>JAABKJ010075445.1:75145222-75745222 GCA_011634705.1 Andricus grossulariae | reverse complement strand
TAAAGAATTATTAATTCTAAATTTTCTTAATTGAAAACTCTTCGATTTTACAGATTGACAATTAAAAATTATATTATTTTTGAGAATTAAAAATTGATATTCTTGAACTTTGAAAATATAGATTGAAAATCATTTAATTTTCAAGATTTATATTTAAAAAGTAGTATATAATTTTGAAGATTTACAACGAAAAATTCTTTAATTTTTAAGATTTTTAATTAAAGATTCTTGAAGTTGGATTATTTTGAAAACCAAAAGTTTTCAATTCTAAATCTTCCTAATTGTAGAAATTTGAAATGACAATCATAAAAATTCCAAAATTTTTCATTCTAAATTTTCCAAATTAAGAATTCTTCAATCTTAAAGATTTACGATTCTAAATTTTATAATTTGTAAGAATTACAATTGAAAATTCTTGAACTTTAAAAATATAGATTGAAAATCATTCAATTTTCAAGATTTATATTCAAAAGTAGTTCATAATTTCGATGATTTACAGCAAAAATTCTTCAATCTTCAAGAATTGAAATTAAAGATTCTTCAATTTTGAAGATTCTTTAATTTGGATGATTTTGAAAAGCAAATGTCAAAAGTTTTCTATTTAAAATCTTCCTGATCCTAAAGAAATTTCAAATGTAAATCATAAAAATTACAGAATTTTTAATTCTAAATTTTCAAAATTAGAAGCTTTTCAATTTTCAAGATTTACGATTCTAAATTTTATATTTTTTAAGAAATGCAATTGAAAATTCTTGAACTTTAAAAATTTAGATTAAAAATCATTAAATTTTAAAGATTTATATTTTAAAAGTAGTTTATAATTTTGAAGATTTACAGTGAAAAATTCTTCAATTTTTAAGAATTGAAACTAAAGATTCTTCAATTTTGAAGATTCTTGAATTTGTATGATTTTGAAAATCAAATGTCAAAAGTCTTCAATTCTAAATTTTTCCAATTGAAGAAATTTCAAATGTAAATCATAAAAATTGAAGTATTTTTAATTCTAAATTTTCAAAGCTAAAAACTCTTTAATTTTAAAGATTTACAATTCAAAATTCTATAATTTTTAAGAATTACAACTGAAAATTTTTGAACTTTGAACATATAGATTGAAAATCATTGAATTTTCAAGATTTATATTTTGAAAGTAGTAAATAATTTTGAAGATTTACAACGGAAACTTCTTCAATTATTAAGATTTTCAATAGAAGATTCTTAAAGATGGATTATTTTGAAAATCGTAAGTTTTCAATTCTAAATCTTCCCAATTGTAGAAATTTCAAATGTAAATCATGAAAATTAAATAAATTTTAATCCTAAATTTTCAAAATTAAAAACTATTAAATTTTAAAGATTTAGGATTCTACATTTTATAATTTTCAAGAATTAAAATTGAAAATTCTTGTACTTTGAAAATATAGATTGAAAATCATTCAATTTTCCAGATTTATATTTTAAAAGTTATATGTAATTTTGAAGATTTACAGTGAAAAATTCTTCAATTTTTAAGAATTGAAATGAAAGATTCTTCAATTTTGTAGATTCTCAAATTTGGATGATTTCGAAAATCAAAAGTTAAAAGTTTTGAATTCTACATTTTCGCAATTGTAGAAATTTCAAATGTAAATCAAAAAAATTAAAGATTCTTAAATTTGAATGATTTTTAAAATCAAAAGTCGAAACTTTTCAATTCTAAATCTTCCCAAACCTGAAGAAATTTCAAATGTAAATCATAAATATTAAAGAATTTTTAATTCTAAATTTAAAACCTAGAAACTCTTTAATTTTAAATATTGACAATTCAAAATTCTCTCTCTCTCTCTCTATATATATAAAGCATGTATGCTTCAAATAAAAATCAGTTTATTAATCCTATATAAAAAATTGGTGTATTTAAATTCTCGAAAATCTATCACTTATTGTTGTTAATTACCTAATTTGTTGCATACCGCGTGAGAATTGCTTAAAGTGTCTGTTTTTATTTCTTATTTAGAATTTTCCAGAACTTTTTAAATCGAAATTTCGGAATTTCGAATTCAAGTGATTCGACAGAAGCGAAGAATTAGAGTCATTGGCAGAATTCGACTAAATCAAAGAATTGTAGTAATTCGATTAAATCGAAGAATTCTAGTAATTCGAAGAATTCACAGTAATTTGAAGAATGCAAGTAATTCGATTTATTTGAAGAATTCTAGTAATTCGAGTAAATTGAAGAATTTCAAAAATTCGAAGAATTCGGAAAATTCTAAGGATTCAAGTAATTTCAAGACTTTGAGTATTTACCTAAACACAAGAAATTTTCTAAAGTCAATTATTAAGAATAATTTTAAAAAAAATCCAAGTATTAAAATTGATAAATAAATCGTGGAATTCAAGTAATTGGAGTAAACCGAAGAATTCAAGAAATTTCCTGAATTCAAGGAATTCTCTGAATTCAAGAAATTCTTCGAATTCATGTATTTCTACGAATTCAAGAAATTCTCTGAATTCAAGGCACCCTCTAAACTCAAGGATTTCTCTGAATTAAAGGAAATCTCTGAATTCAAGGAATGCTCTTGATTAAAAGAATCCTCTAAGTTTAAGGAATTTTGTAAATTCAAAGAATTTTCTAAATTCAAAGAATTTTCTAAATTCAAAGAATTTGCTAAATTCAAAGAATTTGCTAAATTCCAAGAATTCTCCGAATTCAAGGACTTCTCTGGATTCAAGGAAATCTCTGAATTCAAGGAATTCTCTAAATTTAAGCACTTCTCTAAATTCAAGGAATTCTCTAACTTCAAAGAATTCTCAAAATTCCAGGAGTTCTCTGAATTCAAGTAATTCTCTAGCTTCAAGGAATTCTCTGAATTCAAGGAATTTTTCGAATTCAAGGAATTCTATAAATTCAAGGAATTGTCTAAATTGAAGAAATTCTCTGAATTCAAGAAATTCTCTAAATTTAAGGAAATCTCTGAATTCAAGGAATTCTCTAAATTCAGGGAATTCTGAAAATTCAAGGAATTCTCTAAATTCAGGGAATTCTTAAAATTCAAGGAATTCTCAAAATTCCAGGAGTTCTCTGAATTCAAGTAGTTCTCTAAATTCAAGGAATTCTCTGAATTGTAGGAATTTTTCGAATTCAAGGAATTCTCTAAATTCAAGGAATTTTCTGAATTGAGGGCATTTTCTGAATTCAAGGCATTCTCTGAATTCAAGGCATTCTCTGAATTCAAGGCATTCTCTGAATTTAAGGCATTCTCTGAATTCAAGGAATTCTCTGAATTCAAGGAAATCTCTGAATTCAAGGAATCCTCTAAATTCAAGAAATTCTCTAAATAAAATATTTCAAGTAATTCGAGAAATGAAAGTAATTTCCTGAATTCAGGTAATTTGAAGAATTCAAATGAATAATCCAAGAAAATCAATGAATACAAAGAATTCAAGGATTTCAGATGAGACTAGGATTTTGTAGAATTTTGTGGATTTGAGGAATTCAGCAAATTAGATCGATTTCGGGAATTTAGCAAATTCAAAATAAATGAGATATCAGCGATTTCAGGAAATTAAAGGAATTTACGGAGTTCAGGGAATTTATAAAATTGAAGGAATTCGAGAAATTGATAGAGTGTTACTTTGAGACGTAAAGTCGAAAAGAGATTTTTTCAACATTGATGTATCGAATCGATTTGAACGTCATTAGCGGAATATTCTTCTTTGTACCTGAAACTATAGTTTTTTTTGTGAAAGTACTATTTATACTTGTATTGTTGTTTTTATTCAAATCTTCTGTGTTCTGAATTGTTTTGTATTGAAAATTGCTATTCACCGAAGCTAAAACGAACACCGAAACTTTAGTTTCATCGAACAACGCTATTCATACTTAAGCGTATATGAATAAATGTCTCACCATCAATTAATAAGTTTTTGCAAAATTTTTTGCATTAATTTCTATATATAATAGGATGTATCAAAGAATTTTCAAACCATCTAAATGCTGCCCCTATATCACCTGCAACCGGCATCGTAGTACAGAGTTTTTGAATTAATTTATGTTTTGAAAATCAATTTAAATAACTTCAACAGCAAAAATTAATATCTTTAGCTAATTTCTTCAAGTATATTTTTTCATCATTTAAGTGCGTCAAAAATTAACTATTCCGTCTTCTTGAAGCAAATCGTTCCGAAGATCTCAAAATATTCAGAAGGTTATATTCAGGTAAATTTGATGTTTTAAATTATTCTGATTGCCTAACATTTTTTACACTGCGGACTTGAATGTCATATAAACAGATGATTTGAGGAGCGTGCAAATTTTCTGGAGAAGTTATTATAGATTGAAACTTCAACTTGTGCGATTTTAAATGCATAGAAATATCGCGTAAAAATTATACAAAATAGTTGATTTGAGGGTTATACCATTTTTAGGCGTATCCTGATTACATTTCGGACATAATCCTAATTAAAAATTTCTTTTTCAAAGTCAGTCCTTAATGGCACCTTAGTATCCGACATAGCATCAAGTTGACATGAACTGAAAATTTCCGTATTGAGTGAATTTAAAAGTAAGAAAAAGCTGATTTCATCTCTGGTTGATTTTTGTATATATATAAATATATATTTATTTTGTTAAATCAATTTTTGAGCTGCAAATTGAACTACTCAATTTTTGGTTGTAAATTGACGTTTTTAGATGAAAATTTAACTTTTTATTTGAAAGTGATCTTTGTTGTTGAAAATTCATCCTTTTTGGTGGAAATATCAACTATCACGTTTTTCGCTGAGAATTAATTTTTTTTTTTAAATTGAAAATTCAATTACTTGGTTGAAAAATGATCTCCTTTGTTCAAATTTTTTTTTTAATATAATTTTTACTTTTAAATCCTATAAATCTCTTTGAATTTTTAACGAGAACCTTGCATTTTTAAAATATGTATTTTAGAATATTTCAAAAGATTTCACAAAGATTTCAAGGATTTTAAAGATTAAAAAAAGGCATGTACACTGGATTTAAAATATTTCGAACATTTCATAAAGATTTCAAGGATTTGAAAAGGCGTGTACAGAAGATTTCACAAGGATATTGCAAATTTTACAAAGATTTTAAAACTTTCAAAATATTTCAGGGATGACATGTTAAAAATGTATAGTAAACCAGATTTCTAATGTTTCATAAAAATTTCATGAAGATTTCAAAAGAATACAAGAATTTCGAAGATTTCAGACGAATACAAAAGATTTCACAAAAATTTCAAAGAATTCGTAGGGATTTCCAAAATTTCAACAAGGGTACAGTATACCAGATTTCAAATTTGTTAGAAGACTTCAAAAGATTTAAGTTATTTTAATGATTTCAAATTAATACAAAAGATTCAAGAAAGATTTTTTACAAATACTTCAAAGAATTCAAAAGATTTCAAGAATTTCAAAAAGGGTACAGTACACCAGATTACAAAGATTTTTAACTATTTCAAAATATTTCAACTTTGAGAAAATTGTAATGCTTTCAAATTAACACAAAAGATTTCACGAACAAAAATTAAAGCAAGATTTAAAAAAATTTACAAGGATTTCAAAGATTTTACGAAATTTGTTAAAGATTTCTTAAATATTTCAAGGTTTTCAAAGACTTTATAAAGATTTTAAAATATTCCCACAAATTTCACACAGTTCTGCTTTCTTTAGAAATTGTTGGCCGTTAAAAAATGAAATGTTTCATTTTTTTACATGTATAACAATCACTTATTTCAGTATTTGATATAAAAAAAGTAGACCTGGAAAAACTTGATTTCTTGACCAGGTAGACCTGGTAAACCTGGAAAAGACCTTGAATTTTGTTCCTAAGAATCGCTGGACACCCTGATTGATCTGTTTTGTTTAAAAATCCGACCTTTTAGTTGAAGATGCAACTATTTTGTTAAAAAGTCATCTTTTTGTCCAAAAATGCAACTGTTTGTGTTTAAAATTCTTATTTTTTAATAGCAAGTTCATTGTTTTGGATTGAAAATCCATCTTTTTTGATAGACAAGTTTTTGGTTTAAAATTAGTCTTTCTTGGTTAAAAATTATCTTTTCGTTACAATCTTAACTGGCTGATACAAAATTCGTCTTTTTTGGTTAAAAAATTCGACTATTTTGATGAAAATTTTTCTTGGTTGAAAATTAACTTTGCTGTTGGAAATGCGTCTTCTGGTTTTAAAGTGAATGGTTTTCGAACTGTCTTGTAGAAAATTCGTCTTTTTTAAATAAATTTAACTGTTTTTGATAAAAAATTATAATCTTTTTCTATTAACAATTCAATTGCTTGGCTAAATTTGAACTGCATTGCTAAAAATTGATTTTGTTACTAAAGATTCATTTTAGTTGAAAATTAATTTCTTTGGTTGAAAATGTACCCATTGTGTTGTAAATTCGTCTATTTGGGTTGAAATTTTGTTTCTTTCTTGACTAAACTTCTTTTTAGTAAAAAAAAATCAACTACTTTGTTCAAAATCGATTTTTTAAAGATTTATAATTTTAGTTAAAAATTCATCTCTGGTTTCTAAATTAACCTGTTTAATTCAAAATTCGTTTTTTGTTTTGTTTTGAAAATTAATCTTTTTTGTTTAAAAATTCGACTATTTGGATTGCAAATCCATCTTTTTTTTGTCGAAAATTTATGTGGATTCTAAAAAATTCGTCTTTTTGGTTTGAAAATTGAACTATTTGGTTAAAAGTTCAACTATTTCGTTGGAAATTCTTCTCTTTTGATTGAAAGTTGAATCTATTCGTTTGTAAATGCAACTGTTCAGCTAAAAATGAAATTTTTGTTTTGAAAATTCAACGATTTAGTTGAAAATTCATATTTTTTGGTTGAAAATGATCTTTTGTAGAAAATTCGTCTTTTAGGCTTTAAAATTAAACGATTTGGATGAAAATACGTCTTTTTGTTTTGAAAGTTTTTTTCTATCGGTAGAAATTCGATCTTTTTTTTATTATTAAAAATGCAAAAGTTTTTTTTTTTTTTTAATTAATCTTTTTTGGTTGAGGATTCAACTGTTTTTGATGTAACATAAAAAAGGTTACTATCACAGTTTTCTTCTCTTTGGTTCTTACATTAACCTATTTAGGTCTAAATTCGTTATTTTTTCTTAATTGATCTGTTTTGTTTAAAAATTCATAATTGTGGGTTGAAAATTCAACTGTGTTCAGGGTGGCAACTCACCCGGGAGAATCAGGATAAAGCCGGGACAAAAATATTACACCGGGAGATTTCCCGTATTTCATAATTCGCGCATTTTGTATGTTTTGAGTATACAAGAGGTTAGGGAGAGGCTGAAGGAGGTAGTGAAGAAAGTGTGGAGCAAGAAGGGATTCCCAGGAGGGCGGAGAGAGGAGTTAATAGTGTCATTGTATAAGAAAGAAGATAGGGATAGACAGGAAAATTATAAAGGGATTACGCTAATGAATACGGCGTACAAAGTGTATGCGATGGTGTTGGCGAAGAGGCTGCGAAAATATGTAGAGGAGAAAGGAATATTGCCGAAGACGAAGGAAAGATTTAAGGCGCGAAGGAGCACTATCGACAATATTTACGTTCTGCAGCACGTGGTGGATAGAAAGTTAACGAAAAAGGGGGCGAAAGTGAACGCCTTTTTTGTGGACCTTAAAGGCACGTTTCCTACGGTGGATAGGGGGACGTTGTGGAAGGCTATGGAGGAGAGAAGAGTGGTGCAGGCCTGATCGAGAGGGTAAGGAAGACATATGAATAGGCAAAAGATAAGGTTAGATGAGGGGGGGGGATTTCAGAGGGTTTTCGGATCGGTAGGGGTTTCAGGCAAGAGTTTCGCTTAGCTTGACCCTTTTAGCGATTTGAATCGTGGATATGGAAAGTAAACTAGAGGCCGAAGTGGTAGGAGGAGTTAGGGTAGGAGGGTTTAGAATTTGATCACTAGCGTATACAGATGACATAGTGTTTCTGGCTAGAAGTGAGGAGGCGTTAAAGGAGATGAGGAAGAGTTTGTTAAGATACCTGGATAAGAACAGGTTAGAACTTAATGCAGAAAAGTCCAATGTCATGGTATTCAGGAAAAAAGGTGGAAGGGATAAGGTAGGAGAATGGAAGTGGAAGAAAGAGGCGAAGCAGGAGGTGAAAGGGTTTGTGTACCTTTGCTTCTTGTTTCGTAGACATGGGGGAGTGGGTGGTCACATAATTGAGAGAGTAAGAGGGGCAAATGTGGTTATGGGGCAAGTATGGCGGTCGAGAAAAAAGTTGTTTGCAAATAATTTTGGAAGGAGAATGAAATCGGTTGACTCACTAGTGGTGAGCATGCTATTTCCTGAAGTAGAGGTGCGGGAGTAAAAGGAAAGTAAGGAGGTGAATAGGACACAGGAGAGGTATTGAAAGTGGTCACTCGAGTTGTAAAGGAATGCGCCTAATTATATTGTTAGGAGGGAGGCGGGGAGAACAAGTTTAGAGATTTTAATAAGGAGCCGGGCGCGTTGGTATGAGGGAAAATTTTTGAAGGAAGGGGTGGTAAACTGATTAGGGAGTTTTGGTGGGAGAAGGAGAACAGAGAAGTAGAGGGGAAGATGACGGTTGGAAGAAAAAGGTATTTCGGAAGAGATGGGCTGCAGAATGATGAAGTGAGAATGGTGCATGAGAAGGGAAAAAAGGTGTATAAGTTGGTGAAGAATAACGGCAGGAAGAGAGAGAAGGCAGAAATGGATGAGTGAATATGAGGACCTAGGTTTATTGTGAATCACCAATGGATTATGCCAAGGGGAGAGCGCAGTATTTGTGTGAGAAAGAAGAGAAAGGGAGTCAGGAGCTTATATCGAGGATGAGGTGTGGGTGTATGGAGGGTTTTAATAGGTTCTGGCTTCCTGGTACCAATTGAATAGAATGTCTAAGGTTGATTTCTGATTTTTTACATTTTTAACTCTAATTCGTATACTGCAAATAAAAAAACTCTCATATTGTCTTTCATGGAAATATACCAGATAATTAAAAAAAATAATGTAATTTGTATCGAATCTCAAATTTTGTTATTTCCGACCCTTATTTCGTGTTTTGTGGCTGGAAAACCCTTCTTCTACTGAGTTTCATAGATATCTATATATCAATTTATTAAAATTCTTAAAGCTCAAGTAAACGTGCGAAAATACATGATCCGAGTCAACATTGGACAGTTTTTCCCAGGAAATTACTTCAAGCATTCACGAGAATTTGACATGCTTTCAAATTTCACTCTAAATGTTATCCCAGGACAAGTCTTTCCACGAAATCTCTTTCTAGCTTTAGAAAAAAACACGATACAAAACACTGATACAAAATGGATGACCGAAAACTCAAAAAGTGGTCAGCGACCCAAAAAAACCCTGGACACCAAGCTTAGTGCCAATTAGTCCAATAGTACCTCAAAGCACCTCATGTTTTGAATGAGCTACTTACAATTAATAAATATTGAGAATAACTTCGTAAGCAAAACCCAATGTAACAAATTTCATTCGAATGTCTGAAAATTTTAAAATCCTGGCCTGTATGTTGAGTTCGCTACTTTTTAAATTTTCTCATTTTTACATTGAATTCACAATCTGAAAGTATGGGCAGAGTGGTAGGATAAAGAGTGAGACGAATGAAAATTTTGAAAGTCAAAAATATGGTGTTGCAAATATTAATAATAGAAACAAAGAGCATTGTCATATTCAAAGATTTGTATGTTTATTTGACACATCAACTCTACACCAAATAACTATAAAGGTGATCAAATATACAAATGAGAATTTTACAAATAAAATCGCTCTACTTAATAGAGGCTAGTGTTAGAAAATGAACGATAACATAAAATTAGAAGAGGTGGCAGAGAAACTCACAAGTGAGTTAGCGAAAACACCAGAATTTACTAGAATGTTAATTTTCTAAATTTGTTTTTCATGCTGATTACCCTTAAAAAATATTAAGGGCAACACGTAGACTTCCGATAATCAAACCAAAAAAATTCTGAAAAGAATAAACCAAAAGTTTCCAGGAGACGAAAAACGCCTGCTTCCCTCCTTAGCTGCACAATATACTATTCTTTCGATATTTGCAACATAAAAATGATTGAAAACCATTACCGTCAGAAATCGTTTCGTCAGACTTTGACGGAAAATAGTCTACAAGACAATTTTGAAGTTCTTTTTTTAAAAATGCTCAGCATTAAATTTGTAAAAGAACTTTTGTTTGCGATTTTTTAATTTTCGTCACAGAGCAAAAATATATAAACAAATAAAGTGATAAAATTGGCCATTTCAGCTTTGTGAATTTTTATCTCACAGGGTCCTAAAAAAGTTCCAGAAGTGAAAAAACGCTTTTTGCGAATTTTTGGCGCTAATTATTATTTTTTAGGTTTTTTAAATGCAAATTGTTTCTAATACATAAAATACTACTTTATACTAATAATTAGATGCTTACATAAATTGTTTAAACAATTTATTATTATTTTAGCAATTTTCTCTCAAAATAGAGATAGAAAGTCGCGGGTTTTAAAAAAAATTTCCACTTTTTGGGGATCATACACATATTACGTAACGTTTTTTTCTTTTGTTTATATCGTTGCGTCCTTTTTGACTTAACATTAACTTTATTCTCATCTTTATTTGAACAGAAGAGAACTGCGTTATTTATTATTATTGTTAATGATATTATTTTAGAATAATGATGAAAAATTGCAGTTTAAAAAAAAAATGTACACGTTTTGTTCAGTTTCCAATTAGAGTGAGGCGAATAATTAATTAAAGTTACCAAAATAATTGTTAAAACAGTTTATCATTATTGTTAATAATATTCAATTTAAATAATGCTAAAAAGTTGCGGTTTTTTATGAAATTTTCAACTTTTTGTCTACTTTTCACTTGGAGTGAGTTAATATTTAATTTAATTTAGCAAAAATAATTATTTACAGAAATCATTATTGTTTATAACTGTCTTCTTCTTTATTAATGCTAGATAGTTCAAGTTCCTTCTGAAATGTTGAACTCTTTACCCACTTTTTACTTAGTAAAGTAGTAAATAATGAGCGTTAACATAGTTGTCTAAAGAATTTATTGATGTAATAATTAATGCAAGTTAACAAAAATGATCATTTAAACAATTCCTTATTGGTTATAACTATCTTTTCTTAGAGTAATGCTTGAAAGTTGCTTTTTTCTGAAATCTTTAGTTTTGCTATGACCTTTTAGTTATGAACAAATAGTAAGAGAACCTCAAAAAGAATAATATATTAAGTAGTATTGTATTGTTTTGATTGAATTATTTTTGCTCTTTTCCCAATGTTTAAAAGAATTCATTCAAACAAAAAATCTATCTTACACAAAAGACAAGAAATGGAATAATCAGGATTAAGTGGGAGGACTAGGTCTGTAAATGACTTGTAAAAGTTTTGTTTTGAACTACAACGAGCAGTTTATTGCAAAGCGTAATACAAAAATTTGTTATTGCACATATCTTAATATAAGCCCCCCCCCCTCCTTCTACCCTGGAGATTCCCTGGGATCAATGTAGAAAAATTGAAGCATATTTCAAATATCTGTTTTATTTCAGAAAAATATATTCACAAAAAAGAAAGAGATTGTTCAAAATATGATTCTCTCTGATGCTTATTTATTATTTGTTCATAACTAAAAAGGCAAAACAAAGTCAAAACATTTTTTTAAAAATAGCAACTTTCTAGCAGTTATTGAAGAGAAGTATTGGCTCATTAGAAAGAATGTTTGAGTGCGTGAGAATGTAAAGCAAAAGTCAATCTCCTCTTTTCATTCTAAGAATTTATAGCGTAAGTGTTTAGCTTTATGATTTTGGTGTCGAATGACGAATGACAAAGTCTGTCGATTTGATTCACTCTCAGGAGTAAGACGTGCCTTTCTTCTGCAACTAAATAAACTGTTTGCTTTTTAAAAAGCTAAAAAGTAGAGTTCAGTTTAAAAAGTCGTTGATTTCCGTACAATGAAAATTTCCGGTTTTGAATGTTTAGTAAAAAAACTATCAATGTTGTTTTAAAAAATTATAAATAAAAGTTGTGCGGCTCTTTGAGCCGCACATTTTCATATTTCTTGAGCGGTGAATTTCCCATGTTGGCTATTTGGGAAATTTTTTTGCGTTTCGACAACTCATGGCGTACTGGAAGAGCGAGCCCGAGCGCTAACTACGTTATGGAATCCGGACGCTCAGTTATTGATTTCAGCAAACTAAAAGAAGGGTCAGCAGTACACAATTGACATTTTTTTTTTATAAATCTTTCCGAAAGAAATATTTGAAAAATGGATTGCGTGTAATATTTCAGAGCCTATAATGCAATTGTTATAAAATTGGTATAACATATAATTGTTTCTTCAAATCCAATTTTATTAATCACTTTCACAAAACTTCTTTTAATAACGGGAAATTGATCGAACCGCACTTCTGGATTGTTACAGCTTCGCTTCAGCATCCATGAACAGAAATTGAGAGGAAGAAAGAATTGAGAGAATTGAAAATAATTGAGAGAATGCAGATTTCAGAGAATTCGAACTAATCAGAGAATTCAAAAGGATTCACATAACTCAAAAGGATTTAGAGAATTCAAAAGGATTCAGCGAATTCCAAGGCATTGAAAAGAGTCCATAAAATTCAAAGAACTCTAGAACATATGTACACCTGAATTCATCAGTTATTAACCCCTCGGTAAATAAAGTAAAGCTGAACAGATGATAATTAGTGGCTTCGTTATTGTAAAGAACGCTAACCGCGCACACCTGAAACAAAACGAAACAGTGTTGGGTAAGTGACTTTTTTTGATTAACTGGTCACAGTTACGCTACTCAGCCTAAAAAGGTAAGTACAGTTACTAGATAAAGTAACTTCAAGTTACCCAAAAAGTTACTTTTTAACCAAATTTGGACTTTCTACAAAAAATGTTAACTTTTTAACAAAATAGATAAATTTTCAAACAAATGGTTGAATTTTCATACCGAATTAATTTTCAACAAACAAGTTAATTTTTGACAAAATATGGACTTTTCACCAAAATACTCTAAATTTCACTAAAATACATGAATTTTCAACCAAACTTTTGAGTTTTCATACAAAAAGATTGATTTTCATCAAAAAATTTAATTTTCTACTGAATAGCTCAATTTTCTACTATTTCCAAACCAAAAAGACGAATTTCCAACAAAAAGCTTGATTCTCAACCAAATAGCTGAATTTTTCAACAAAATATTTAAACTTCCCACCATCAGGAAAAAAAGACCAATTAGGAAGGAAATAGTTCATTGTTCTACAAGAGATGAATGTTCAACCTAAATTGTGAATCTTTAATCAAACAAATAATTTTTTAAGAAAGTAGGTATACTTTCAAATAAGCAGTTACATTTTCTGCCAGAAAAGACGAATTTTCAGAAAAATACCTGAACCCTTTTCGAAAATGTTTGTACCGGAACATATAAATTTCCCTAAAAAATCAATAGTTTACAATAAAATAAAGACGAGTTTCCTACAAAACAGTTGCATTTTCAAACCGAAAATATGATTTTGTCATGAAAAAGTTACCTCCCAAACAAATAAAATAGTTAAATTTTTAACCCGTGCAAAAAATCGTGTTGAAATGGAACTATTTTTGGAATTTCTGACAACTTTTCATAGTTCTGGTCCACAGCGCGACGGCCCTGCTAAACTTTGTCGCATCCCCACCACCTCGACCAAAAATTTGTCGCGCGTAATCGAAGATTCTCACATTTACGCCGCAATATGAAGTCCCCGCATCTCATCCCTACCACTTCACCCATCTCTATCGCATCCCCACCATTCCACCACAAATGAATTAATAAATAAATACTGAATTCATTATTTTTTTGTTAGTGCTCCAAACATACCGGCGTTAAGCGTCGGGCTTAAGAAGCAGAAAGAATTGAACCAAAATTAATCTTAATGTTTATAAAAATTCGAGATCGATTTAATATTAGCTGTCGAATTATACCTATTTAACATTTAAAATGTTTTTTCTTCAATCTGAGTCAACAATTGTAATTACTATCCAATATATTATTGAAAAATAGCTCGATTTGTTTATTGGAATATTTTGTACAATTCTGAGCTATTGTTTATTAACAGATTCTACATTTTTTTTTGAAAATTCAAATAAAAGAATTCAACATCAACGACTCTAGAAACGTATCATATTTAGAAGATTTCATTTTAATCGAAGATTTTTTTGAGCTTTTTCATCACTGTATAAGATCCGAAATTTTGTTTTTGACAATTCTAAAAACGGATATGAAATTAGGGACTGAAAAAAACCTTTAAAAAAATTGTGTTGAAATGGAACCATTTTTGGTGTTTCTTACAACTTCTCATGGTTCCAGTCCACAGAGCGACGGCCCTGCTCAACTTTGTCGCATCCCCACCACCTCGGCGATTGTCTTGCGACAGAAATTTTACGCCGGAAACCTATTTTCCGTCGGAACGAGTCCTGCGACAAAATTGGTCCAGGTGATGGGGATGCGACAAAGTTGAGCAGGGCCGTCGCGCTGCTGATTGGAACCATAAAAAGTTGTCAAAAATTCCAAACAACACATTAATCATATATGTCATACTCTCTGTAGACTCGAATATTTCATTACATTTACGCGACTTAGCCGAAAAAGGTAAGTACAGTTACTAGATAAAGTAACTTCAAGTTACCTAAAAAGTTACTTTTTCCACTTTCTTAATTTTATAGTTCGAAAATTAAAATAACGAAGATGATAACTCATAATAACTTCACTTAAAAGAAATAGGCATTAGTTAAAGTAAGATTTGTCAGTCATGTTTTTCAACCAAACATTTGTATTCTTACACAAAAAATATGAAATTTTTTTTAAACGAAAAAATTAATTTTCAACCAAAAAAAAACGATTTTTCAACAAAAAGGTTACTTTTAACTAAATTTGGACTTTATACCAAAATTTTAAGTTTTTAACATAATACATGAATTTTCAAACAAATGGTTGAATTTTCATGCCGAATTAATTTTCAACAAAAAAGTTAATTTTTGACAAAATATGTACTTTTCACCAAAATACTTGAAATTTCAATAAAATACATGAATTTTCAACCAAATTTTTTCATTTTCATACAAAAAGATTAATTTTCATCAAAAAAGTGAATTTTCGAGTGAATAGCTTAATTTTCTACTATTTTCGAACCAAAAAGACGAATTTCCAACAAAAAACTTGATTTTCAACGAATCTTTAATTAAACAACTAATTTTTTAAGAAATTAGGTATACTTTCAAACAAGCAGTTACATTTTCTATCAGAAGAGACGAATTTTCACAAAAATTGCTGAACCCTCTTCGAAATTTTTGTTACCAAAAAATATAAATTTCCCTAAAAAAATCGATATTTTACAAAAAAACAAAGACGAGTTTTCTACAAAACAGTTGCATTTTCAAACCGAAAATATGATGTAGACAGAAGTATTGTAAGAAATGGAAGTCATGTAAACCCTTAGGGGACACATTATGAATAAAGAAGAACTAAAATTATGAACATTTAATTGAAACACTTGAATTTTCAACCAAAAACTTGAATTTTCAAAGAAGAATTATTTTTTACCAAAAGATACAAGTTTTCAACCAAATACTTCAATTTTCAACGAAATAGGTGAATTTTTAATTAAAGAAGACAGCTTTTCAAAGAAATAGTTGAGTTTTTAACTAAAAAAATAATAATTCACCACTGAAAATGAAATAGTAACATTCTCAGTTAAAAAACATTAATTTTAAACCAAAAATAATAGTTTTTAAGTAAAGCAATACATTTTGGACAAAATAGTTGAATTTTCAATTAGGAAAGACAAATTTTCATCCAAATTAAATGATGAATTTTCAACTGGAATAGTTTAGTTTTATTTCAAAGAGATGAAGTTTCAACCGTAAAGATTAATTGTCTATAAAAAAGACGAATTTTCCACGAAGTACATACATTTTCAAACAAATAGTTTGAAAGGACGTCCGTTGGATGTCCTAAAGACGTATGTAAGTCGTCAAAGCAGATATACCTTGTTTATTCATCCACCAAACATCATTCTCATTTACACTTTAAATTTTTACCCATTTTTAATTACTTTGCAGAAACCGAACGGACCTCAAGATCTTTTGGCAATCACAATTCACACGGAGATATCTCCATTTTGCCGTTGCAAGATACATTCGGATCATTTGAATCCTTACACCTCTACGATCATAACGAGATCAATGCGAATGGTAATTAACGAACTATGTAATTTTTTTGTTTCTTATTTAACACATCTGAAAAAACTGTTTAAACGTGCTAAAGTTTAATATCACGTATTTCACAGTGTCACGTTTATGCGATAGGAATCGAATTTTGAAATCTAAAGATACTCTTTAAAAAATGTATATGAAATATGCTTATAGCTTTTATCCGAAAAGGCTTAGGCAGGGTATCTGTTAAAATCCTGCAAAAAAATTCCCTGATCATTCCAGGTTTTTTCCATGTCTCAGAAATTTTTTCCAGGTATAATTTTTCATATTACCAAATAGTTCAATTTTCAAATTAAAAGGATCAATTTCTGAACCAAAGACGGAACAGTTAAATTTTCAGTTAAAAAAAATTCATTTGCAACCAAACTGATGAATTTTCAACTAAAACGATGAAGCTTTGCTGAAATAGTTTAATTTTAAACCGCAAAATCGAATTTTCAACTAACATGATAAATCTTTAACTGGAATAGTTGAATATTTAACCAAAAATCTTATTGTCAACCATCAAGAATAATTTATACCAAAAAAACGAATTTTCAACTAAAGAAGACGAATTGTCATCCAAAAATTGAATAGTTGAAATTTCTATGAAAAATAAAATTAATTTTTAACCAAAGAAATTAATTTTCAAGAAAATAATGAACCTTTAATTGGATTAGTTGAATTTTCAACTAAAATGATGAATCTTTAACTATAATGATTGAATTTTTCAACAAAAAGTTCAATTGTCCACAAAAAGATTAAGTTTTTAATCAAGAAGATTAATTTCTATCAAAAAAGACGAATTTTCGATTAAAAAGATAGTTTTCGCAACCAACAGTTGAATGGTTACATTTTTATTTAAAAAAATTAATATTCAACAAAATAGATGAATTTTTAACTAAAATGAAGGAATATCCAACTGGAATAGTTAAATTTTCAGTTTAAAAAAAATTCATTTGCAGGTTTCCCAGATCAATTTAAATGATCCAAAAATCGTGTTTTTGATTCTTTGAGTTGGACATTTTTCTAATTTCGAAGAATTAGATCATGCAAATAAAAACTTTATTCTTGGCCTCACACAATTACGCAATAAACATTTCCATTTGTTTCATTCAAATTAATACTTAGTAATGAATTAGTATTTATTTAAATAATTATTTATTATTATTATTTATTTAATTATTATTTCCGTTGATGAGACTTATATCATCTTTGTCGTTGGCTTCAAATGTAAATACCCAGAATAACCAAAATATCGGTAAGATTTATACATTCTCAGCGTACATGCAAAAACTTGATGGAGTGTCACACCTCACACTCGTCTTTGAGGCTCTAACTTATTTAAGCCTAACGCTCAGTTATATTTGCACTTCGTAAATTGTAAATAGAAATTTTAAGTTATTTATGATTAGATCAATGTTTTTTCAAATTCGATTCACAAGGAAGACAAGGAAAAAACTTAAGAAACTTAAATTTAATGATTTCATATTAATTAACGAAGGAGTACCAAACGCCAAGTCTCGTGAGAGCAGGGAAATGTTGCCTTTGGAACCATTAAAGACCAAAGATGAGGTTGAGGAATTCAACAACTTGATTAAAACTAATCATATTGCTTTAGAAAGTTTTGTAAGTAAACAGAAATTCCTTGTAAAATCAATGTGCTAGAAGATAGTTGATATTATTGACATTAGTTATTATCTATAGAAAATCTTTTGTTTTTCGCGAGTATAAGAATTTATAAGAATTATTAGTTAACTCCACAGAATAAATGTGAAAATTAAAAAATACATTTACTTCAGAAAAGAAGAATAAGAAAGTGGCAATTCGGCACCACAGATATTGCCAGTACTATCGTTGGTACGCAAGAGTAGAAAAAAAGTTTAAATAACATATATATATATATATATATATATAATATATATATATATATATATATATATATTCATACAAAAAAGTGATTTTTTTTATAGATTTAATTTTTCTTTTAACTTAACTTTAAACCAGGGACCCGTCCGAAACTTTCGTTACGTTACGTTATCCAAAAAGTACCGAATCTTTCGTTTCTTTTTCGATACAATTTCGGTATTTTGAGTTGCGTAACCTAAATCAAGTTAATATAGTTACGTTTTGGCAGCATAGAAACAGAACGAAAATCACGAAAGTATTTTGTTTCGTTTAGGTCGAGTTTCTGCTTTTAACCTTAAAACGAGTTGGAAAAGGGAGACTTTCAGCTGTTTACATTCAGAAAATGTGAGATGTAGTGATATTTTTGGTAGTAATTTTGTCTACTGAAACAGGACTAAAAGATATCTATATAATGATCTGTCAATTTCCTGCCGTACACAACCTATGTTAACAATGTTTAGGTTAGATTTGTAGCGAAAAATGATGAAATATAATTTTTCTGTACATCCCTAAACGTACCATACCGAGTTTTTGTCGTATTTGTTTATTTTTAAACAAAATGAAGTGTTTCATGGCATATGAAATACATACAATTGAAAATAATTTAGTAATTATTTTATTGCGAAATTTATTTGCCATTTTTTGTGATCTAAAAATTTGTCTTTGAATCCATTTGAGTTCAAAATGTTACACCCACCGAATTATTTATACAGTGCCGTACTGTGACAGGGTGCACAGTCTTCCCATTTCTTCTTAATTTCCTCTTTTTTCTTGAAATTCTCCTTTTTCCCTATTCTCAAAAAACTTCCCCTTTTCCCCTTTTCTCTTTAAATATACGATATTTGAATCACGAGGCAAATTCTATGAAATTAGTAAGTGTACCCATTATTGAATAATAATTAAAGCAATTATAGCACTCAGAAGTTTTTATCCAATATAAAATAGGAACAGTTCAAAAATACATAGTACTTTTTAAATAAGTATTGGAAGGTGAACCCTTTTTAGATTTTTAGTTTCACTCGCAAGTTTGAGTGCGCCTGGGGCGCGCGACCGTTGGTTCTCGCGCTTCGCGCTCGATAAGGTATTTACCTCGCGCTACGCGCTCGGTCTTTGTATTTTCCACACATGCGTGCACAGACATTTTAAAATTAAAGGTCAAAGCCTTAACAACTGTAATTTGATGATTGTGAATTATCTTTTGTTAAAGCTCCTTCGACTTTAACGAACACATTATTATCACGTATCTCGTGTTACGCACTCGGTTTTGTCCAAAATGTAAAGATCCGTTAAAAACCAGAGATCGAAAATTTGGACGAATACATTACACTCTCATGAATGAGAATGTAAAAATGAAATATTCCAAATTCATCAACTGCAATGTTAAATGTTCTAGCTTGAGCAATTTAGTTTGAGTTTAAGAGCATTGAAGAGTAGGGCGGAGTGAAAATGCTAAAATAAATAAAAAATTTTGTGGTGAGGGGAAAAAACTTGTAGGTTAGCATTTTTTTGTTTGAAAATGTGCAATGAAAAGGTTTTTTTGGATTGAGTCATATGCACCCATTTAAAAAAAAAGTTGAATACGTCGAACCTGAAATTTATGCAGCTTGAACCCGATAAACATTTTCTTATTTTTCTTTTTCGGAAGAAAACTTTTGTCGTGATTTAGGATTTCTGGGATTTCATTTTTTTTACGATTTTGGAACGTGGAGGAACACCATGAAAAAAAATGTTTCTATGAATAAAAAATAATAACATGTTTCTTTGGTTCAAGCTGAAGAAATTTCAGGTTCAAATCAATCCAAAAAACATGTTTTTGGTACATATTCAAAAAATTCTAAATAAGGCAACATTTTTTTTCGAATTTTAAAATTGTAAATTTAAAAAAGAGAACAGAAGATATTAACCGATTTCAAAAATGTTTCCTTTACTTCTTTTGGATGTCGACCCACAAACTGTTATTCATCAGCTCACACGATTCGATTAATTTTAGCATTTTTACTTTGCTCTAGTGAAGAGTGTAGTTTTAAATTTACATTGAAAGTATTAATTATAGTAGGGAAGAAATTACAAATCTTGGAAATAAATATTTATGAGAACGATATTAAGCATATGAAAATTGTGTATTTAACTAATCCTATTTTTTCTCGAACTTTTTTATATCACTGTGAATGGATTTCCAACGACCTAAGTATATCCAATGTTTAAAAATAAATTGTTTAGTGGCAGGAATCATTTAAAAATGATTTAAAAATATAACATTTCTTAAAAAAAGATTGTTTGTTCTTTTCGACATGTAAAAATAAATGTTTAATTTTCCCTATTTTTCTCCTTTTGCGTAAGAAAATTACCCTATTTCCCCTTTTTTGAGCACCTTTTGCGCTGTGATCCCTGCTCTCACCATTCAGTTTTCCATTAAAGCGTTGGAAATCAGTTGGTGTGACTTTCTAAGTCTTACTGAATTGTACAATATGAAATCGAAATTGTAAGATTCAAGCATTTCTCTTGGAATACAATGAATGTCATGCAAATATGTATGTTAGGGTGGTTCACAAAAAACTTGTTTTTATTTTTCGGCGGCCGTATCGCGACAGTTTGTTTCTCTCGGTGAGATAATACACTCGTAGTTTTCGATTTTTTACAATATATATAAATATATATAATTAAAAACTAAAGGTTAACAACCACCACAGGGTCCCACTGGGAGCAACTGTCATCTAAAAAATGACAAATGGAGACTGGATGTTTGAAACGCTAGAGGGATGAATGATCTCAAGGTAAGAGAATTACGAGAAACTATGCACGTGAGGAAACTAGATATTTTATGTATACCTGAGACGAAAAAAAAGGGTTGCGAAAGTAGAAACATAGGAAATGGGGTGTTCAAAGGCGGTAGTGAAATATGGTCAGGATTAGGTAGTGCATCACATGGTAGTCAAGGGTCGGTTTGATTATGAATGAAAAAGCCAGACCACATCTAAAGGATCATGATTTTGTATCTCCCAGATTGTTGTGGGCTGTAATGAAGGTAGGAATAAGAAGATAATTTATCATAGCCTGCTACGCCACAGTTGATAGTGATCCGGCAGGAGACAAAGACGCCTTCTGGGACACTTTAAATGATACAATAAGTACTTGCGATCGAGGTGAAAAAATAATTCTGCTTGGAGGTGTAAACGGGTTGGTCGGTATACAACGTCAGGATACAGAAAGGGTGCTAGGCAAGTTTGGGAATCCAACAAGAAAAAATTATAGCGGGAAAAATTAGTTAGCTCATGCTTAGATAAGGGCCTATTCATGACAAATACTTGATTTCGACATTGAAGGATCCACATGTACACCTGGTGTAAAGTAAATAACCGCATTATAATTCACTTCGTTATCGCAGATAAAAGAATAAGAAAACTGGTAAAAGATACGAGATTCATGAGGCGTTCCGAATGCAATGCTGATCATTACTTTCTCGTCTCCAAAATAAAGTTAAGGCGGGGATGGAGAAGAAAGAAAACAAAAGAAATGAAACGAACGCGAATCAAGATTGAAAATTTACAGAAACTGGAAGTGCGAAGAGATTTTCAGAATAAGATAGACAAATTCGTAGATAGGGCAACTTGGGAGGCGCTTTGAAGCAATAAAGGTATAGAGGGTTGATGGAATATGTTACGGGATATAACTGTGAAAACTGGGACCGAATTGCGTGGTTTGGCGGTGGCAGGATAAAATTCTGGTAATATGCGGTGGAATGATGAAATTCAGGCAGCCTGGCAAAAATGAAGCGTACAAGAGAACATTAAACATGACAGTTCCTGGCGACGAGGAGAGAAATAGACTTGAAAATGCTTAGAGACACAAAAAGAGGAACGTCAAACGACTAGACAAGGAAAGTAAAGATGAAATCAGAACAGAAGAAGAGAAGAAAATAAATAACGGCTTCAAAGAAACCATGAACCTATTATTTAAAGAGATCAAGGGAAGTAAGAGTGCAGAATTTGTCAACATAAGAAACAGGGAAGTTGAAATGCTACATGATACAGACGGGATAGTAGACGCTTTAAAAGACTTTTTTAAAGAATGATCAGAATTTGAGACTTTAGCATAACAGAACTGCGGCATGAAAAATAATGCATCAGAAAACCCAGTTGAGAAAGTCTGTGTCACTCAGGTTAGTGATATAACTTGGAACTTAAAAAACGGTAAGGGTGCTGGCATAGACAGGATTAGCGCTGGAATGCTTAATACGGTGGCAAATATATACCTCACAGGTTGTGCGAAATCATAAATTAATGTATTGAGATGAGGCAAGCCCAGACGATTGAAGAAAAACGATTATTGTACAAATATACATAAGAAAGGGAGATGAAAGCAACTGCAATAATCACAGATGTATCAATTTATCAAGTACCAGGATTAAAATATACTCAAACATACTCATTTGTAGGATAATAGAAATAACAGAAGAAAAGATATGGAAATTCTAATTTGGATTTGTGCCAGGAAGACCATGTACAGATCAAATATTTAGATTAAAATAGATCACACAAGGAAGTTTGAGAATAGAAAAGAAATTTTACTGTGCATTTGTTGACTTGAAAAAATCATTTGACAAGGTGAATGGAAATAAACTTTGGGAAGTCCTTGAAGAGTACGGAGTCAAAAGATAGCTCCTACAAGTAATAAAAAAAAATATATGCAGGCAATAAAGCAAGTGTAAGGTTTGATGGGAAACTGAGTGGTTCGATATTATGCAAGGCGTGAAACAAGGATGCGTCATCTCCTCGTGGCTATTTATCATATGTATGGATAAATGTCTAAGAATAGCCCACTTTGAGGAAGAAGGTGTGGATCTCGAGACAGTAAGAGTACGTGGGTTAGCTTTCGTAGATGACAAGATTGTAATGGCAGAATCAATCGCGGACTTGCAAAGAATGTTGAATAAACTGATTACAAGCATTAGGAACGTAGGCCTCAAAATTAGCGTAAATAAAACAAAAATCATGTTGTTTGAAGAAAAAAATCAAAAAACAATGTGTAACATTGTCCATACATTATTCTGTATTTGTACCGACTGTACTGTACGGTAGCGGGACATAGACATGTCAAGGAAAGGAATGAAGTAAAATAAACGCGATCGGCATGAAACATCTGCGCATAATATGCGGAAAAACACTGATGGAAAAAGTCCGAAACGAGATAATTCTCAAAGAATTGGGTACAGGAGAGATACTAGTTGGCATATAAGAAAGAAATCAGTTAAGACGATTCGGACATGTTGAAGGAATTAAAGATGAACGACTGACCTAACAGGTGTATGAAGGTAAAGTGAATTGCAGAATACCCAGAGGTAGACTGCCAAAACAATGGTTAGAATGTGTGAATGAGACATTAATCCGAAGAGACATAAGAAGCCATAGAAACACGAGAGCTTGCATGAAAAAATGCATGGACGGCCAGCAACACTATGTCATCTGCATACGCTAGTGACCAAATTCTAACCCCTCCTATCCTGACTCCTCCTACCACCCCTGCTTCCAACTTACTTTGCATATCCGCAATTAAAATCGCAAAAAGCATTGGGCTAAGCGGACACCCTTGTCTTAACCCCCTATCCATCTAGAATCCCTCCGAAATCCCCTCCCCTCCTCTTACCTTTTCTTTGGTCTCATCATATATCTCCCTTACCCTCTCGATCAGGCCTCTCTCCACTCCCCTATCCTACATCGCCTCCCACAACCTTCCCCTATCCACCGAAGGAAACGCACCTTTGAGATCCACGAAAAATGCGTTGAATTTTTTATTTACATTTACTTTAATTTAAATTGAATTTTTTCAACTGACAATACAAGTATTTGGTTCTCTGGTTCAATTTCATTGGGTTTCATGTAATATTAAATCTTGTTCACCTGAACTATCAACTATGAAAATTTGCTATGGTAATTCATCTTTTATGGTTGAAAATTAAACCACTTGGTTGAAATGTCAACCACTTCCTTAAAAATTAATCTCTATGGTTAAAACGTCATTTATTTGTGTGAAAGCCCGTTTTTTGTGTTAATATTCATCTTTATTTGTTAAAAAAATTAATTTTTTTTATTAAAAATGGAACTGTTTGACTACAAATTAATTGTTTTTGGTAAAGATTCAACTATTTTGCTAACAATTGATCGTTTTTGGATGAATTATGCTACTCTTCGTCTCAAATTTAAACATTATTCATCGAAACGTTTCAACTATTACATTTCTTCTAGGAAAGTTACATATTTTTGTTGAAAATGGTAATACGCTGGTACACATTCATTTGTCTTGGTTGCAGATTCATTCCTTTGGTTAAAAGTTGCTTTCTTCATCTGAGAAATTTTTTTAATATGATGGTAGAAGGGATGATACTACAGATGAAATTCGCGATAAAAGAGACAAATAAAAAAAAAGTTGAATTTACAACCGACAAAGAGTTTAGTTTACTTTCACCACGGAAATAGAAAAGAAATTTCTCAAGAAATTGTCGAATGTTCAGCAAAACAGTTGAATTTCAAACCGAAAAGCAGAAGTCTTTAAAAAAACTGTTTAATTTTCCACGAAACAGTCGCAACAGTCAAACGAAAAAGTACAATTTTTAATGAAATTAGTGCAATTATTCCCCAAAAATGTTTCAGCTGACTTTTCGATAGGACAAGATGACTTGACAACAAGTAAGTTTTCCACGAGGTAGTTGAATTTTTCATCAAACAGTTGAATTTTCAACAATTTAATTGTCTACGAAGTATTTGAATTTTTTACGAAACACTTCAATTTTTGACCAAAAAGAACCACTTTGTAAGAAAGTTTTCTTTTCTCATTTTTAAGCAAGAAGTTGTACTTACAGGTATTTCAGAAAGATGAAACTTATCCAAAAATAGATGAATTTTTGAAAGAAAAGAAATATTAATCGAATCACAAGGCTCATTAAGAACTAAGAAGAATATAATATCAGGGTTACCTCAAAAGTTCATTGCAAATTCATATTCAAAGACTAGACTTGCAATGTTTTTAACTCAAAAAGTTTTATAAACGGAATATAACGAAATGCAAGTAAAATGAAGAATTTTAAAATTTAGTTTGCTTGCCCTTTATTGAAAGTTATCTTTTTTAGTACAGTCCCGTACCGCGGACGAAACTGCCACCTTCTTCACGTTGCTCACTTGCCTTGTTCACCCGTGAATAGACGCATCCCCTGTTCGAATTCGAGCGGAGTGAGCTCACGGCTCAGCCCGACCATATAGCCTCTGTTCATCACAGAAATTCACTTGCTGTAAACTGTAGAGTAGTAGACCCTTCAGTTTCTCATAGCCTGGAAGCTAGGAAATATTTGGTTCACGCTAAGAAGTCTCCCTAATCTATTAATGTATATTGTGCAAAATCCAAGGGTAGTGGTTTCTATCGCTAATTCATGTCCGTTATGTAGCAACGCTTTAAATTTCATACATTTAAAGTCGAAATGTATTACATTTTCAACAAAATAGTTGAATTTTAAATCTTAAAAATATTTTCTGCCAAAAGATAAGAATTTTCGAAAAAGGAATGGAGTGTTGAAGCTGATAAGTATAATATTTGAGAAATCTGTTTTACTTCGAAATTGATGAATGTTGAACAGAATGTTTGACTTTTCAAGCAAAGAGATGAATTTTCAACCAGAACGCTGCGAAAAAATATCATTTGAAAATAATAATACTTATTATTACTATGATATAGTGATGTTTCGATAATGAATTTCTCATAATTTTTTAGCGATTATTTTTATTCCTATGATTAATGTGATGAAAAAAGTAAAGGAAATGCATGGTAGGAGAATCATTTTAGGCATATTATACTGGGTGATTTTTTACACTTCAGACATCCAAATATCTCAAAAAATACGCATCCTGTAAAAAAAATATCTCCGTAATAAAAACTTTTTATTTTCAAGGGGGAAAATCGACTTTTAACCCCGCCCCCCTAGAGGCAGGGGGTTGGTTTTTTTTCTTTTGCGAATGGAAAAAAATTACATAAAGGAGAATCTTAGTCTGTGATACAAAATTGACGTTCCTATTTTAAATTAAAAAGCCCCCCCCCTCCGCATCCTGGGGAGGTGGGTTGGGGTACATTTGTTCAAAGTCGCTTATCCCCCTCGAAAATAAAAAGTTTTTATAAGTGTGAGGGGGGGGGGGGGAAAAAGTTCGAAAACAGCGTTACGTAATATGTGGACGCTCCCAAAAAAGTAGATAGAAAATGTGAAGGATTACATTACACGCAAATGAATGTGAATGTAAAAATGTAATATTTTTGTCAATTGACTCGAAAGGCAAATTAAGCAAGAGGCTTTAATGTTGTTCGTTCAAAGTTCGGTTGTAAGTCAAATGCACTAAAATTTCTAGCCAGTATGAAAAAGATGTTACAAATCATTTCACCGTGTTTCCAAAATATCTCATTATAGGACATTTACTTGATTATGAATTATATATAGAATTTTTAATTTGTGTCCAATTGAAAAATATCGTGACGATAATTTGTAAGTCGTGCTCAAATGTACTGGAGATGACTGTTAAACCTTATGTATGTCTTTGAAAGGAAATATGCCTGGTTTTGAAAATTATGTGTTTCGAAATTTTGGTGTAACAGATCAATTTCGTAGTGATAGTTTCGTAATATATCCTGAATGCAGTCAAAATTTTGTTAGAAATTTCTTAATGAATTACAGTAACATTTTTAAATATTTTCCAACAATTTTCAAAATATTGAAAGGCATAACATTTGTAATTTTCATCAAAATGGAAAATGCCACGATTAAGAGAATTTGCGAGTCTTTTTAAGTATCTGCTTAACAAACTTGATCTCCATTTTGGGACGCTGGCAAAGTGTCTTGAAGGATGACTAAATTGGACAAATCTTTCCAAACTAAGTACCGAAACGTATAGATACGTTAAGAAAACAAATTTGGATGATCACATTACAATCTCATAAATGCAAATGCAATAATAATTTACGCACGAAGTACATTTAGCAGCTACATAATTTTATTCTAATTTCTGAATATTAATCATGTTATGGATTTAATATTTATGTTGATATTAAGAAATGTATGATCAATTGTGACTATGGATACATATTAATTATTGATAAATTTTCAATAGTATATATAAATAATTATTACATAAATTACTGCGTCATTGCATTCATATTAAATAATAACATTAAGTTATGTTGTAAACTGGCGTAGAATATTACTTTACATGTATTCATTTTTACGTTCCTAACATTACTTGGAAATTAATAATGATTCACCTTCATAATTATAAATCGTCATGAATTGTAATATTTCTCGGAAAACTTTAATAAAACCGCACAATTGTTTCAAGAAATAATAAAAAAAAAATTCTATATTATTTATTGATAAATTACTGTATTATTGCCTCATTAATAAATAATAATATTTAGTTCTATTTTGAACATGCGTACAATATAATTTCGCATTAGTAGGAAATTGCTAAATTACTATAAAGTAGCTTTTATTTAGATTTCAAAATCAGGAGCTCAGAGTTTGGAATTATATTGCATGGGCTGAGAGTTAAACTCGAGAGAGCTGAAAGTGGGATTTAAACCTAACTCGTTCGGATTGCAGTCCACTCCCTCTGGGATCGTTTGAAAGTATCTTCGGTTGAGTTCTCATCAGGAGTAAAACCTTCAGGCAATCCCTAGGTTTTGATCTTTCAAGGATGCAATCCCGGGTACTTTTTTTTATCAGTACACAAACTAAAGGACCGATCCTCTGTACCTGCTCTCTTCGGGACTCAAACGCTAATCGGTTGCTACCACAACCCATCCGTTTCTGAGTGCTTAAAAAACAGGTATCGTCCATTCGGAATGGGATCACTTTCTCCCTGCAGTACATATTTTCTGTTTTTCAGGAGAGCTAAACCTATCAATTCCTTTTTCGTCGGCTCAGGGTTGAAAACCTAAAGAGATCAAAATCTTTTACTCTCAGTCCCTGCCGTCCACTCGAGATGGGATCACTTTCCCCTTCACTACATATTTTCTGATCTTGAGGGGAGTGAAACCTAATGATTCCTTTTTCGCCGGCTCAGGGTTTAAACCCAAAGTGATGGAAACCTTGCACTCTCAGTCCCTGTCGTCGACTCGGGATAAGATCACTTTCTCCCAGCAGTACATATTTTATGATCATGAGTGGACTGAAACCTAACGATTACTTTTTCGCCGGTTTAGGGTTTAAAACCCAAAGTGATCAAAACCTTCTAATCTCAGTCTTTGCCGCCCACTCGGAATGGGATCACTTTCTCCCTGCAGTGCATATTTTCTGATCTTGAGTGGAGTAAAACCTAACGATTCCTTTTTCGCCGGCTCAGAGTTTAAACACAAAGTGATTAAAACCTTTCACTCTCAGTCTCTGTCGTCCACTCGGGATAAGATCACTTTCTCCCTGCAGCACATATTTTCTGATCTTGAGGGTAGTGCAACCTTACGATTTCTTTTTCGCCGGCTCAGGGTTTAAAACCCAAAGTGATCATAACCTTTTACTTTCAGTCCCTGCCATCCACTCGGGATGAGACCACTTTCTCCATGCAGTGCATATTTTCTGATCTTCAGGGGAGTGAAACCTAACGATTCCTTTTTCGCCGGCTCAGGGCTTGAAACCCAAAGTGATCAAAAACATTTATTCTTAGTCCCTGTCGTCTACTCGGGATGGGATCACTTTCTCCCTGCAGTACATATTTTCTTATATTGAGGGGAGTGAAACTTAACGATTCATTATGATAAATTCAAATAAAAAATTTAAAGCTTTTTCGGGTTTCAATCGTGTGCAAAATTACGAAACTTGCCGACGTTTCGTGAACATTGCAGTTCACTTCTTCTAAAATCAAGTTATCAAATTCTTGCGAGGAAATTAGAGAAGAGTTTCAATCACTAATGCTAGAATCTCCTAGCCATTATCGAAATTTGATTTAAATCGGTCGGGTAGATTAGGCTGCGGAGATGAGCACATGTGAAAAAATTAATTTTTTTACAATCAGTGAACAATAATGCATTTTTGATTCAAGAGGATGAAATATATTTCTATAAAATCTTATAGAAAATAAATTATCGGTTAAGTTCAGTGAACCTAGCTACTTTTCTTATATTGAATTGAAAATTAAAAACTTCAATCGAAATTTTAATTGAATAATATGGTACCATTTATTTCAATTGAAAAATAAATTAATATAAGTATTTAAATTTAAATTTTTAAAGAAAATTATTTCAACAATTAATAATTCGACAAGCTTAGTAACTTAGTTATTTTATTTTATATTTCATTTATTGAGCATACCTATCTTATTATTTTGTTAAATTACAAAAACAAACACGAAATCCCACCAAAAAGATATGCGACTCAAAAAATCTGCCAATTACAACTACATTAATTTGTTAAACCAAAGTTGGCCAAGTAATTTGGAAAAAATTAATTATATTAAAATGTATGATTAATCTTGTGTTATTGTAAAGTGACCTAAAGTAATCAAAAAAACATGTTAACAAGACAAATTAGACTTTATAAAATATAATCCCACCAAGTTAAATAATGTCTAAGGTGGCTTCTTAAAATGTATTAAAAAATTTCTCTAGGGCCCTATACACAAAATCTTCATTATATATTTTATGATGAATTTTTGTTTTTTGTTAAATTACTTGACCAACTTAGTTTTAACCAATTCATATAGTTCACCGTACAAAAATTAAACCAGATTCATTTGTTTTAAATAGAAAATAACAGCATGAAGTTCTACTATTCAAAAACTGGACACTTAAAAAATGATACTGTAAAAAAGAGATCTCTAGTTTTTACAGTGTTGTAGCATTGCAGATGTTTTTGACGGAATCCCCATATCTCTATATCTCGAAATTCCGATATCCCTATAACCCTGTGTCCACATATCCCTATATTCCTAACTCCCTATATAATTATATCCCTACATTTCTATATTTCTATGTTGCTGTATCCCTCAACCGCTGATTTTGAATCCGAAGTCTATATTTCAAAATTCAAAATAGTGGATCCAATAAAAATTATAAAAATGAAACCAAATTCATCCTAAATTGATATAATAATTTGTACAAGTAAGATTAAATATCTAAGCTTGTATAGCAGACCATTTTCCTCGGTTCCTAATGTACTAAAAAAAATGTTTCAAATTTCAAAATTTTTTGAAGACAGACAATTTGGCTTAAAAATCGTCATTTCTGGATAAATTTGATAAAAAATTTACATGTTTCGACCGATACAGATCGTAAATAATTCGTAAAATTTTCTGAACTATATATTAAAGTGCTGATGCATGCTCGGCAAGTTTTATGCAGGTTTCGAATTAATAACTGAAACCGTACTCTAATTATCGCCATTACAAATTCAAACAAAAATGCTTTTCCTAGATCCAGAAGCTGTTTTTCGTCAAACATAAACTTATCGTATCTAAAAATTTGTATAGTAAAAACTACTTTTCAGAAGTATATCAACAATTCAATCATAATATATCTTAAATAAATTGTCCAAACAAATTTTATTTACATATTTTCTGTACCTTTTACACTACAATGTGTAGAAGATGACCACAAGATATAAAAAAATCTTCCCGCTGTGCAGGCACATTCACATCGCGTGCTGCGCGCGCGGATCGCTTCGTTCGCAAGTTTGAGCGGGCCTATCGGATCTCGCGCTTCCGGCTCGGAAATATTTAACCCTCACACTTCGCACTCGGTTGCTTATTCTTTGCACTTGGAATGCTTGAATGAAACTTTATCACAAACATCTCTTTTAGATCCCAGTATTTGTATGCATCTTCATATTATGAATTTCCTACGTAATTAAGTGTGTATAGTTAAAGATTGAATTGCTCAAAGCTCTGTAGGCTTTGAGGTACACATTCTCATTGTGACACTCGCACTACGCGCTCGATTTCTCATAGACATGTTAAAATCTATATCTTCTGAATTATCTCTTTCAGAATTTTTACGTATCTCGTGTCTTTTGGCGTAATAGAGAAATTTTCGAATTTTGCATTTCCATTTCCGAAAATAAATGAAAAACGTGGAGTTCTGTCAAAAAATCGTTCAAAGAAATGTCGTAAAAATGTTTAAACACTCAAATTTCTCCAAAAACTTTCCCCATATTTCGCGGCGTTAGGCTCAAAATTTGAATTTTTGATTTTTGAATAAAATTTTCGATGAATAAAACCAAAATGACGGGTCCTATCAAAAAATAGTAAAAAAAATGTTGTAGGATATTTAAAAATATATAATTGCACTCTAAGACTTTTTTTTGAATTGTGTGTCGTTCGGCTCAAAATTTGAATTTTCGATTTTTTTCATAGTATTTTAGAAAAATAAAACCAACCTATCAAGTCTTATCAAAAAATGATTTTGAGAAAAAGTATAGGGCTTTTTAAAAGCTACAATTCTTTTGTTAAACTTTTTTACTTATCTGTCCTCGTTTGTCTTAAAATTGCTTAAAATTTAGAGTCCATATCATGTCACATGCGGCAAGTCTCTCTGCGGTATGTCACAACTGCGGCATCTCTACCTAGCGGCATCTCTCTCCCTAATAGTAGCTAAAAGCAGCAGGAAAGTCGTCTTTATAAATACCAATCCCAAGAATGAGCGGGTTCGCATGCTTAAATCAGAAGCCGAATTAAAATCTTTGAACGCCAATTCAGAAGATGTATTAAAGGAAGATTATATAAGCAAATATGAAAAGCGAGAAGCTAAAAAAATGCCTTCTCTAAGCCCGGCAAGAAGAAGAATGAAAGCGATGATGAAAACGACGACTATATTGAAAAAGACGATGATAAAAAACAACGCAAAAGACCAATGATTATTCGATTTAGAAGATATAATCAGAAACAAGATTCTTACAATTATTATAGAGAACAAATAATGTTGTATTTGCCTTGGCGATGCGAACAAAGCGATATTATTGCTAAAGATTGTGAACTCGTTTACCGCGAAAATATAGACACAATCAAAGAAAACAAAAAAAAGTATTGCGCTGTTGATGACAAAGCATTAGATGAAGCCATGAAAAATGTATTTAATGCTATTGAAGATATTGAAGAAGAAGAAATAGAAACATTTATTAAGAACAAATTAGATCAAGATCAAGAAGTTGATATTTTCGAACAAGCAGGAAAGGAAACTGTTAAAGATGATGCTTGCAATAGGTATACTGCTCCTATAAAATTACCCGAAGAAGAGATCTACAAAATAATGGAAGAATTGAATGCTAAGCAGCGAGAAATTGTAATGCACACATTACACTGCGTCAAGACAAATCAATGGCCATTTTATATTTTCCTAAGTGGTTCTGCTGGTGCTGGAAAAACTACAGTATTACATTCCATTTATCAAACTGTAAGCTATTATTTGTCTAGATTGCCTGGTGAAAAACAAGATGTAATGCATGTTTTATTGTGCACACCATCCGGTAAAGCAGCGTTTTTGATAGGCGGGGTAACTTTACACACGGCTTTTAAATTACCAATCTATCAAAATAGTCGGCAAATGCCAGATTTAAATTCAGACCTAGCGAATACTATTCGAGTCAAACTGTTGCACTTAAAAGTTTTAATAATTGACGGAATATCGATGATTGGAGCGAGAATGTTGAGTCAGGTAGATACTAGACTTCGACAAATTAAAGGCGTTAACGAACCTTTTGGTGGAGTATCGGTATTAGTTGTAAGAGATCTCCATCAACTGCCACCAGTAATGGATGTGCCAGTATTTAAAAATCCCAAAATATCGTGCACGAGTGCACTAGCACATGCATGTTTATGGGATAAATTTGAATCTTATGAATTAACCGAGGTCATGAGACAAAAAAACGAAGCTAAACTAATTATAGCATTAAATTATTTAGCTAATGAAGGTATGACAAAGGAAGATGTTGATTTAATTAAATCAAGATGTGTGAATGAGAATCAAGTACCAGATCATGCTTTTAGATTGTATGCTGCGAACTATCTGGTTGATTCGTATAATAGAAATAGGATAGAAAAATTTGAAGGAGAAGAATTTGTGTCTGAAGCTTACGATCACATAATGGTAGATATTTCAGAAAAAGAAAAGAGCAAGCGATTAGAGTCACTAAAAAGTAAAAAAACATCAGAATGTGCAGGCTTACCGTGCCAAATATTCTTTAAGATTGGTATTAAATATATGCTTACGAATAATATTGACGTTCAAGATGGATTAGTAAATGGCGCTTGCGGCATTCTAAGAAAGGTCACATTTAAAGAAGATTCGAAGGAAATATCTAAAATATAGATAGAGTTTAGCTTCAATAGAGTAGGAAATAATGCACGAAATAAATACAAGGAATATATGATAAACCATATTATCAATAAAATTTTTACTCTGATTTTAAAACAACGAACCCCGCTAAATATTTCGGAAATATTAGGTTACCAAGTCATTAGAGAGCAATTTCCTATAGTCGCTGCAGAAGCTATAACTATTCATAAGACTCTAGGTCAAATCTACGATTTTGTATGTTTAGATTTGAGAAAAAATCGAAGAATAACAAAGTCAATGTTATATGTTGCACTTAGCCGTACACGAGAATTACGAGAACCTTATATAATTGGCGATTTTAAACTTTCAGTAAAACAAAAGATTGACGATCATAGTACTATCGAACTAAACCGATTAAAAAGTAATCGTCAATTGACCTTATTGTTCAATAATCTAACCAATTCTAAAGGTAAAAAAATAATTTTTTTAAACACTAGATCATTAAAATTGCAAATGACCATTGGTATCAAAAAGCAGATATTTTGACCTTTGCTGAGACGCGATTAAGGCCAAATAATACTGTAGAAGTACCAAATTTTTAGGAAATATTAAGATCAGATAATTTAGAAAATGCTCAAGTCAGAGGAATTATTGTTTTCGTTAAAAAAGGTATAAAAGTTGAGATATTAAAGCATATTATAAAGTTTCAAAATGAAAAAAGTACACATTTTGGTCAGATTGATTTAATATGTTTCAAGCTTCACAAAATATCTATAGTTGCAGGGTATAAGTCTCCACAAATTAAATATGTAGAGGAGATGGCTCGAATTTGATATTTAATAACTTTTTGGATGGTTCAATTGATTTGTTCATATTATCGAAGAGTCTTTTTTAAATGAAGATTTTCAAAAAAACGAGTTTTTCGGAAATCGGTAAATGGTGACTTTAATTTGATATACCTATAAAAACATCGAAATACATGAAAAATAAGCAAGTTTCCGATATGAAAATGAAAAATGATAACCAACAATCTTTCCTTTCTTCAGATGAATTTTGGCACATTTATCCAATCCAAAGTCCATCCCAATCTCTCCTGTGTATTTCTTGACGATATTTATAGCAGTTTGAAGTTTGATTTTACCAGAGGCATAGATCTTCAGGTCATCCAAATAAAATACATGAGTGACCTTATGCTCGCGATGGCTAGTGTCGCCACAGAGGTATCCAGAAGAATTTCGTAGTGCGAGAGAGATAGAGGCAGATGTGTGATGCAAAAAAGCAAGGTGCTCATGATATCGCCCTGAAAGACGCCCCTCTGGAAGGTGACGTTGTTCGTTATCACACGATAATTTCCTGATGAGATAGTAAATCTAGTTTTCCAAAGGGGCATCTATCTCTCTATGCCTTTCACTATGTGTGAACGCACCTCCAAGCTTTTCAACCGACAGATGATAAGTCTATGCTAGGTTTGAATCGAAAGCTTTCCGGTAGTCAATCCAGACCATTGACAGGACACGCTGATGGGCTGCAGCGTCCTTACAAACGCACTTGTCAATTAGCAGGTTCTCTCGACATCCTGCTACACCTTTTTTCGATCCACGTTCTTCGTACATCTCTCGTCACAAAGGCTCAATTCTTCGGACAATTCTGTTGTTCAGGATAGCTGACAAGATCTTATACCATGTGTACCAATAAATTATTGACCTGTAATTCTCTGGGTTGCACATGTTGCCTTTTTTCAGTAGGAGTATAGTGCGTCCTAATTCCAGCCACTGCGGAATAGGCGTTTCCGACTTTAAATATGAGGTGAATATGCGGGCCAAATGATGGTGTGTAGAAGTACACTTCTTCGACCGAGAGTTCTTGATACCATCTGGTCCTGCAGCAGGAAAATTCTTCGTGCCTCTAAGTGCTTTTTTCACCTCTTCGGCAGTGATTGGTGGAAATTTCTCCTCAGATGTTATGTGGTTGTCGCGAATCTCCTTGAAGCGGATGATATTATCAGTATCTGCTTTCAGCTCCAGTGTTTTTGGGATCTTGTATACCTCTCTCCAAAAAGTTTCTACCTCGTTGGGCTTGGGTGGATTTTGACAGAAACAGGATGATCACTGAAGAGGCCAGATGGGTCAGCGAGAAACTGTTGATTCTCCCTGATTCATCTCTCCCTCTTCTGTATTAACTTTCTTGCGTCAGATAACACACGTATTTTGTCAACAATGTGCTGCTTCATTGTCAGCAGTTTTGACTTGTTCAGTGTATGATTGAAGATTCTTAGTTCTTCAGCGAACTTTCGAACCCTTTTCGTGAACAGCCTACCAGATGTTATGTAGTCAATCACACAATGAATACGGGATGCATTCTGTCTTGCCCATCCAATCTTCTTGTTCAGTTGATGCAAGAGTCTTTTGGTCTTTGGTCCATTGTCGGTTTTAGCCTTCGATTTGAATCAACCAATGCTTTCGCAGCACCATAAACTGAACAATTGATGGTACAGACGTCGGACTCATCCCAGATATCCTCACAAAGGAAGGCATCCATTTCAGTCAGATCTTGAGTTTAAGAGGAACCTATATGTCAATGTTCCGCGTTGTCCTGAAATCGCTATCATCTATGAGAAAGTGTCTGCTATCTGAGGTTGGTCTTAATGTCGCTTCCTCATCTTCGTCTGCTGCTTGTTCAATCAGCGTTTGTGGAAGCGCTTCGAGTACATATCCATTTTTCAAGAGGTAGGCGTGTTGATTTCGCAAAGACTGATGCGAAATGTGCTGAAGCTCTGGGTGTTTCTGGCACCACAGAGTGTGCATATGCGCCATAGAATGAAATGTTCGCCTTCGCGAACAGGGATAATGCTGGCATCGTAGCAGTCCAGCACGTCATCCTTGAGTGGATTTGCCCACTCAATGTGAACGTTTCGCGGGTTCGTCGTCGTATTTCTATTTAAATTATTATTTGCAGCACACCGAACTCTAGGGTGATCGGCACTGTTTGCCGACCGACTGTTGGGTGCTCTGCGCGTTCGATCGTTTTGAACCGCATCTACAACTTTTTGGTGGTTTGATGGTGTTATTGTTGTTCCCACGAGCGCTAGGAAAAGGGTTTGTCCGTCCTTGTAGAGCTTCGCATTCATACTCTGAGAGGCCGCCCGGTATCCCAGGGACACCGCTTAAGACACTTCGCCCTGGTGCCATTTAGCTTATGGCACGGTTGTTACGCCTTCGCTTAGGGGTTATTCTTTCGAGACAATCCCAGGACCATTGTTCATTACTGCTTATTAATAATTGTAACCATATTCAGCAGAAACTCTTGGTACAGGGATCCTCCATCCGTAACCTGAGAACGCGTTTGGTGGCTTTATCATAGGACCTTCTGTTCGATTCTAAAGGAATCGAAACCCTCTTCGTTATCGAATTTTCGGCACCAGCTAACAACAACATCAAAGCCAAGGAGAATGAAAAGAAAGAGAGGTATATAGGCCTTATAAGGGAGTTGCGACGGGAATATTCTGTTAAGCCAATCGTCCTGATCATCAGCGTTCTTTGAAGTGCCAAGGTTTCACTGGTTAATAGCCTGAAAAGCATCCTTGTGTGTCAAGAAAATGCTGAGACACTTGCGGGGAAGATGCAGAAGGCGGTCATCCTTGGGTCGCTCCGTGTCCCCAGGGTGCACGAGACTTTTGCTGGATCATCGTATTGAATCCGTCGCAGACTGACCACCCATCTCACGGTTGTGAGACGTGGTTATAAACGTAACAGTATCGCGACCCGGCAACACTATTCCCTCTCTCCAGCTTGTCTGCTGTACGCACTCGACACACACAGTCACACACACACAACCACCTTGGAAGCGTACGTGAAATTGCGACGTTGCGCGATCTACGAGTCTGTCGCTGGCATAGCAGGCGTGACTGTACGTATACACACATTCTACGAATTCTAAGCCAGTAGCGCACTGAAATGTTCACCATGCGGGCCCGTGAAATTTTTTCAACATAGCACGGCTCGACGACGCCCCGCGGGACTCTACTATTCGTACGGGGATGGGACTTGCATACAACCTTAACATTTCCCACAAAACATAATAAACAAGTTATATTCGTAAGTGATTCATTCACTATATAAGGTTATAATGTAAGAATTATTTTCATTTTTAAATATGAAATATGGGTGCTAGATTCTGCTTGAATCGCTCAATATTTTTTAACCCGTATGCGTAATTTTTTATTCGCGCGGAGTTTTTTTTATCAGAATTATCCCGATTCATGCAGTTTAAAATAAATTTACCGATGTAGCAGCAGACCACCGCCGAAATTTTATCTCTCCACTGCCCTCTATCGATATAACTGGCGTTACTTTTTGGGGCCAGACTGGTTTGCTCCGATAGTGCTCACTATTGGCGTTCTATGGGTAAGCCGAATTTAAGCCCAGTTAAGAACAAATAAGCTTTGGATGGGATTGCATCCACTTACTCATATAATTAAAATAACCTGTTAATTAATGCCGAACGTCCACTATGGGCGTTCTATGGGTAAGCCCAAGCACAGAATCGTACACTGATCGCCTTTATTTACATAAGTTTTGATAATTAAAAATTCGAAATAATTGGAAAAGTTTCAGGATTTGGGTGTGATTTCATCCACTTAATTATATAATTAAAATAATCTGTTAATTAATTTCACTTTTTGTTAATTGGGTTGCCCAGTTGGGGCCCGACTGGTTTGCTCCGATAGTGCCCACTTTGGGCGTTCTATGAATCTATGGTTAAGTCCAATGTAAGGCCAAGCACAAAATCAAACACTGATCAACTTTATTGACACAAGTGTTGATAATTAAAAATTCGGAATAATTGGAAAAGTTTCAGGATTTGGGTGGGAATGCATCAAAGTAATTATTTAAATAAAATAATTTGTGAATTAATGTTACTTTTTGTTAATTGGGCTGCCCAGTTGGGGCCCAATTGAAGTTGGGCTGATTTGGACGTGAGCAGTATATAAAAACCTTAAAATGTTAAAATCTAATTATTCCAGAATTTCGGTCTATTTTCAGGCTCTTGAAATACTAAAGAACAAATTTCGAAAAAACAACCCCTATCATTGACAACCAACCCTCAATTTTGAAAAATAATGTTTGGACCAAACAAACTACTCCAGAATTTCGGGCTATTTTCGGGCTCTTGAGATACCCGAAAACAAATTACGAAAAAACAACCCATGTCACTGACAACCAACCCTCAATTTTGAAAAATTATTTTTTGACCAAATAAACTACTCCAGAATTTTGGGCTATTTTCGGGCTCTTGAAATACTCAAAAACAAATTTCGAAAAAACAACCCCTGTCACTGACAACTAGCCCTCAATTTTGAAAAATACTTTTTGGACAAAACAAACTACTCGAGAATTTCAGGCATTTTTCGGGCTCTTGAAATACTCAAAAACAAATTTCAAAAAAACAACCCCTGTCACTGACAACCAACCCTCAATTTTGGAAAATACTTTTTGGACAAAACAAACTACTCCAGAATTTCTGGCTATTTGCGGGCTCTTGAAATACCAAAAAAAAATTTCGAAAAAACAACCCCTGTCACTGACAAGCAACCCTCAATTTAGAAAAAAACTTTTTGGACAAAACAAACTGCTCCAGAATTTCGGGCTACTTTCGAGCTCTTGAAATACCCAAAAACCTATTTCGAAAAAAACAACATGATCCATTTATCAGTTTTCATAATTCAAATACTCATATTTTTGTAAAGAAGTTCTTCTATTGAATTCGGTAAAATACGTGTCATCTTATTTCCTCGGAAAAACAAATACCTATTTGAAACAAATTCAGTCTATTCTAATTTGAAATGATTACAATTTAACCATAAAATATAATTCAAATTCAAAGTAAAGAAATTCCATGCAACGAAATTTCATGAGATTTTATAGGATTTAAAGAAATTTCATGGGATGCTATGGAATTTCAATGGGTTTAACGATATTTCATATCATTCAAGTAATTTTATGAATTTTTTGGGGATTTTCCGGTATTTTAAGGAATTTTACGAGACTATATGGGATTTTGCGACAACATTATACAATTTTACAGTATACTTGAAATTCATAAAGTTTATTTGTTAAACAAAAGTTAAAGTGTATGTTGTATATAAATATTGTAAATAAACACACCATTTTTTATATGGAACAAAAATTGGTCGTATAAAAATTATTTATTAGACTATTTACATTTATTTACTACTTACATTATTATTATTTATTAGAATATTTACATTTGCATAGTTAAAAGTAATTACGTCAATCAATTTAAAATTATTATTGAAACACCAACATGACACCCATTGTCACTTAATGATTAAAAACAAATCTTAAAAATGAAAATACGGGAAAAATGCCTCACGACAAACGAAATAATGTATTATGATCACATTGGCCACCATGACTACTAATATTTAAATAAAACTAACTCGAGGCGTTTTGTACAGCATGATCGGTCTCCTCAAAGATATAATATCTTTGGGTCTCCTTATTATTACTCCGTAAATTTATCAACACCATTATATTACCTAACCTCAACCTGACATGAGTGAGCAAGTGCATACGTGTATGAAACTTTGAAACGTTTCAGAAACTTTGGTCCTATGAAACGTTTCATTGTTTCATGAAACTTTCAATGTTTCAATGAAACGTTTCATGGACTTGCAACCCTATACGTCGTTTTCTCAAATCCTATTGTGGACTCTCCTTCAAACACCTTTTATTAGAAGGGGGAGGTGTGACGGTGTGGCGTGTTTGCGAATTAAAATGCACACCTGCGAACTCTAGGGAGCGTGGCAAGAAGCTACAGATTCAGTTTGAATCAGTTTAAATGATCGAAAGTTAAAATATAAATATTAGAAAAGTTTTGAATACAAAAACGTGAAAGGAAGTTTCATGTATCAGAAACTTCGTGTTACAAAGCGTAAATAAGTAGCAAGCTTTTAGATACATAAAATAATTACGTATAATGCAGTATTCTCTCTCTGTCCTAAAGTTAGGTTATGTTTGCTCAAAGTTCTACGCAGTACCAGCCCTATCCGACCGCATGCAAAAGCGCTGGCTAAAGTTTGATGTCAGCCGTGAACTAATCCGCTGGCGGCGCTGCTGCGCTTCTTGCTGACAGATACATTAGGCTATATGACAAATGTAAATAAAAAAAATGAAGTATTGATGAAAAAAAAAGTTTAAGTGATTTATTGTGCGCGTAAAAGAAATGGATTATTTTAATACTACATATTGATGCAGATTTTCGTATAAATTGAATGCCATTGCAACAAAAACGAGATCATCAGATTTAGTGTGGTTGCGGCCTATATTTTTTTATACTTAACTATAATAATACTCATTGTTTTTTGAACTTATTTATCACATAAATGTATTAAATTACTTTATTTTAAATTAAAAGTTTTATTTTCAAAATAAAAAGGGATATAATGTCACATTAATTATTTGTATTATAGAACAGAGAAAAAATCAAATTCTACAATGTAAAATGGAATCAAATCAGTCTTAAAACGTTTATTTAATATGCGCAAATAGTTATTTGTGATACAAGTGCGCAAAATTGGTGATTGTATGCGAGCGTGAATTGTGCAGCATAAGCCGGAGGCTTGAAGCATGAGTCGGTGGTTAGCGCGCGAGCGAGGCGAGTGCGAAAACGTAGACGAGAGCTTCGAGCCGCAGGCGAATGATACAATCACACGAGTTAGCAATCACCTATGCGCACGTGTATCTCACGCTATTTTTTGCAACATCCGTCCTAAAAAGTTGTGTTCGGAGAAGTTAACGAAAAATACTAATTATATATAGCATAGAGTGGAGTTAAGAGCCCCCCTCCCACCGCCTGATGCCCCAAAACACAAAAATCAGTCAAAGTAGGCGCCGAGCGCCTACAAGGGAGGGTTTCGTAGCCTATTGAGACGTTAACTTGAGTTTCAACAGAATCCTTTTGCTGTGCCAAATGTTGGCGCTTATGCCCTTTTGTACGACGGACGAAAACGGATACAAAACCGAAAAAACCAAACTTCAATCGTTAAAGGTTTGTACAAGTTATATCTAAATTTATTTCAAGAAGATACCAACACCAGTGTTTAAAGTTATCGATGCCAGTGTCTAAAGTACCTCATCTCGAAAGTGTGCATGCGCAGCTTTTTCACCAGTGCCTAAGGTAAGTCATCTTCAAACTGCGCATGCGCGAAAATTGTTTCGCACACATTCTGCTCAAATAAGGTCCTTTATCCATCATTTAGAAGCATGAAAACGTCAATTTTTGATGTGGGTGTTGCAAAAATTAATTTAATTGTGAAATAATGAATGGGAATTGTATTTCAACAGCAAGTTAAACACAATTATTTTTCAGCACTTTCATAGTCAAACTTTTCATAGTTTTAGCACTTTTTTCAACTTTTGATGTTTGAAGACACTTTGAAAATTTTGTTCATTTTTGCGGTTGCATATCTCGTAGCGAGAAAAATTATTAAAAAATCAGCATTTACAGCATATGTGAATCAAGTCTTCATTTTATCCCCCTGTAAATGTTGCGTTCTCCCCCAGCCTTTTTCTATTGAAATACCAATTTCAAAATAACCAAAAAGATTATTATATTGTGAGGTTTGGTTAATCGAGGCAATGACTAAGTTAGAGCTGTCTAAATATTTTAAAATGCAATCTCCAGGGGTATAAAATGAGGACCTGATTTACATTAGATGTAAATTCTGATTTTTTTTCATTTCTCCCTGTGTCATTCATCCGCGAAAATGAACAAAACCTCCAATCTCGAATTTGAAAACGAAAATTTTCTTACTTCAGTATATAAAGTTTAAAAAAGGGCTAAAACTATGAAAAATCTGACCATAAATGAAGATTACGAAGGTAAGTTTCAATTTAAAGAAAACTAAATACAACGTTTTGGCTTCCTTTTCCGGTACCGAATGGTAAAGTACGCGTTTTTGTTCTGTGCTATCTTTTTTGGTTTTGGTGACGGGCGTGGAGGTGTGACTGAGGTGAAAGGTTGTAATGGAGGTGAGTGTAGTGAAGTGAAAGGGTTAAGAGGGAAGTTAAAAGTACTAATTTGGAGGTTAGTTGCCGAGGACGGAAAAGAGAGAGGGAAGATAGAGGACAGCAGATCGGTAAGGTAGGCACTATTGAAGAAAAAAACTTTAATAAAACGATTGAAAATGACAACAGGGAAACTGTTGGAACTTGAATTTTGCAACTTTTTAGCAACGATTTATATGCAATATTCATTAACTTAATAATTTTTTAATAAACCTTTAAAATGATTGTCAATAATTGATGCAGAGATGGGATAAGAACAAACATTATTTTTGTAATTACCTCTTTTTACTTTAATCGTAGAAGCTTCGCATAGAAATTTGACTTATGAAGAACACGTGCAAACTAAAATGCAAACGGTTCGGATTTGAATATTCTCTGATGAGTAATATGGGTCTTGAACTCTCCCTCCCGATATAAGACGTAAATGGCAATACTATAATAGCATCTTGAAGAATCGAGTGCAAAAATGAAGCAGGTATATTTGCTCGCTTGCGCGTTTATCTTATGTGGACAGGTAGAAATGTAAAGACATTAAATGAAATAAAGACAGAAATGTAAACATGGAAAGGAAATTTTCGAAACCAAATTAGTTGCCAATGTATATAACTATTGTACGATGCAGACAAGGGTAGCGCAGTCTGGCACGTACCAGATATACTTCATAGCAAAGGGATCAATAAGTATTGTATTGGACGTTATCGATACAAATTAAGGAAATAGATGACCGTCTTCCGCTCTGCGGCCGCCCCCTCAGTAATCTCTGACCTGTGCCGCCCGGGTGCAATGCACCCTTGGAACTCCGCCTGGGTACGGCCCTGCTGTTTGTAAATTTGCATGCAATATAACCACCTTCCGTGGAAACGCCCATATTCCTTTCATTGCTTTTAGGAGCCATCCATTGATTCCGCACTTTTTCAGGACTTCCCAAAGCTTACTTCTATCTATCTTATCAAACGCTTTTTCAACAAATGCACAGTAAACTTTTTTGTTTACCCTCAAATTTTTTTCTGTGATCTGCTTCAAGCCAAATATCTGATCTGTACGTGATCTTTCTGCCATAAATCCTCATTGGATTTCCTAGATCTTTTCTTCTGTTATTTTCACTACCCTATTAATAAGTATTTTTGAAAATATTTTGCTTACGATACTTATTAAGCTTATTCCTCTGAAATTATTGCAGTTGCTTTTATCTTCGTTTTCTCTGTATATTGGGATGGTCATCGTCTTTTTCAAGTCACCTGGATCTTCCCCTATTTAGATACATAAATTTATCAACTCGCACAGCCTGTGCGGTATGTAGTCGCCACTCCGACGTATTGTCTTCTGTGTCTCGGTTGTCATCATATACTAGTTACCTTGCTATTTCTAATGCCGACTAACTCTGTATTATCCTTGATTTCTTTAAGTAGTATTTTTACTTTTCTGTTGTTGTCCCTATAATCATTTTCTAGTCTTATTCTCACGTCATCGCCAAGAGCTGTGATATTCAACTTTCTTAAATACGCTTGTTTCTTTTTGTTAACGGTTAAGCGGATTTCATCATTCCGTCAAGTATCCACAGTCATTTTTCCTACAACCGTTTATTTATTTTATCTGTAAGTTCTATTCGCTTTTCTGTTTTCTGTAAATTCTCTATCTCGATTCTCACATGTTTCGTCTTTCTAGTTCTCTTTCTTCTCCATCCTTGACCTCAGTTAATTTTTGAAACTAGGAAGTAGTGATCCCTTCCACATTCAGAACCTCTAATTACTCTTGAATCTCTTACTAACTCTCTCAGTCTCTCATCTGCAATGACAAAGTCAATCATAACTGTGGCTATCGCCTCTGCACCAGGTGTACAAACGGATCACTTCATGCCTAAGCCTATTATTTGTAATAAACAAGCCCTTTGCCAAACATAAGCTCACTAATCTGTCTCCGTTACCATTTATTTTTGGATCTCCAGAATTACTTAGCACCCTTTCTGTGCCCTCGCGTTGGACTCCAACCCATCCATTCATGTCACCTAGTAGAATGATTCTATCCCAATGATCGCAAGTACCTAAAGTATCATTTAAAGTGTCTTAGAAGGCGTATTTCACCTTACTCCTTTCACCATCAACGGGGGGCGTAACGCGCTACACTTTTAGAAAAATCTGTACTAGATTTAGTATACATGTAATGGAAGTAAGAATTAAATTTAGTATACCAACGTACAGTAAATTTAGTATATGCATATACTGAATTTAGTATGCACCATGAAATTTAGGATACGCATATGCCAAATTCAGTATATGCGTTCCGTTTAGCGTGGGTTCCGTCTTCATCATCTGTAAATATGATCAGATGAAAAATGAAATTAAAGAACAAAGTTTTGATTTTCAAATAATCATATAGTTAGGCTACATATACGTTAATAAATTAAACATACCTTTTAAAGAGAAGACTTCACATATCCTCGCAGAAAGAAGCCGAACCTTTTAGCATTGCAAAGAACTGACACAAATGCCACCGGCCACGTTGCCCAACTGGCGTAAATCAGAACGCGCTTTCAAACCTGAATATAGTAAAGACGTATATGAATTTTAGTATACAGAAACTATGAAATTCATATACGTGAAAGAAACTTACTGTCTATTTAATAAACTTAGTATACATATAACTTCATGAAAGAAATTTAGTATGCGTAAGTATACTAAAATTACAAAGTGTAATGACACAGAAAAAATTGAGGGTTCAGTAAAGTTGCGGCTCAAGTAAAAGTTGGTATCATTTAGAACTGAGACTCCAATAGAACTCCTTTTGAGGGTTCCTTTTTAGTTCGGTCGGACTCTTGCGAGATTTCTCCACAAAGGGAGGCATCCATTTCAGCCAGATCTTGGGGCTTAGGAGGAACTTGCCTGTTGACGTTCCTTCTTGTCCTGAAATCGTGATCATCTCTCAGGAGGTGCCTGCTTTCCACGGTTCGTCTTAATGTCGCTTCCTCCTCTTCGGCTGCAGCTTGATCAAGCAGCGGTTGGGGAAACGCTGAAACGTGCTGAAGCTCTGGATGTTTCTGGCACCACAGAGTGTTCATACGTGCCACAAAGCCTCGGTGAACAGGGATAATGCTGGCATCGTAGCAGTCAAGCAAGTCATCCCTGAACTGATTCGTCCAATCAATGTGGGTGTTTCGCCGGTTCGACGTCATGTTTCCATCTAAATTATTTTCAGCACCCCGAACTCTAGTATGATCGGCATTGTTTACCGACCCATTGGCGGCTACTCTGTGCGTTCAATCGTTTTGAACCGCATCTACAACTTTTTGTTTTTTTTGGTGGTGTTATTGTTGTTCCCACGAGCAGCTAGGAAAAGGGTTCGTCCACCCTGGGAGAGCCCCGCATGCAAGGATAAGGTTGCATACTCAGAGAGGTCGCCCGGTATCCCAGAGCCACCGTTAGACACACCTCACCCAGGTGCCATTCAGCTTCCGGCACAATTGTCTGCGACTGCGTATTAATTAGTGAAACCATATTCAGCAGAAACGCCAGGTACAGGGAAGCTCTATCCGCAACCTGAGGATGCGTTCAGTGGCTTTGTCATAGGCCCTTCGGTTTGACTCCAGAGGAATCGAAACCGAAACTTGTAGTAAGTGCGTTTCAAAACAATCGAACGCGCAGAGCACCCGACAATGGGTCGGACAAAAATGCCGAATATCCTAGAGTTGGGGTAGCCAAGCAAGACGGAGTCAATGTGATGGACCGACAGAATTTCATTACTTATAAGTGGACGAATCGACTCAGGGACGACCTACTGTAGTGCTATGATACTAGTATGACGCCTGAACGAAAAGGTTACATGGCGCGACTGCATACTCAAAGCTCCTGACCATCAGACAGCATGTTGTTGACGGAATACGAATACTACCTAAAGCTATTAGAAGTCTAGAGCGGAGGGGGAGGTGGGTCAGAGAAAATCAACCGTTTTTGTCTGACCCATCTCGACTCTTCCGGGACCCTCCAGTTACTGTCGTCCACCTGGCCAAACCAGAGGTGGTCCAGGCTTTTTGGAGAGAAGTCTCCGAAGTCCAGCATCCACTGAAAGAAAACTCAAAGAATATAAATAGCTTCAAGGAGCTGTGCAGTACTCTCATAACAGCCGACGAGGAATGCCCACCTATCACTACCGAGGAGGTGGAAAAAGTATTAAGAGGCATGAAGAACTATTCCGCTCCGGGACCCTAAGAATTACAGACCAATAACTTGTCTGAACACACTGAATAAGATATTCACAGCTATCCTAAATGATAAGATTGTTCGGACAATTGGACCTTGTGTGGCGAGAGATGTACGAACAACGTGGCTCAAAGAAAGGCATAGCAGGATGTCGGGAGAACCTGCTCAACGATATATTTGTCTGTAAAGACACAGCATTCTATCAGCGTTACCAATCGATGGCCTGGATTGATTACCGGAAAGCTTTCGATTCAACCTCCCATAGACTTATCATCTGTCTATTGGAAAGCTTAAAGGTTCATCCACACATCGTGAGTTGCATAGAGAGATTGATGCCGCTTTCAAAAGCCAAATTTACTAGCTCATCTGGAATACATCGTGTGATCACTAATAGTGTCACCTTTCAGAGAGGTGTGTTTCAGGGTGGCACCATGAGTCCTCTCCTTTTTTGCTTCGCATTATTGCCACTATTTCTCGCACTTCGCCATTCCGAAGATTACCTCTGCGGCAAACCTGGAATTCGAAAGCATAAGATCACTCATGTATTTTACACTGATGATCTTAAGATCTATGCTAAAAATCAAGAGAAAGGACATTTAGCTCTAAACATTGTCAAAGAGCATACTCAAGAGGTTAGAATGGAGTTCGGGTTAGAAAAATGCGCCAAGGTTTATTTGAAGAAAGAAAAACGTAATGGTATCCCGGAAGACCTTGAGCTCGTCGACAGAATCGCTATACGACACCTTGGCGCTGGAGAGACCTATACATGCCTGGGCGTGCCACAGAGACGAATTCAGGACGTAACATCTATAAAGGATACTCTTCAATGCAGATACAAACGTCTCATCCGACGGCTTGGGTCTTCCGAACTGTCGGCGGGGAACAAAGTATCTGCGACAAACATGCTTGCCGATATCGGGTCCCGGAAGGTTATGCACATGAATAAAAGTATGAACCTTAAATCTTCTGTTCCGCGACTTTACATGTCACGCCGTCAAAGTGTTCGCGGAATTCTGAATCTTGAATGTCTTCACAACAGGATTATTCTGGGTACAGCATATATAGTCGCAAATAGACAAAACTCTCTTCTTAAAATGGTCAGGAAACACGAAGAAGTAGACAAAGGGGCGTTTCTGTACAATGCAGCGGAGGAGTCTGCTGAAGCACTCGGCCTTGACTTCAATATCGGGGGTGATCAAAATGTATCAAATCTTATCCATCTCGAGTACTCACTCCTGAAGGCCCGGAATAAGAAAGCACAGGAGAAAAACTTCCGCGAACAGCTCCTCGACAAGAAGATGCACGGCATCTTCCACAGAAATGTGGGTAGGTATTTATATTATAAAGAGAGTTTTATTTTTAAAGTCACACCTCAATAATTTTTCAGGAAAGCGTTTTATGCTGAAAAGGTCGAGACAAAAGTTGTACGGTTTGCATGGAGGCATACGATAGTGACCTTGACTTCGAATTTGGCCTTCATTCTTCAGACTTGTTTGACGCTTGACTTGAATTTTTTGAATAGAAGCTCCATTTTTAACACCGGAAATGTAACACTAGTGCGAGAAATTCTGCGTTCTATATTTCTATTTTACCGTCGCAAACTCATATCCCTGGGGTGTAAAGGTTATGTAGAAATCATACAGGTTACCCCTTTTATGCTCGTATTTTTTGAGTAACCGATTCCCGAGCTTCTCGTATCTTTGGAGTTCAAGTGTATTTGTTCAGTACCCATCTGTCAACTTGAAGATAGTTAGGGAGCGTCCATAAACCATGTAGCCTGTTTTTCTTTCATTTTAATAGAGACGAAAAGACAATTGCCATTAAGTGATAAAGGATACAACGATATAAACAAAAGAAAAACAGGCTACGTGGTTTATAGACGTTCCCTTAGTGAATATTCTCATCATGTGCGTGCAAGGTACGCTGATTTTTCGCAACAACAGTCTTTTTCAGGATTGTTGTTCAGAATATCATCGCTCGCTTGGTGACTTTTGCTTCTGCTCAATTAGCGATAATTGGCATTTATGAATCGTTATGAGAATATTAATAAACGTCAAGCTAAAATTACTAGACGGAATGAGCTCAACCATCCACCTTTAGCTCTATATGAAAATTGAAGGCTATACGTTAACTACATTCTCGCAATCTTTGATGAAATGGCTGCAATTATTGCCGATTAACGCTGTTTTCGATTCAACGTTCTTACCCAAACAGTATTTCAAACTTGTATCTTTTGTAATGCGCAAAATTGCATACATAGATTATCCATACAATGCAGGGTTCAAATCTCCATAAAAAGAAATATTTATATACCGGGAAATGTTCGTTCTTGTATGCGTCATTTGAATGCGAATCGTTTTGTTCTGAATATCCTTTTACTTGGTTTGCAATCTATCAACAGGCCCTATGTTATTAGAGGTGAGCAGTTACAGGCTTTCCTTCAAGAAATGAGAAACGTGTCATTTAGCAAAGGTAAAGGTATAGATTGGGATAAATTGACTGAAGAGGAATTTAAGAGTGTGTCGCCGATCAATAAATGTCAATTTGAAGGACTTGTCACATACTGTGACCCGGTACCTCAATATGGAAAATTGATATATGAACAAAGAAAAGATTTATTACTTTTCTTGTGTAAAATGAGACAGGAATTATGCGATGACTTTTTGACTAAGATCTGTTTTTAAGTTTCTATCACAAACTCTAAACCTGCAGCATGCAAAGAAACTTAATAGTTACTATCGTACAGCTGGAGCTATCTTAAACAGATATCGTCCTACTATTCATATGTGTTTTGACCGCAATTAAAGCAATGGACTGTATTTGAACTCTTCATTCTTTTTTCTGACGGATAGTACTGCACTGGGTTACATTAAAGAATTTTTTTCGAGCCATTTTAACAAGGCTGACGCCAAAAAGTGCAGCCATTTATTAATTAAAAAAAAAAAATTAAAAGTGATTAAAATGACTAATCTCGCTGCCAGCAACAGGCGAACTGAACTCAATGGTAGCCGAAAATTGGAAAACGACAGCGAGAGTGTGTAAGTCTCTGAGTGTGTGTATGAGTAATTGAAATAAGACGTGTATATGTAAATAAGAATATGGTGACCAAAGAGCGGCTGAAGAAATAAATATTTTGACGTCGCAGCTGATTGAAGAAGAATTCAGCAATAAAATTGAAAGTACATAAAACAAAAATAGAATTAATAAAAACAAGTAAAATTGTACGTAAATCTCGAACATTCCGCCCGCTTTTCATCGCAGACGAAATTGAATCACTTTAGCATTATTTCATTTATATCGCATGTCGCACGTGGAAGTAGACACAACTTGACGGTTGGTCGGGTTATTTAGTCGCGCTGAATCTTCAGCGTGACGACTCGGATTAGACCATCGTTGCCACGATGAAGTTTGATGACCCGTCCTATTGCCCACTTGGTAGTAGGCAGGTTTTCGTCTCGAATAACAACGAGATCTCCCAGCTGAATGGAAGGCTGTAAAGTTCTCCATTTGGAACGAGATTGAAGTTCCTTAAGATATTCAGAAGACCAACTTTTCCAGAAATGCTGTCGCATTTGTTGAATCAGTTGCCAGCGTGACAAATGATTCTGGGCAACTTCCGCCAGGGATGGCTCAGGAATGGCATTCAAAGGGCATCCTATGAGAAAGTGTCCTGGAGTCAGTGCTGAGAAGTTTTGTGGATCATCTGATTCTGCCATGAGAGGCCGAGAATTGAGACATGCCTCGATTTGGGTTAAAAATGTTATCATTTCCTCGAAAGTAAGGAGGGTCTCTCCAATCGTCCGTTTAAGGTGGAATTTAGTAGACTTTACTGCAGCCTCATAAAGTCCGCCAAAATGGGACCCTGCAGGTGGATTGAACTTCCACTCGGTGCCGTCTGAAGCTAAAAATGAAGCGATGGCTTGAGACTCTTCAGATGCCTTAGCGAACAGTTGTTTAAGTTGACGGTCAGCTCCAACGAAGTTTTTTGCATTGTCACTGACCAAGGTCTTACAAACGCCTCGTCGTGATGAAAATCGTTGATAAAGCTGGGATTATTTATTAGTGAATACTTTTCAAGATTTTCATCATTTGCAAGATGAGTATTGACATATTCGGACGTTGCTTCAAGAAATCTGAAAATTCAAGTCGTAGTCCTCCAGGAATTGGATTCAAAGTCACACCTGAAGGAAATTTTAATTTAGAAAACAAGAGATTGTGCAACGTGAGTGAAGCTGTTAATTTAAATCTCATGCAGCGAATAGTTCAACAGGAAATTCGACCAGCATATAATGTTACATCTTCCATGCGTACAGACATCGATGACAACAATGCAATAATTCAAATTCTCCAATCAAGTGTCAATGAAAAATGCAGAAACTACAAACTGATCCTGAGTCAACAAGAAATAACGTTTCGTAATTCAGTGCTCATTTCTCGATTGGACCTCAGAATTCATACACTTGGAAATCAACGCAGAAAAGTAGCAGGTGGTGAAAGAGCTTCATAAGCCTGCTAGAAAAAATTAACAGTGTCGATAAGTTGATATACGTGGTATCGCTGAAACTTGGCAGGCGGATCTTGTTGAAATGCAACCATACGAGAAAGAAAACAGAGGATACAAATACATCCTAACGATCATCGATGTATTTTCGAAATTTTCTTGGGCTGTTCCTATGAAGAACAAGACGGGTGAGGATGTTACAGCTGCAATGAAGTCTGTACTGATAAAAGGAAGTCTACCGAAAAATTTGCAGGTTGATAGAGGCAAAGAATTCTATAGTTCAAATTTTACTAATCTTATGAAGCGTTATAATATAAATATGTATTATACGTTTAGCAATTTAAAAGCGTCTATTTGTGAAAGATTTAAGCGCACTTTAAAAAACAAAATGTGGATGCAGTTTAGTTTGCAGGGACATTACAAGTGGTTAGATATTTTACCAGATTTAATTTCTTCTTACAATGACACAAAACACCAGACGATTGAAATGAAGCCTATGGATGTGACTAAACAAAATGAAAAACAGTTTTATTCAATGTATACAAAAAGTTTCAAGTGAAATCTTTAAGAAAAAGCCTAAGTTTAAAGTTGGCGATAAAGTTGGAATAAGTAAATTCAAACATGTTTTTGAAAAAGGTTACACTCCGAATTGGACAACAGAAATATTTACAGTTGATCGAATAAATAATACTGAACCAACAACGAACTTGCTCAAAGATTATTAGAATAAACCTGTGCCTGGTAGCTTTTATGAAGAGCAAATATCTAAAGATGAACATTCAAATATCTATTTGGTAGAAAAAGTACTTAAGAAGCGTGGAAATAAATTGTATGTAAAATGATTAGGTTTTGATCATTCTTAGAATAGTTGGATAGATGAAGGAAATGTGTAAGATTTTTTGCATTGGGTGTTTTCAATAAAAATATACTTCTTATTAAAAATAATTTTTTTGTTTTGTTATTTCACCCCTGTTGACAAACCCTGTACGGGATCCCGTAATGGTTCCTGTGCGTGTTCCTTTGCCAGAAATATGACCAGCTCTCGTACAAGAAACGTTACAGGTTCAGCATACGAAATTGAGACACGAATTTGCACACGAACCTGTACAGGAACATGCAGGGGACGAGAGAACCCTTACGGGAATGTGTACACGCCCTAAGTGGCCACGAATGAACATGTAGGGGATCCTGTAAAGAATCCAGCACTATTTCCTCCGTATCGACAAAATTTTATTGTCATTAATTTGACGATGTGAAGGAACGTGGATAATTAGCTGTAATACCTTGCCTTTTTTTATAACCTTGAAGATCCAACTCACTAGCGAGAGAGCTAAGCCCTAGAGCACCCTGGCGGATTAGTTCCACTACGGTTCCTGTAGAGGATTTCTTACCGAATCCTGTACAGGAACCCTAGTGAAACTAATCCACCAGGATGCGCTACGGCCTAGCTCTCTCGCTAATGAGTTGAATCTTCAATGTTCCTTCACATCAATAAATCTATTACATTAAAATTGGCGTTAGACGGAATATTTTCTTAAAGATCAAAGTAAAAAACTACCATTTATGTGTACATACACTTCTAGTTATTTTCATCACACTCAAAATTACAATTATTCTTACATTTATGTGTACATATACCTCTATTTATTTTCATCGCACTCAAAATTACAATTATTCTTAAATCTGAAAATACATATTGTCAATGAATAAGATACGTTACATGATAGCATTTCTCTCATCCTCGCTCATACACACAACACACACACACTTTCACTCTCTTTCATAATCACTCTTTTTCTTACAACTAAACTAAATTGTGAAATAATGTCTACTAACATTCTTTAAGCTAGGTACAATTTTGAGTGCTTCCTCAAAAATTTGTTTCAGGTGAAAAGTAACAATCTCTAAGAACAGAATGTCTATACTTGAAGACTTCAAATAGTAATCACTTTTCTTTTGATCTAGCAGAATTCTCAAAAATTTAGAATAATTTTTCTTTACAAAACCTTCTAGAGTTTTTAAACAATGAAGGTCCATTTTCAGACACACTATTTCTCCAATAGTTTTAACAATAACGTTCTTACTATCTTGTAGTGGTAATGATAATAACTCTTCAAGATGTTTATTAATGCATGGAACCAATGCCATCAGAACAGCAAAAGTTGATTCTTGAAAAGAAAACGGATATGGAGAATCATCACCTTCTCGTTTCAGTGACACCAAGCGATAACCATTCCAAACCGTGAAATGAAGATAAAACTTCTAGATTCTTTTATGACAATTTTGAAAATTTGTTTCAATCTTCTTTTATAATTAATTTTTTTAAATAAAAAATAATCATCAAAATTGTACGAGAAATATTAGGAAAATGTTTTTATTATATTAAAACCTTCCAAAATTTTGAAAATACTTCTAATTTTTTTCGAAATCTTTAAAACTCTGCATTTTGTTTAAATTTTGTGGAAATCTTCTTAAGATTTAAATTATTTTCGAGTCTTTTTAAAACTTCTAAATATCTTCAAAAAAATGTAGTTTTCCTTAATCTTTTTAAGGTCATGCAAAACTAAAAAAATTGTCTTATATCTTCTAAATTCTTTTCTGACAATTTGGAAATTTTGCTTAATCTTATCATACGATTAATTTTTCAAAATAAAAAATTATTATTTAAATTTTTCCAGGATTATCAGGAAAATGTTTTTATTTTGTTAAAAACTTTCCAAATTATTCAAATGCTTCTACATTTTCTTTTCCAAATCTTCGAAAATCTACATTTTCTTTTAAAAAATTTTTAATCTTCAAAAGTTTACAATTTTTTTGAGACTTTTCAAAACTTCTAAAAATCTTTTTAAAAAATTCAGTATGCCCAAAATTTTGTATAATCCTGCAAAACTAAGGAAAATTGTCTTAAAGTTTTCTAGATTCTTTTTTTACAATTTTGAAAATTTTTTTAAATCTTCTTTTATAATAATTTTAAAAAATAAAAAAAAATCATTAAAATTTTACAAGGAATTTTAGGAAAATGTTTTTATTATATTAAAAACATCAAAAATTTCAAAAATACTTCTATTTTTTTTTCAAAATCTTCAAAAATCTACATTTAAAAAAAAATTTTGGAAATCTTCTGAAGATTTGAATTATTTTCGAGCCTTTTTGAAACTTCTAAATAGTTTTGGAAAAAAATCCAGTATTCCTAAAATTTTGTAAGATCTTGCAAACTAAAAAAAATTTCTTATAATCTTCTAGATTCTTTTTTGACAATTTTGAAATTTTGTTTTAATCTTCTTTTATAATTATTTCTAATTTAGTTCGAAATCTTCAAAAATCTACATTTTTTCAATTTTTTTAAATCTTCTCGAAATTTAAATTATTCTCGAGTCTTTTTAGAACTTCTAAATATCTTTTGAAATAATTGAGTATTCCTAAAATTTTGTAAAATCTTGCAAAACTAAAAAGATTTGTCTTAAAATCTTCTAGATTCGTATTTACAATTTGGAAAATTTGTTGTGATCTTCTCTTATAATTAATTTTGCAAAATAAAAAATAATTACTTAAATTCTACCAGGAATTTTAGGACATTTGTATTCTGTTGAATTCTTTTGAGATTCTTAAAATACTTCTAAATTTTTTTTCGAGTTTTGAAAAATCTACCTTTTTTTTTTAATTTTCAAATTATTTTTGAGTCTTTTCAAAACTTCTGAAGCTTCTAAATATTTTTTGAAAAAATACGGTAGTACTAAAATTTCGTAAAATCCTGCAAAACTACAAAAGTTGTAATAAAATGTTGTAGATACTTTTGCGACAATTTTAATAATTTTTTTAAATCGTTTTTCACAATTAATTTCTCAAAATTAAAAATAAGTATTAAAATTTTTCCAGGAATTTCAGGAAAATGTTTTTATTGTGATAAAACTTTTTCAAATTCTTTAATTGCTTTTAAACTTTCTTTTCCAAATCTTCAAAAATCTACATTTTGTAAAAAAAAAATTTTTTCAATGTTCTTAAGTTTAAAATTATTTTAAATCTTTTCAAAACATTTAAATATCTTTTGAAAAAATTCAGTATTCCTAAAATTTTGATAATCCTGCAAAACTGAAAAAAAATGTCTCAAAATCTTCTAGATTTTTTTCTGACAATTTTGAAAACAAAATTTAATCTTCGCTTACGATTAGTTTTTCAAAATAAAAAATAATTATTCAAATTTTATCAGTAGTTTCAGGAAAATGTTATTATTCTGTTTAAACCTTTCAAACTTCTTAAGATTCTTCCAAATTTTCTTTTCCAAATCTTCAAAAATCTGCATTTTGTTTAAAATTTTTGGAAATCTTCTTACTATTTTCGAGACTTTTTAAAACATCTAAATATCTTTTTAAACATTTTATTATTCCTAAAATTTTGTAAAATCTTGCAAAACTAAAAAAAATATTCTCTTCAAATCTTCTAGATTCTTTTTTCATAATTTTGAAATTTTGTTTTAATCTTCTTCTATAATTAATTTTTCAAAATAAAAAATAATCATTATAATTTTACGAGGAATCTTGGGAAAATGTTTTTATTATATTAAAACCTTCCAACATTTTTAAAATACTTCTAATTTTTTTTGAAATGTTAAAAAATATATATTTTGTTTTAAATTTTTTGAAATCTTCTCAAGAATTAAATTATTTTTGAATCTTTTCAGAACTTCTAAATATCTTTTAAAAATATTCAGTATTCCTAAAATCTTGTATAATCCTCAAAAACAAAAAAAATTGTCTTGAAATTTTCTATATTCGTTTCTGACAATTTTGAAAATTTGTGTTAATCTTCTCTTACGATTAATTTTTCAAAATAAAATATAATTATTCAAATTTTACCAGTAGTCTTGGTAAATTTTCATTTCCAAATCTTTAAAAATCTATATTTTGTGTTAAATTTTTTGAAATCTTCTTAAGAATTAAATTATTTTCGAGTCTTTTCAGAACTTCTAAATATCTTCTGATTCAACTGTCTTCAAAAAATCATTGTTTCGATTTGAAAATTCAACTATTCGGTTGAAGTTTTATCATTTTTGATTCATCTATTTTTTTGAAAAATCGTATTTTTTTGTTGAAATATCAACGATTATTTTTTTTATTAAAAATGAATTTTTTTAACTGAAAATTTAACTATTCCATTTTTTGTTAAAAATTAATTTTTTGTTTTTAAAAATTCAACTATTTGGTTGAAAATTTATTTATGTTGTTAAAAATTCATCTTTTTTTTGGTTGAGAATGTATCTTTTTTAGTTGAAGATTCATTTTGGTTGAAAATTGAAGTGTTTTGTTAGAAATTCGTGTTTTTTATATAAAAGAAAAATATTTTTTGGTTGTAATATCAACTATTACCATTTTTGTTGACAATTTATCTTTTTTGGTTAAAAATTCAACTGTCTTAAAGAAAATCAATGTTTTAATTTGAAAATTTAATTATTTCGTCGAATATTCAACTGTTTTTAGTTGAAGTTTAATCATTTTTATTTGAAAATTCGACCATTTGATTGAAAATCAATTATTTTTATAGAAAATGTAGCTATTTGGTTAAAAATTCATTTTTTGTCCTTGTTGAAGATTCGTCATTTTGAATCATTTGAAAATTTATCCTTTTGGTTGAAAATTAATTTCTTCGATTAAGAATTTAACTATTTTGTCGACATTTTTTTAATTGAAAATAAATTTTTTAACTGGAAATTTAACTATTCCATTTTTTGTTGAAAATTCATTTTTTGTTGTTAAAAATTCAACTATTTGGTTGAAAATTTATTTGTTTTGTTAAAAATTCATCTTTTTTTTGTGTTGAGAATGTATATTTTTTAGTTGGAAATTCATTTTTGGTTGAAAATTAAACTGTTTTGTTAGAAATTCGTGTTTTTTATTCAAAAGAAAAATATTTTTTGGTTGTAATATCAACTGTTACATTTTTTGTTGACAATTCATCTTTTTTGGTTGAAAATTCAACTATTCTTCGTTTAAAAGAAACTTTTTTGTTGAAAATTCAACTGTCTTAAAAAAAAAATTTATTTGAAAATTGAACTATTTGGTCGAATATTTTACTGTTTTTAGCTTAATTTTAATCAGTTTTATTTCAAAATTAGACCATTTGATTGAAAATCAATTATTTTTACAGAAAATTTAACTATTTGGTTAAAAATTCATTTTTTTGTAAAGATTCATCATTTTAAATCATTTGAAAATTTAATATTTTGGTTGAAAATTAATTCCTTCAATCGAGAACTTAACTATTTTGTTGACATTTTTTTATTTAACATTAAGTTTTTTATTTAAAATAAATTTTCTAATTGGAAATAAATTTTCTAATTGAAAATAAATTTTCTAATTGAAAATGAATTTTCTAATTGAAAATAAATTTTCTAATTGAAAATAAATTTTTTAATTGAAAATTTAACTCTTCTAATTTTTTTTGGAAATTCATCTTTTTTTAAATTGAAAATTCCACTATTTAGTGGAAAATTCGTCTTTTTTGCAGAAAATTAATATTCTTGTTAACAAATTTTAGTTGAAATTTTATTTGTTTGAAAATTAATCTGCATAACTGAAAATTTAACTATTCCATTTTTTGTTGAAAATTAATTAATAACTGTTTTGTTAGAAATTCGTGTTTTTTATTTAAAAGAAAAATATTTTTTGGTTGTGATAATCAATGTTTTAATTTGCAAATTTAACTATTTAATCGAATATTCAACTGTTTTTAGTTGACGTTTAATCATTTTTATTTGAAAATTCGACCATTTGATTGAGAATCAATTATTTTGATAGAAAATTTAACCATTTGGTTAAAAATTCATTTTTTTGTTTGTTGAAGATTCATCATTTTAAATCATTTGAAAATTTATCATTTTGGTTGAAAATTAATTTCTTCGATTAAGAATTTAACTATTTTGTTGAAATTTTTTTTATTGAAAATAAATTTTTTAACTGAAAATTTAAATATTCCAATTTTTGTTGGAAATCCATCTTTTTTTATTGAAAATTCAACTATTTAGTGGGAAATTCGTCTTTTTTTGTAGAAAATTAATATTCTTGATAAAAAATTTTAGTTGAAATTTTATTTGTTTGAAAATTAATTTGCATAACTGAAAATTTAACTATTCCATTTTTTGTTAAAAATCCATGTTTTGTTTTTAAAAATTCAACTATTTGGTTGAAAATTTATTTATTTTGTTAAAAATTCATCTTTTTTTTTGGTCGAGAATGTATTTTTTTTATTTGAAAATTCATTTTTGGTTGAAAATTGAACTGTTTTGTTAGAAATTCGTGTTTTTTATTTAAAAGAAAAATATTTTTTGGTTGTGATATCAACTATTACATTTTTTGTTGGCAATTTATCTTTTTTGTTGAAAATTCAACTATTCTTGGTTCATGATGGAACTACTTTGTTAAATATTCATTTTCTTGGTGGAGATTCATAATTTAAGTTAAAAATTTATCTCTATGGTTGAAAAATCAACTATTTTCTTGAAACTTCGTCTTTTTTGGTTTGAATATTAATCTTTTAGCTGAAAATTTATGTATTTAGTTTTTGATTTTGAAAATTCAAATATATGGTAAAAAATTCTTGTATCTTGTTGAAAATTCGACTTTTTTTGTGAAAAACTAATCTTTTTGGTTAAAAAATTAAATTCTTCTTGATCCAAAGTTGAAGCACTTTGTTAAAAGTTTAGACGTACCAAAGGTTGTACCAAAGAACGTACCAAAGTATGTAAAAAGGGACGTACCAAAGTACGTACGAAAGGACGTACCAAAGGTCATACCAAAGGACGTACCAAAGGTCGTACCAAAGAACGTACCAAAGTATGTAAGAAGGGACGTACCAAAGTACGTACGAAAGGACGTGCCAAAGGTCGTACCAAAGGACGTACCAAAGCTCGTACCAAAGAACGTACCAAAGTACGTAAAAAGAGGCGTACCAAAGGACGTACAAAAGGACGTACCATAGGACGTAAAAAGGGACGTGCCAAAGGACGTACCAAAGGTCGTACAAGAGGACGTACGAAATGAGGTAATTTTGGATCCCAATTTGGTACGTCCTTTGGCACGTCCCTTTGTTCGTCATTTTGTACGTTCTTTAGTACTCCCTTTTGAGACGAATTTTCTAAAAAATAATTTAATTTTTTACCCGAAAATATTAATTTTCAACAAAATATTAATTTTAAACCAAATAGTGGAATTTTCTACCAGGAAGATTAATTTTCTACTAAAAAAGTCGTATTTTCGCCCAAAATAGTTACTTTTTCTACCCAAAAGAAATAATTTGAACTAATATCATGAGTCTTCAATAAAAAAAAATGAATTTTCGGGTTGGATAGAAATTCTAATATTAGTTTTCAAATTTAATTATTTTCTTAAAAATGTTACTATTTTGAGAGTCATTTTTTTATTTCAACCACTTAGTTGAGAGTCCATCTACTTTGGTAAGAACGAAATTTGAGTTGAAAATAAATTTTTTCAACTGAAAATTTAACTATTTCATTTTAGGTTGAAAATTGATCTTTTTTAGTCAAGAATTTAACTATTCAACAATGTATCCATTTTATTCCAAAATACAACTATTTTGTTCAAAATTCATGTATTTTTTTGGAAATTCATTTTTTTTCTTTGTAGAAAATTAATCTCATTGGTTCAAAAATCATATTTTTGGTTATGATATCAACTATTTGGTTGAATCTTGAACTCTGTTGTTAAAAATAATTTTTTTTTCAAGATAAATCCATAACTATTTTTTTTTTAATTTCTATCTATAGATAAACCTTTTCTAAGGGTAAATGTAGATATTCTATTTTCAGGTGAAAAAATTTTTCTAGTTGAAAAATCTACTATTTGGTTGAGAATTAATTAATTTGGTTGAAAATACGTCGTTTATGGTGGAAAATTCATCTTTTCAGTTAAAAATTCTTTCTTTTTGGTTAAAAATTAATCTTGTTTGGTGAACGATTGAATCATTTTCTCGGAAATTGGTATTTTTAATAGAATTAAACAGTCTTTGATTTCAAATTGAAATCTTTTTAAAATCAAAATTTTCCAAATTTTAAATTTTTTGTTAGTTGAAAATTCATAATTTTCGTTCAAAATTCAACTATTTGGTTGTAACTTAACTTTTTTGCTTGAATTTCCTATTCTTAGACAATTAAAGTCTTTTGTTAATAAATAACTTTTTTGTTGAAAACTCATATTTTTGCATGAAAATTCATATTTTTGGTTGAAAATTCAACACTTTTCCCAGGAAGTTAAAATTTTTATTAAAAATCATATGTAGCTTCAAAATTCAACAATTTGGTTGAAAATTACCTGTTTTTATTAAAAAATAAACTTTTTGGTACAAAAAAATAAATGCTCTGTAAAAGATTTTTTTAAATTGAAAATTCAGAATTTTAGTTGAAAAGTCAACTATTTTACTGTAAATTACTTTGTTTCAAATTTTTATTTTTGAATTGTAAATTGAACTGCTATGTAGAAAATGTGTCTCTTTTATTTGAAAAATAAACAATTTGGTTAACGATTAACTTTTCTATTAAAAATTTATTTTTTGGTTGAAAGTTCAACTATTTTGGTAAAAACTTCCTCTGTTTGATTAAAAATCAAACCATTCATTTTAAATTAAACTGCTTCGTAATAAATTAATTTTTTATTGAAAAATCATGTTTGTTTTCAAAATTTAACAATTTGCTTCAAAATTCGTCTTTTTGGTAAAATATTATGCATTTTGGTCGAAAATTCATCTCTTTGGCAATTAATTTGACAAACTTCATTGTTTAATCAATTTTTTTTTATTTTCAAAAATATTCTCTGTGAATAACCTCTGTGCTAGAAAAATAAATTTTTTTCTGAAATATTTAACTTTTTGTCTACTTTTCACTTAGTGTGTTAATAATTATCGAACAAAATTTAAACAATCTCTTTTTTTAGAATATATATATTTTTTAAATAAAAGAGATATTTGAAATATTTTCAAATTTTCTATATGGATCATATTAAATGTAAATTTTTCTAGAAGAAGTTACTGAGAGCCTCTTTGTTCAAATCACTATTAATATCAATTATTTATTTCTAATCAAAAAATTGAAAGAAATACTCAAAATTTAGAAAAAAAACTGTAACTTTCTTGCAATATTCTCAGGAAATAATAATAAATTGTTTAAATAATTATGTTTGTTAACTTGCATTAATTATTATATCAATAAGTAAAAAGCAGATAAAAATTAAAAATTTCAGAAATAACCACAACTATCTAGCATTGATATAGGAGAAGATAATCATGAAGAATAATAATTTTTTAAAACAATTATGTTTGTTAAATTGAGTGAAAAGTTGAGAAAAACTAAAAAATTGTAGAAAAAAACGCAGCTTTTTAGCATCATTTGAAGAGCATATTATTATAAACAAATAGTTCAATATTCAACAAAAGAAACGAATTTTTTAAAAAATCGGTAAATTTTCAACGAAAAATATAGATTTTCAACCAAAACTAGAATAGTTACATTTTCAGTTAAAATATTTAATTAAAAAAAAAATTCAACAAAATAAAAAAAAATTTCAACCAACGAGATAAACTTTTAACAAAATGAATTTTAACAAAGAAAATACATTTTTAATCAAGTAGTTGATTTTTTTATAAAAAAGATGAATTTTTAACCAAGAAAATTATTTTTCTACAAAAAAAAAACTTTCAATTGAATACATTAATTTTAACCAAAAAGTTTAATTTTTAACAAAAAAAGATTAATTTTTAACTACAAAAAAACGATCTTTGAATAAAGTGGTGAAAATTGTAAACAAAAAAGAGAAATTTTCTTTAAAATATTTGAAAATTCAACGAATATTTAGCAAAATACATGAATTTTCAATCAAATAGTGGAATTTTCAACAAAAAAGATCAATATTTAACAAAAAATGGAATAGTTACATTTTTAATTTTTGGTAAAAAAACAACGAATTAAAAAAAAAGTTCCATGTTCAACAAAAGAAACGATTTTAAAAAAAGTTACATTTTAACAAAAAATATCAATTTTCAATCATAAATGGAATAATTCCATTTTCAGTTAAAATTTTAATTTAAAAAAAAATTTCAACAAGCAGATTAATTTTTTACCAAAAAACTCAAATTTTCAGCAAAACACGTGAATTAAAAAAAAATGTATTTCCAACAAAATAGTCAAATGTTCAACCACAGGAACGAATTTTTAATAAAATAGTTAAATTTGCAACCAAACAAATGAATTTAAAAAAAAATGAATTTTCAATGGAATAGATGAATTTTTAAGATACCAAAGATTTTTTTTAAACAAAAAAATTGAAGTTTACAGTAAAAACATACATTTTCTACTAATTATTTGAATTTTGAAATCAAAAAGATTATTTTTCAAATAAAAAAGATCAAGTTTGAACCAAAAATGAAACTTAATATTTCAACTGAAGAATATTTTTATTTTAAATCAAAAACTGTTGAATTCTGCTATTAATTCTTTAAACAAAAAATAATTATTTTGAACCAAAAAGTTGCATTTTTAATTTTTCTACCAAAAAAAAAGATAAATTTTTTATTCAAAAATACGAATTTTCGACAAAACAGTGGAACTTTCTACCAAAAAGATAACTTTTTACGAAAATAGTTGAATTTTTATTAAAATAAAGAAACTTCATCCAAACAATTAAATTTTTAATAATAGTTCAATTTTGAACCAAATAGCTCAAATTTAATTTACCAAATTTGTATTTTCAACCTAATATTTTAATTTTCAAATAACAAATTTAAATTTTTTAAATAAAGAACAGTTAAATTCAACTAAAAAGACAAAGTTTTAACAAAATTATTAAATCCTAAAAAAAAAGTATTTTGAGCCAAATAGTTGCATTTTTGACACAAAAAAATCACATTTCTACCAAAAGAGATGAATTTTCAAACCAAAAAGACGAATTTTCAGTAAAAGAGTTAAATTTTCAACAAAAATTAGTAGACTAGTGGAAAAATGAAAAAAAAATAAAATAAAAAAAGGGGAATAAGTTTTTAATTTTGGTCTACGCACTTTTAAATTCAGACTACAATTAATTTCAAATAACTCAAATAATTTTTGGACTCTGGAAAGAGGAAAAGTAAGAAAAAATCTGCTGTGGCCCCGTTTGCGTAATTGGTTAAACGCTCCACTCGTGTATAGTAGCGGTCAGGGTTCAAATCCGGGTCGGGGCAGATTTTTTTTCATCAGAAATTAATTATTTCATCGATGTTCCACGTTTATTTTATTATCAGAATTGAGATGCACCGCTTGTTTAAAAATTAAAAATCCACAACCGATTTTGTACAATGTTTTTGAAGTTCTAATTTTTTAAATTCCGTTTTTTAGGGAATGGGAAGAGCGAGAGACGATTTGGACATGGAAAGAGCCCTGAGGCCGAGAATAAATGCGCCAGATGTCGTGAGATCGACCTTAAGCCACAAGGAATTAAAATATAATGAAAGTACGATCGATCAGCTACTGGGAACGCCGAACAAAATTATTATTCCGGAACGTTATATTCCCGAAAAGGTAATAAAAAAACAAATTTTCAAGAAAAAAATCAATTTTTAACTAAATAGTTGAATTTTCAACCAAGAAGATTAATTTTGAACCAAAAAGATGAATTTTCTACCAGAATAAAAAAAGAATTTTTAATAAATAGTTAAATCTTCAACCAAAAAGGACATATTTTCAACCGAAAATGGAATGGTTACATTTTTAGAAAAACAAACTTTCAAGAAAATAGTTGAATTTTTAATCAAATAGTGGAATTTTCAACTAAAAAAATATATTTTTTAACAGAGTAGTTACATTTTCAGTTAGAAAAATTAATTTTTAACCAAAAAAACGACTTTTCAATACAATAGTTCAATTTTCAAGGGAAGAAATTAATTTTCAACCAAAAAGATTAATTTTCTAAAAAAAAAAGAAAAAACGAATTTTCAACAAATATTTAAATCTTCAACTGAACAAGATAAATTTTTAACATAATAGTTAGTTACATTTTTATTTAAAACAATTAATTTTTAACCAAAAAAGAAAACAAATTTTCAATGAAATAGTTCCATTTTCAACCAAAGAAACGAATTTTCAAGAAAAATAATTATTTAAAATATTTGATTATCAAGACTTACGTTTTAAAGGTATGTAATTTCAAAGCTTCTTTGGAAAAGTTCAATTTTGAAGATTTACAATTGAAAACACTTTGATTTGAAAGACTTTTAAAAAGCAAGTTCTTAAATTTTTAAGATGTTGCAAATCAAAGTTAATTTTCCTACTCGAACTCTTCAAATTTGAAGAAATTTCAAATGTAAATCATAAAAAATTCAAAATTCTTCATTTATTTTTCATGTTTAATTATTAGTTTTCAAAATAAAAAATTCTTTAATTTTAGAGATTTTCATTTCGAAATTCTGCAATTTTGAGAGTTACTGAGAATTCTTGAATTTTGAAATTAAAGAATTTGAAATAATTCAATTTTGAAGATTTATATTTTAAAGGTATGTAATTTTCAACCGTCTTTTGGAATTGTTTAATTTAGAATTAGTTATAATAATAATATAATAATATTTTGCAAAATAGATAGATTTTCTACAAAACAGTTTAATTTTAAACCCAAAAATATGAAGTTTCACCAAAAAAGTTAATTTTTTAACAAAAACGCGAATTTTTTGCTAAGAATATTGATTTACTATTAAATAGGACGAATTTTGTTGCAATTTTTGGTTGCAATTCTTTAATTTTAACGATGAACCATTACAAAAAATTTCAATTTGAAGTTGCAATCATTAAATATTCATCAATTTCGAATGTTTATGGTTTAAAATAATGTAATTTTGAACTTTTTTTTGGAATATGTTTTTCAATTTTTTTTTGTAGGAATTGAAACTGTTTTAATTTCATAGATTTATAATTGAAAATTGTGCAATTTTGAATATTTTTGAATGAAAATGTTTACATTTTATTGATTTTGAAAATCAAACTTAAGTTTTCAATTATAAATCTTTCAAGTGATCAAAATTTCATTTTCATCATGATAAATTCTTTAATTTTAAAGATTTCCAATTAAAAATGCTACAACCTTGGAGAGTTATAGCTAAAAAATTTTAAATTATAGAATTAAATATTAATCAATTATCAAAATTTATATTCAAAAGTTAGGATGTAATTTTGAACTTTTTTTTTGAATAGTACAATTTTTAAGATTCACAATAGAAAACTCTGCAATTTTAAAGACATTTGAATGAAAATTCTTAAATTTTAATCATTTTGAAAATCAAAAGTCAAATTGAAGACATTTCGAATGTAAATCGTAAAAATTACAGAATTTTTCATTCTGAAATTTGAAACTTGCATAATTTTTAATTGTAAATTTTCAAACATAAAAACTCTCTAACTCAAATGATTTGACGTGGAAAATTCTTTAATTTTTCAGATTTACAAAAAAAAAATTTCAATTTTAAGGATGTTTAAATAAAAATTCTTAAGTTTTAATGCTTTTGAAAATGAAGAGTCAAGTTTTCCCTTCTAAATCTTCCAAATTGAAAAAAATTTTATTGTAAATCATCAAAATTACAAAATTTATCATTTTTCCAATTCATTTTTGATTGTTAGTTTTCAAAGTAAAAAATTCTTTAATTTTAAAGATTTCCATTTTGAAATTCGGAAATTTTAAGAGTTACCGAAAATTCTTGAATTTTAAAATTATAGATTTTGAAATAATTTAATTTTATTTATATTTTAAATGTATGTAATTTTCAACCTTATTTTGGAATATTTTGATTTAGAATTATTTGCAGTAGAAAATTTTTCAATTTTGACGATGCGCAATTAAAAAAATTTTCAATTTGAAGTTGCAATCTTTAAAGATTCATTAATTTCGAATGTTCATGGTTCAAAATAATGTAATTTCGTACTTTTTTTGGAATATGTTTTTCAATTTTTAAGAGTGGAAATTAAAGTTGTTTTAATTTCTTAGATTTATAATTGACGATTCTGCAATTTTAAAGATGTTTAAATGAAAATGTCTAAATTTTAATGATTTTGAAAATCAAACTTAAGATTTCAATTATAAATCTTTCAAGTTATCAAAATTTCAATTTTTTTCATTTTTAAATGTTAATTTTCATTATGATAAATTCTTTAATTTTGAAGATTTGCAATTCAAAATTCTACCCACTTTAAGAGTTATAGCTAAAAATTCTTAAATTTTTAAATTATAGAATTCAATATTAATCAATTATCACAATTTATATTCAAAAGTTAGGATGTAATTTTGAACTTTTTTTTGTAATAGTACAATTTTTAAGATTCACAATAGGATACCCTGCAATTTTAAAGACTTTTGAATGAAAATTCTTAAATTTTAATGATTTTGAAAATCAAAAGTCAAATTGAAGAAATTTTGCATGTGAATCATAAAAATTACAGAATTTTTCATTGTGAAATTTAAAACATGCATGATTTTTAATTGTAAATTTTTTAACATAACAACTCTCTAAATTTAATGTTTTGAAATGGAAAATTCTTCAATTTTTAAAAATTACAATTAAAAACTCTCTAATTTTAAAGATGTTTAAATGAAAGTTCTTTAGTTGTGATGCTTTTGAAAAACAAAAGTTAAGTTTTCCATTCTAAATCTTCCAAATTGTAAAAATTTCTAATGTAAATCATCAAAATTACAAAAATTTTTATTGTCAAACTGAAAAGTTGCATCATTTTTAATTCTAAATTCTTATACTTAAAAATTCTACAATTTTGAAAATTCTTCAATTTTAACTACTTAATATTGTACACGCCTGAATTTCTAAGATTTACAATAGAATATAAATATATTATCGAGCGCGAAGCGCGAGAATCAACAGTCGCGCGCCCTAGGCGCGCTCAAACTTGCGAGCGAAGCAAGCCGCGCGTGAGGTGCGCGATGAGAATGTGCCCGCGCAGCGGGCAGATTTTTTAATATTTTTTTCTTCGAATTTTGAAAACATGAAAAAAATATTTCCTGGAGAACACCAGGTTTCTGATTCTTTCAAATATTTGAAAAAAATGTCTGCTAGTTTAATAAAGACATCCTGTCAGGGTTGTACGGTTTAACCCATTTTTGAGACCGGGAGAAGTCTTTTTTACATAAAAATATAATTTTCGAAATTTTCTTGTTAATAACGCAAGATTTCATATAACAAGTCGTACTTTTCAGAATGTTTTTATATGTTTAAGCTTCGACAAAAGAATAAAACCCAAAGGACTTCTTCCTCATAGAAGGATGAATTAAAAAAAAAATTTGTAAGATAAGAATCAATTTTTTGAGAAAATTGACTTTTAATATTCACAGATAACAATTTTTTTTAATCGAGTAATATTGAAAGATATTTAGAAGTTTTTAAGAGATTAAAAAATAATGAAAAACTTCTGAAGATTTGAATTTTTTTAAAGCATATTTTTAAAGATTTTGAAAAAGAAGCTTTATAAGAATTTTGAAAGTTTCCGGGAAAATGAAAAATTTGTCTTAAAATTCCTAGGGAAATTCGAAATGAATTTTCATTTGAATAAATTACTTTTGAGCAGGTATTTAAAGAGATTTCAAAACATTGCAAAATATTTCCAAAATAGTAAAACAAATCCGGAAGATATATATGGCAATTTTTTTAATTATGCAGAATTTTTTTGAAAATCTAGGAATCATTCTAGTAAGTTCAAAAGATATTCAGAAGTTCTAAAAAGATTTTCGAACATTTTTTTAATTGCAAACATTACAATTGTTTTTCAAATTTGGAATTTTTAAGATTTTGTGATGGACAAGCTTTTCAAGAATTTTGAAAGATTTCAAAAGAATAAACGAATTGTTATAAGATTTCTGGGAAATTAAAAAATGTTTTTTTGTTTTGAAACAGGAATTCTAAAAGAAAATTGAAAAATATTTCAAAACGTCTTGCAAAAATTTTAATTTTTGCAAAATTTATATTAGAAAAAAACAGGGTATGTTTAAATCATGTATTCAGAAATTCTGCAAAGTTTAAAAAAATAATTCAGACCCGGCAAAAATTTCAATTTTTTTTATTGGAGATTTTTATAATTTTCAGGAAAATGAAAAAATTTCCCTTCAATTCCTAGGAAAATTTGAAATAAATTTTAATTTAAAAGAATTATTTTTCAGAAAATATTTGAAAACATTTCAAAACATTGCAAAATATTTCTAAACTAGTTAAACAGATCCCGAAGATATGTATGGCAATTGTTTTATTTATGCAGAATTTTTTTGAAAATCTAGGAATCATTCTAGTAAGTTCAAAAGATATTCAGGAGCTCTAAAAAGATTCTTGAAAATTTTTCCAATTGCAAACATTACAATTGTTTTTCAAATGTGGAATTTTTAAGATTTCGTAATGAACAAGCTTTTTGAGAATTTTGAAAGGTTTCAGGAGAATAAACGAATTGTTCTAAGATTTCTGGGAAATTTAAAAATGATTCATTGTTTTGAAATGGGAATTCTGAGAGAAAATTGAAAAATATTTCAAAAAGTCTTGCAAACTTTTTGATTTTTGCAAAATCCAAATTTGTTGTATGTTTAAATAATTTATTCAAAATTTTGAGAAGTTTAAAAAATAATTCAAGCATTTACAAACATTTCAATTTTTTTATTGGATGTTTTCAAAGTTTCTCAAAAAAGAAGATTTCAAAGAATTTATTCAAAGTTTCCAGGAAACTGGAAAAATTACTTTTTAATGCATAAGAAAATTTAAAATTTGAAACGAAAAAAATTTAATTCACGTGAATATTTAGAAATTTTTCAAGATATTACAAATTGTGAAAAAATGCGGAAGTATGTTGAGATATAAAGAAGTTTTAAAAAGATTTTTACAAACCTTTAAGTTGTAATTTCAAATTTTTCTGAAGATTTTGGAACAAGAAAGCCTTTGAAGAATTTTGAAACGTTTTAAAAGCAAAAAAAAAACTGTTTATAAGATTTATGGGAACATTTTAAATGATTCATTTATTTTGAGACAGGAATTCTGAAATGTAATTAGAGAAAATTTCAAAATAAATTGCAAACTTTCTTAATTTTGCAAGATATAATATTTTCAAAAAAGAAAGGGTAAGTTAAGAGACAATTTAAAGTTTTGAAAAAATTGAAAAATAATTTAAAACTCGTAAAGATTTCAAATTGAGAAAATAATGAAGAATTTCGAAGATTTCGAAACAAGCTCTTGAAGAATACTCAAAAATTTCAAGAGCATACAAATTATTTACTAAGATTTCAGAAAATTTTTTAAATAATTTCAATTTTTGATAAATTGATTTTTACAGAATATTGAAAAATATTTCAAAACATATTAAAAGATTTTCAAAAATGCCGAAAAAAAATCTGGAAGATTTTAAGGAAATTTTTTTAATTTTGACCAATTTTTCAGAATTTCTAGAAAAATTAGAGTCAATTTGAACATTATTTGGGAATTTTGAAAGTTCTGAAGAGGTTACAAATATTTTAAAATTTGAAAAGATTCACGAAAATTTATCAAATATTTTTTAATTCTTCAAAATGTTTCCTCGCGTAAATTTCCCGTTCTTGCTTACCTTCTAGGACAGAAGGAGCAAAAGTGGATGACGTATACGTTCCAGTTGCGTCGGGATTGGTTGCTTTAAGGAACCATGATCGTAGCTTCCGGAGCCTAAAACTAAAAAGAATACCTAACGTTTTCTCTCTTCCAACTTGATATAAATCTCAAAAATTAAAAAATGTACCTCTTTCAATTCAGAAAAAAATTAAACCCAAAGCGTCCTCCTTTTCAACTTAATGAAAATGTTACAAAATAAAGAATTGCCCTCTTTCAATTCAGAAAAAAAGATTAAAAAAAGAATGTTTCCCCTTCAACTAAATTAAAATCCCAAAAAAAGAAAAAATGGTGTCTTCTAATTCAGAACAAAAATATCCAAAATTTGGTCCCTTCTAACTCAATACAAATAATAATTTATCTTTTGCGATTGAAAATTCAACTACTTGATTAAAATTTGAACTTCTTTGTTAAAAATTTTTTTTGCTTTCGAATTTATCAGTTTAGTTTAAAATTCATCTCTTTGGTTGAAAATGTAACTATTTTGTTGAAGATTCGTCTTTTTTCGTAGAAAATTAATTCTTCTTGATTGAAAATTCATGTTTCTAGTTGCAAATTAAAATTTGTTAATTTTGTTGAAAATTCATCTATTTTGGTAGAAATTGTATCTTTTTTGTTTAAAAATTCAACATTTTGTTCGTTTTTTTCTTATTGAAAAGTAATTATTTTCAGGGAAAATCTAATTATCCATTTTGGGATGAAAAATTATAATTCTTTTCGAAAACTCAACTATTTGGTTGAAAATTTATATATTTTATTGAAAATTCATCTTTTTCTTCAAAATTGAACTAATTTGTTAAAAATTCCTTTTTTTGTTTAGAGATTCATCATTTTAGTTGAAACGTCATATTTTTTGTTAAAAATTTAACTAATTTCTTGAAAATTCGATTCTTTTTTTTGTTGATAAATAATGTTTTTAACTAAAAATTTAACTATTTCATGTTTATATAAAAATTCATTTTTTTGTTGTTGAAAATTCAACTATTTTGTTGAAAATTCGTCTTTTTTAGTAGAAAATTAATCTTTTTGGATGGAAATTCAAGTTTTTAGTTGAAAATTTAAATGATTAAATTTCGTTAAGAATCCATCTATTTTAATAGAAATTTCATCTTTTTTGGATAAAATGCAACATTTTGTTGATAATTAATGTTTTAAACTAAAAATTAAACTATTTCATTTTTGGATGAAATTTCATCATTTTTATTTGAAAATAACACTATTTTGTTGAAAATTCCTCTTTTTAGTAGAAAATTAATCTTCTTAGATGAAAATTCAAGTTTTTAGTTGAAAATTTAAATTAAAAAATTTGTTTGTTTGTTTTAAATGCATTGATCTTTTTTTTCGTTGAAAATTAAATTTTCTTAGTTATAATCTAATTATTCCATATTTCTCTCTCTAAAATTTAACTACTTAATTCAAAATGGAACCAATTTTTTTTATATTTGATTTTTTTTTGTTAAAAATTTATCATTTTAGTTGAAACGTCATGTTTTTGGTTGCAAATTTAACTATTTTGTTGAAAATTCGATTTTTCTGGTTAAAAATTATTGTTTTGAACTGAAAATTTAACTATTTCATTTTTGGATGAAAATCCATCTTTTTTATTTGAAAATTCGTCTTTTTTTCTTTAAAATAAATTTTGAACTTAACAGTGGATAATGCGACATACATTGGATAATCATTAACTGAGAGAAATAAAAAAAGAAAATAATTTAATTTAAATTTAAATTTATTAACACTTATAATATCTTAACTATTAATGCAATTTAATTATATTACATTTATTAGGATTTTTAATTAATGACTGTTTGGTTAACATTTTTTTTTTTTTGGTAAAAATTAATTTTTCAACTGAAAATCTAACTATGTATGTTAAAGATTTATAATTTTATTTTAAAATTCATCTCTGGTTGAAATCTGAACTATTATGTTGAAAATTTTGTTTTGTTTAAAAATTCAATTATTTGGTTAAAAATTCTTCATTTTAGTTGAAAACTCAACTTTTTGGTTGAAAATTCATCTTTTTCGGTAGAAAATTATTCTTCTTGTTTAAAAAGTCATGCTTTTTTTGAAAATTTGACTGTTTGGTTTAAATTCTTCATTTTAGTTGAAAATTCAACTCTTTGGTTGAAAATTCAACTATTTTGTTGAAAATTCTTGTTTTTTGTGAGGCAAAAATTAATTTTTTGAATTAAAAATATAACTATTCCATTTTTGATTAAAAATTTATATTTTTTGGTTGACAATTCAACTATTTTGTTCAAATTCCATGTATTTTGGTAAAAATTCATCTTTTTCGGTAAAAATTTATTTTTCTTGTTTAAAAAGTCATGTTTTTGATTGAAAATTCAACTATTTTGTGGAAAATTCTTTTTTTGGGTTTGGGGGGGGGGGCAAAAATTAACTTTTCAAATCAAAAATATAACCATTCCATTTTTGATTAAAAATTGATATTTTTTGGTTGAAACTTCAACTGTTTTATTGAAATTTCATGTATTTTGTTAAAAATTCATCTTTTTTGACAGAAAATCATTCTTCTTGTTTAAAAAGTCATGTTTTCGATTGAAAATTCAAGTGTTTATTTGAAAATTCAATTTTTTTTTTCAAGGGGGGGGGGGGGTAAAAATTAATTTTTTAAATTAAAAATATAAGGGTAAAAAATAGCACTGTCTATAGTGAATATCAAAGCATTATTATTCATTCCACAAAATACGAAAGGGAAAGGACAGGAAAATTCAAAATGTTAAAAAAACCAGGATGGTTGTCGATTAAAAATTACAAAAATAGCTCATTTCTACAACTTCCAGTGAAATATTCAAGAACATTTTTTGAATAACAATTTTGACTGTAGAAAGCTTTTAAGGATCTCAAATGTCTGAAATTAATCACTACAATTCAATCCTGCATTAGTTAATAATTTTAAATTGAAGTTGGTCAAGAATGCATTATTTCAGTTTGATGCTTTATAAAATAGACTATAGTTGTAAACTCGTAGCGTGGTAAATTAATTAATTTTATTTCAAATTGGAAGAAATAATTTTTAAATAGAAACATTGCAAACTTATAATTTCAAGTTAAAATCGCAACCGTTAATATTTCAAGGATAACATTGAAAACGTCGATATGAGTTTAGAAAATATTGGTGTTTTTGTCCAAAAAGGTCAAAAGTATGGATTTTCTGATTTTGGTGGGTAATCATACTACAATCTATGCTCTACATCGTAAAATTATATTCACATCGAGGCAGTGAAAGAGGTAATATTTAGGAAATGGAAAAATTTTGACTTGAATAGGATAATAGTTTTTTATGCAATTTTCTTTAGGACGGATCTTTTTCTTGAAAAGTGATAACATTTTAATAGTAACTAATTTTTTACACATTTCTGCAGTTTCAAATTGACTATTCAAAAACTTTCCTAGAAAAAGAAATTAGAACAGTTTTTATTCATTCTTTGGTTGTCTAATATGGCTCCAAAATGCTTTTAAGATTGGTTTGATTTTCTGGCAACAGGGAATTTTCGGATAGAAATGTAATCATGACTTGAAATTTTCGTGAATAATTATAATTTAGACTAAAGAACAGGTTATTTGCGTACAAGTATTTGCAAGAGAGAGTTTTTCACACAAAACAGGAAGTTTGTAAAATAATTTTTAGTCTGCAGAAGTTTTTGAAAGCTTTTAAAATGTTGAGTTATTTTTTCAAACCTTTAAAAATCGTTCTAATTCATGAAAATCTTTTGAACTCTTTTCACTCGATCGAGAAAAATTAATATTTCATCAGGAATTCATAATCATTTATCGGGGAAACTGATTATTGTCACGATAAACGTTTGATTCGTGGGTAATAACTGCAAAAATTTTATTTCAGAAAATACCTTACATTATTCAAAATATAATATCGTGCCTAATAGAAAAATATATTTTGGCGTAATATGTACGTTCCCTTATGCGATTTGGAACAATTTTTACACAGGTTGATAACTTTTTTCAATATTTCAAAAAAATGTCAAAGTCAGATAATTCTATATCTGACTTCGGCTTGAACAAATCAGATACTAGAAAATATCTCAGAATCTAACTTTCAGATTTGTTCACTATTGGAAATCTGATCAAATGTGGGAGAGACTCGTTTACCCTTACTGTTCTAAAATTCTTCGAGATGGTTTTTGGGGGCCCAATTGAGTTCCCTGGGTTTCCTTTATGGGCATTTCTTCAACTGCGCCGCTGTTCATGTTTATTTTTGCGCGTTTTAGAAAAACAGTTTTCGTTGAGTATATTCCACCAAGTTTTCTATTACACTCCACTATTGCAACGATGTCACCATTGGCCGTTGATAATATAGTTTGCTCTTCAGTTGCCATAGGCTGAAAGACACTATTTTCTCCTCTCTCTTTAATAGGCTCATCGCGAGAAAAAGTGTATCTTCGAATTTCGAATCGCTAAAACGGATTCGAATTTAGAATAAGCCGAATAAATTTAGGTTCTTCAAGTTTACATCCCAGTATGTATGCAGAAGGATTATTGGCAGGAGGAGATCTAGACCTTACACCAAAAAAAGATCTACAAATTTGTTAATAATTATTTTTTGATAGGACGCGCAGTTTTTGTTTTAATCATAAAAAATGACATTTAAAATATAAATATAAATATAAATAAATAAATAAATAAATAAATCTAAAAATCTATTTTGCCTACCCCACATTAATCTCTTGCTCACCGAGTGAGTCACGCGTACCCCGGAAGAGAAATGGCTAAATGCTCTAGTAATAACAAGGAGTGCTGGACATGTCTGACATGTGAGCCTTGATCGTCTAGTCGTTAGAAGATTGGACGCGCAAGGCAGAATGCATCCCGTGTTCAATGTCTGCTTGACAAGATAACATCTGGTAGATTGTTCACGAAAAGGTTTCCAAAGTTCGCCCAAGATTTAAGGATCCTGAATCACACACTGAACAAGTCAAAGCTGCTGACAATCAAGCGGAATATTGTTGACAAAATACGGCTGTTATCTGACGCACGGAGGAGAATACAGAAGAGCGAGAGATGGATCAGGGAGAATCAAAAGCTTCTTGCTGACTCATCTCACCTCTTCAGTGATTACCCTGTTTCTGTCAAAAATCCACCCAAGCCCAACGAGGTAGAGACTTTTGGAGAGAGGTATACAAGATCTTGAAAACACTAAAGTCGAGAGAAGATACTGACAATATAACCTGCTCCAAGGAGTTTTGCGACAACCTCATAAAATCTGAGGAGGAATGTCCATCAATCACTGCCGAAGAGGTGAAAAAAGCATTCAGAGGCACAAAGAACTTCTCCGGTGCTGGACCAGATTGTATCAAGAACTTCTGGTGGAAGAAGTTTACTTCTACAATTTTAGAAATATTTAAAAATTTGTTGTCACATTAAAATTTTTATTATATTTTCTCTTAAAATTAATTTTTCAAAATAAAAAATCAGTTCAAATTTGTCCATGAATTCCAAGGACATTTTTTTACTATCGTGAATCCCTTTACCCAGAATTTTTTTGAAATCCTCAAAAAATTACATTTTATTACAAAATTTTAAGAATATTTCTAAATTTCAAATAATTTTTTAAACTATTTCCAAAACTTTTAAACCTATTATATATCTTTTTAAATTATTTGAATTTTTTCATAAATTTTCTTAAAATTCTGAAAAATTAAAAAATTGTTTTAAAATTTTCCAGAATCGGTTATGACGATTTTAGAAATCTTTAAAAAAATTTTGTCATATTAAATTTTTTTTATATAATCTCTTAAAATTAATTTTTCAAAATAAAAAATCAGTTCAAAATTTTCCATGAATTCCAAGAACATTTTTTTACTATCGTGAATCCCTTCAAAATCCTTAAAAAGCTTCAAAAATATTGTCCAAATATTAAAAAATGTACATTTTTTGAAACTTTTGAAATATTTTCATTTTTTAAATTACTTTTTAATCTTTTAAAAATTTCGAAATGTCTTAAACTTAATCGCATTTTTTTTAAATCTTTGTAATCTTGCTAATTTGAAGATTTTTCTTGAAAATCTTGCCATTCTTTTTCGAAATTTTAGAAAACAATTTTAAATCTTTTGAAATCCTTGTCAATTTTCTCTTAAAATTTAATTTCAAAATAAAAAATCAGTTTAAATTTACCCAGGAATTTTAAAAAAGTTTATTTATTTTCTTGAATCCTTTTAAACTTCTAAAAAAGCTTCGAAATTTTTTTCGAAATCTTCCAAAATTTACATTTTGTTTAACATTTTTTAAAATATTTTCAAATTTCAAATTAATTTTTTAACGGGTTCGAAAACTTTTAAACCTTCTAAATATCTTTTAAAATTGTTCAATTTTTCCAAAAATTATCTTATGATTCTGAAAAATAAAAAAATTTCCCTAAAATCTTCCAGAATCTAAACTATGTTGTCATCCTTTAAAATGTTTTTAAATATTCTCTTAAAATTAATTTTTCAAAATAAAAGATCAGTTCGATTTTTCCCATGAATTCTAAGAAAATTTTTTTATTATCGTGAATCCCCTCAAAATCCTTAAGAAGCTTCAAATTTTTGTTCCAATTTTCAAAAATGTACGCTTTTTACAACTTGTTTGAAATATTTTCAACTTTTCAATTAATTTTATCTTTTTAAAACTTCGAAATGCCTCTTAAACTTACTCGAATTTTTTATAATTCTTAGTAATCTTGCTAATTGAAAGATTTTGCTTTAAAATCTTTCCCATTCTTTTTCGAAATTTAAAAAAATATTTTAAAATCTTTTGAAATCTCAATTTTCTCTTAAAATTTATTTTCAAAATAAAAAATCAGTTTAAATTTTTCCAGGAATTTTAAGACATTTTTTTGCCATCTTGAAACCTTTTAAAATTCCATAAAAGCTTCTTTGTTTTTGGAATCTTCAAAAACTGTTGAAAATTGTAATGTGTTCAAAATATTTGAAATTAAAAAATGAGGAAAACTTTAGCATTTAACATAGATGATATCCCAACCAAAAAATATTTTTATCTTAAATAAAAAATAGTTTAATTCATGAAAAAGTCAAATTTTTAACAAAAGAACTGAATCTCCAACAAAAAATTAATTTTTACCAGTTGCATTTAAAACCAAATAAAGATTAAGTTTTCAAAAAAGAGATAAATTTTCTACCAAAAAAAGACCGATTTTCAACGAAATAGTGATATTCTCAACCAAAGAAATTAATTTTTGACTAAAATAATGAATTTTTAGTTAAAAAAATGCATTTTTAATCAAGTATTTAAATCCCTAACAAAAATAGAACAATTTTCAATAAAAAAATACGATTTTACAACCAAATAGTTCAAATTTTATCTTACAAAAGATTTTTCAGTCATGAAAGAAAAAAAATCAATCAAATTATTATTTTTGAGGATAAATAATTTAAAATACAAAATAGAAATCTGTACCGAACATTTATTTTTCAGGTTTATTTATTCATTTGTTTTCGTAAGGTAAATAAATATATAATTTTCCTAAGATTCTTGAGAAAATTCAATTTTTTTTTAAACTTCCAGATATGTCAAAAAGTATAATTTTTTATTTTTCAAGATTTTGAAAAATTCTAGGCAAAATTCGAGTCAGTTTGAAAGATATTTAGGACTTTTAGAAGTTTGGAAGATAAATATCTCTTAAACTGACCCAAAATATTCCTAAAATTTTAAAACATCTTTCAAAATAAAAAAAATTCCCGTAAATCTTCCACATATTTTCGAAATTTTCAGAAATAATTTGAAATTGTCATAATATTTTGAAACTTTTTCAAATTTTCTTCAAAAATTGATTTTTCCAAATAAAAAGTAATACAAAATTTTCCCACGAATGTCAAGAAATTTTTTTATTTTCTTGAAACCTCTCAAACTTCTTGAAAAGCTTCGAAATTAAAAAAGATTTTTGAAGATTTTTAGAAGGTTTAAATATAAATATCTTTTAAACTGACTCGAATTATTCCTAAAATTGTGAAAAATCTTCGAAAATTAAAAAAAATTGAGTTTAAATCAACCAAATTGTTTCGATATTTGTAGCAATATTTTGAAATGTTTTAAAACCCTTTCAAATTTTGGTCACGGTCACAAGAAGAAGTACCCTCCTTTTTTATACGGAGATGAACAAATAGAAATTATAAGGGATTATGTATGTCTGGGAACTCCTTCTTTTGAATCAGCACTCTTCTTTCAAGCAGCACAACGTGCTGTTAGTAAGACAAATATAGCAGTAGGATCTACAATCTCATTAGTCCATAAGTTAAATCTCGATTCTTGGCGACCAATTGGTAAACTTTAAGAAAGCCTCGTAAACAGCACACTTTTGTATGGCGCTCAAACTTGGGGACTGAGATACCGTGAAGATTTAGAAAAGGTTCATGTAAGTTTCTACAAGAAAATCCTGCATGTTGCATCATGCACACCTAATTATGCCTTAAGAATTGTAACTGGTAGTCCGCACATTGAACTAAAAATATTGAAACTCACTCTCAATCGGTTAGACAAGATTTATAACATGACTGATGAACGCTATCCCAAAATAATTATGTTTTAAAAGACTCAAGATAATAAGCAAAAAAAAGAGACCCAGGAAAAATATAATTGGGCCCTGCAAGTGAAAAATCTCTTCGGCAAAATCGAAGCTTAGAATGTCTGGGATAGCCTCTCGGCAGATGTTTTAGAAAAGAAAAAAGCTTCTTTGATCGCTGCATACGAAAATATGCTTTATGTAAAAGATGTCCAGTGAATCCAGACGTCCTCATCTCTCCGAATTTATCCATACCTCAGATTATGTACGGGTCTCCAGCAGTATTTAAGACAAAGAATTTCCTTGAAACTCTTAAGAGTTGTAGCACAGGTGCGACTGTTGAATATATACCAAACTAGGATTTCAATTAAGGCTAAGACGATAAAATTCTTAGATAAATAAAAGATTAATACCAAGTTTTTATCTCTCTTTTGGCTCAATAACTTTTGTCCATTAATTTTTTTTCGTACCTTGTGTACTTTTTTCGCAATTTTAAAAATTTGTTATGTTATTCTTTACGATTAAAACAAAAACTGCGCGTCCTATCAAAAAGTGATTATCAACAAATTTAAAGATCTTCTTAGGGTGAGCAACTTTTGTCTATTATTTTTTTTTTCGTAGCTCGTTTCGCATGTCCAAAATTTATATATTTTATTTCTAATGTTGTTATTTAATAAATAAAACAAAAACTTCGCCTCCTGTCAGAAATTACTCATGAACTAATTTATGGAACTTTTTTGGGCGCGAAATTTTTGTCTTCTCATCTTTTTTCGCATCTTGGATAGTTTGACTGCAAAATGAAAATTTTGATTCTTCATTATTTTATGTGCGATCAAAAGTTGGCTCTTGAAAATGAAATGCCACACTTTATTAAAAAATCTGCCTTTTGGGAAGAAAATTTTTTTTTGAATCACCCTAATGGGAATACAGAAATAGAGAAGAAAAATCACTTCAGTTTAAGACTTTTAAAATAGCAAATCTTGTTACTTTTAAAAATCTTGAGAATTAAATAATCTGAATTCTTGGAGGCTTGGTTTCAATTAAAGAGTAATTCAAATAATTTTTTAAATCCGAAGCCTTCAAATTTTACAAAATTGGAATTCAAAAACGAAAAGTTAAAAAAGGCTTAAGGTTAAGAATTTTAAAGGATGAAGGAAATTTTTTTTGTAGTTTTTCGCTGCATTGGAATTTTTTAAACTGGATCAGGACCATTCAACTTTTTTACTTCCACACATATTATAATTATTTTTGTACCTCGGTCCGATAATTCTTATTATTTGATCAAAACAAAAGAAACGGAAATAACCAAATTGTTATTTTTTTACGATTAAAACAAAAATTACGCATCCTATCAAAAAATGATACATGAAAAATTTGTTGATCTTTTTCCGGTGAGTAAGTTTTGTTCGTTATTTTGTTGTACCTTTTATTGTTTTTTCCAAAATTTAAATTTGTTCATTGTGAATGTTATTTTTTGCGATTAAAACAAACACTACGCGTCCTACCAAAAAATGATTCATGAAGAATTTTTAGATCTTTTTTGGGTGCAAAATTCATGTCAATGCACATTTTTTCGTATCCTGCATAGTTTGATCGAAAAATGCAGAAATTTTTAAATTTTTTGTGATTAAAACCAGAATCGTTGGTCAAAAAATACTGGTTCACGACCACGCACAACCTAAACCGATTAATCTGTCAAAAGTTATCCGGTCCACAGTCAACAACAACCACGACAACAACAATGACGACGACAGACTGACAGACGCCATCGGAAAACCTGTTTTTTTTTTTGGATTCAGGGAGTCACGAAACGTGGAGATTTAGAGAAATCCGGCTTTCTACCTTACCGACACTTGTTTTATTTGTGAACTTATTTTCACACGAATAGCGACATCGAGTTGAAAATTTGGGATAATCCCAAATTTTCAACTCGATGTAGCTATTCGTGTGAAAATAAGTTTACCAAATAAAAAAAGTGTCGGTAAGGTAGGAAGCCGGCCACGTGACCCACTCGTCACACGGCCTTGAGATTCACATTTTCGACTCTATATTTATAAAGTTACTTTTGCTATCTATTTTGAAGTCAAATTCAATTTTAAAAGAAAAAAAGGTATTCTGGAATAAGTTAAGAAAACACCGGTGGTCGGACAGTATGTGTTCCAATAGCCGGACAATATTTTTGTGTGGTATAAAGGAGGGTGCCAATGTCATATGGGATTTTGGGCCCACAACGTCCAGATCTGAAAAGTGTGTAAAGTTGTTATACTTGGGTTCAGAAGGTCTCAAAACGTGGTCATTTGACAAAAACCAGGGGGGTCAAATTTTACACAAATCTAATACCTTCCCTTGATGAGAATGTAAAAAGTTGATTTATGACCGAATAGTAAAGTTTTTAACTAAAACTATGAATCTTTAACAGCAACGAAAATTGAATTTTTTGCAAAGGAGTTGAATCCTCATCCATTTTCAGTTGAGAAAATGTATTCCCAACTAGAAAATTTTTTTTTCTTAAAAAAATACTTAAAATTTAGAACAAATATATAATTTTTCCACTTGAATAATGATTCTTCAACAAAAAAGTTAATTTACGACCAAATAATTAAATTTTCAAGTAAAATTATGAATCTTAACAAAAAAAATGCACTTTTTACAAAGTAGTTAAATCATGAACCAAGACAGATTAATTTTCAACCAAGCAATGGCAGTTTTAACCAAAAAATATAAATGTTCAACAAAGGAGTTAATTTACGACCAAATAATTAAATTTCAACTAAAATGATGAATCTTCAACCAAAAATAATGAATTTTTTACAAATTAGTTAAATCATCAACCAAAAGAGATTAATTTTCTACGAATCAGTTGCATTTTTAACCATAAAGATGAATTTTCTACAACAAAAAAAAACGAATTTTTAAGCAGAAAAGATCCATTTTTAATTTCAAATATAAATTTTCAATTAAAAATGGAAAGTTACATTTTTAGTGAAGAAAATTAATTCTCGACAAAAAAAAAACGGATTTGTAGCAAAATTGTTGAGTTTTCAACCAAAGTGATGAATTTTCAACTGAAATAATAAATCTTCAACAACAAAAAATGAATCTTAAAGAAAAGAGTTTAACATTCAACCAAAGAGTTAAATTTTTGACCAAAAGCTGATTTTTTAATCCAAAGAAGATACATTTTTTCACATAAAAGAAGAATTATCAACAAAATACATGCATTTTTAACAAAGTGCTTGAATTTTCAACTAAAAAAGATGAATTTTTCACTAGAAAAGATAGATTGTTAACCAAAAGTGGAGTAGTTAAATTTAAAATGAGCAATTAAAAATCATATATTCTAAGCTAAACAATTTAAAACTGAATGGTTTGAAATAGAATTGAATCATTAAAATTTCAGAGTGCTAAATTTGAACTTTGAACATAACAATTGTAATTGTTCCATTCCAAAATTTATAATTTGCAAGTGAAAGTGTTGAATTTTGATTATAAATAACAATTACAAAATTATTAATTTTAAACAACCTTAAATTAAAGTAATTGAACTTCTAATTTAAAAAGAGTTTAGTTAAAAATAGGTTTGAATCGTTCAATTTTTGATTAAATTCAATTAAAACGCTTGAAATGATAATTTTGAACATTAACAAATTTATTCATTCATTCTCTACCCGATGGATGATTTTCAATTTCGTGTCATTTCCTGGTTTTCGTCCGGTTATTTGTTAATTTTTCCCGGTCTATTTAAAAGAGCTCAAAAGACTTGAATGATTTCAAACGATTTTTAAAGATTTCAAGAGACACCGAAGTATTTTCACGAATTTTGAAGGGCTCATTTAAGGTGCTTGAAACGAGTCGGTTTTTAGAATAATACAAAATAGTACTAGAGGAATTAATTTTTTTATGTAATATCTTCACCACATATTCTAAAGGCTTATAAATGTGCATGCCTAGAGCCCTTTTTTTGAAAAATTATCTTGTTGTTTGTTTTTTTAGTTGATTGAAAATATGCTGAATTTTCTGCGCCATGAAACGGACAACGCGCTATTGGGAATGTACCCATGGTGAACCGAAAACAGGCGCTCATCGTTTCAAAATGCGTTTCAATTAACAAAAAAAAAAAGCAACAACAAGACCATTTTTCGAAAAAAGGACTCTAGTCATACACATGTATAAGCCTTCAGATTATGTGGTAAAAAAATTACATAAAAAAGTTCATCTTTTTAGCCGTATTTTGTATTATTCTAAAAACCGACTTGTTTGAAGCCTCTTAAGGCTCTCCAAACCCACAGAAACTAATCTTCCAAAATAAACCTCTACCACTCAAAAACCACCCTTAAGGAGGTACGGTCGCGCATACTATCTGCAAAAAGTTAGTCCTAAGTCTATGTCGGAGAATAATACTGTTTGAGTGATATAAGTTGCAATAACCCTAAAATGTATAATATGCAGCTTATTTACGTCGAAGAAAGTCAAAAATTAGATAATGATGCCAGTATAATGTTTTATTAATTAATTTCCTGTCATACTTAAGAGAAAATGTTCGGCTATGATTGTACACTACATATAGGGAAGTTGTGTATACAGACGAGTACACACTGACACCTCAAGATCTGAATGTAGACGTGGCAACGTCGCATTTTTCATGGTGTCTGCTTTGACAGTTGTGCTCTTTGACTGTAAATGAAAACGTGATATTTGTTGAAAATGACAGATCGATTAGTAGTTAAAGGTTAATTTATGAAAAAGAAAGTTTTTCATAAAAGATCATAAAAGACCACGTGCTTGTTTCATTTTTCGAAAAATTTAAAATTCGCAAACTTTGCATACCTCTCATTCTCAAACTAAGAGGACAAAAATTCGGAAATTTTTTTAAAATCTTCATGAAACCTCCTTCTAACATATATTAGGTTTTGAAAAAAACGGTAAGAATAGTTTACGAGTTAGAGTTAGAAATGTAACATTTCCCTATGCTTGGGATAGGCTTTTCTACGTTCAGATCTTGAGGAGTAAGTGTGTACTCGTCTGTATACACAACTTCTCTATGTGTAGTGTACCATCATAGCCAAAAATTTTCTCTTACGTCTGACAGGAAATTAATAATTAAAACATTATACCAGCATAATTATCTATATTTTTACTTTCTTCGACGTAAATAAGCCACATTTTATACATTTAAGGGTTAATAGAACTTATTTCACTCAAACAGTATTATTTTCCGACATAGACTAGCAATTTACTAATGTAATCAACCATTGCTCCTACATAAATACAGGACTATCAAAACATTGCCAGTTAAAATTATACCGGGAAGCCGGGCTCGTCGGGGCCTGCCACGATCCTGACTTGAAACTCGTCACGTGACGTGTGTTTGGTTACACAACTTCGCCGCATTGTCTCCCATATAGTCAAGCTTATCTTTCTGAGATATTTACATTTCGTTAGAGTTTGTTTCATGGATAATCTTTAAATTACTAAATTCTTTAGATTGGAGGTACAAAATTCGATAAATTCTTCAATTTTTTTTACAAAACTTCTCAAATGATATATACTATTCAAAAAGTTAGAAATATCTGTACTAGAATTCATTTATCGTAGAATTTCAAAAGCCTTCTAAAATATTTACCGAAAATGTTTATCATTATTTTCGACCCAGTTAGGGTCTTTCAAAGTCATTAATGATTTTCATGCCACGGTCCGGCCGGCCATCCGGCCCAAAGCACGATAACTGTTAAAAATATGAATTGGAAAGACTTTTGTCGTGTCCTAAAGGGAAGAAAAAAAGTTTTTCAACCAGCTTTCTTAGACAAACCGTTCTGTGTTTATCCATTAAAAATGGTATTAAAAAATAAAAAATTTCGACTTTGAGTCAAACGACGCGAGATACGTAAAGAGAATACGTAAGGGGAACTTTAGCTTTCAAAAAAACCTAAAAATTCTCCTCGGACCATTTTGTATAGAACTCTTTTGATTTTCATTGTTCAAAATTTTATGGAGGAAATAAAAAATTCTAATTTTTTTAACAAACAACGTAAAATATTGAAAACAGTCCAAGGCGGGAATTATACTTTTTTTTCAAAACTACAGTATTAAAGAAGCTACGTAGTTTTCTGGTTTATGGTATACACAATGTATATGTCGTAGGCATTAGGCCGAATACGGCATTAAGTCTAATGCCCGGGAAATAGTCCTAATGCCGGCAAAGAGATGAATGTACGTGCGTCGACCTTTCTTTCGTCTGATGCCCTGAATTCAAGGTGGGGATAAGGAAATCAAGGAGAGTCCTGGGAAGGAGTCTTGGTTGAAGTTTTTTCACTTGAATTCTTTTTCGCTTGGTTCGGCTATTTTTAATTTCAAATGTTTTTTTCTGTTGTTAAAGGTTGTTAAGGTCATGTCAAGTGGCCACTTCACAAAGGTCAACACGCCTATAGGGCCGGTCACTCGATAGAGACGGCCCTAAGCGGATCAGTAAACCTAATTTAAGGACAACTGAAGGAGAAAGGACCCGCGATTGGAACCTTAACGGACATCGAAGGAGCTTTTAGCAACACCTCTGGAGAGGTGATCAGGGCGGCTATGATCACACATGGTGTGCGCACTGTAGTCTTGGAATGGACGTGCCACATATCGGCCAACAGGAATCTAACTACGACTAAGGGTGATACCACTTTATGTGGAACCGTTGACTCGGGAGGTCCTCCGCAGGGAGAAGTTTTATTGCCCTTGCTGTGTTGCCTAGTAGTGGATGAACTGTTTCATATACTCTCGAGTCAAGGTCACGTCGTCATGGTAGGGGATTCATGGTGTAAGAAAACTGGACTATCGGTCAATACGAGTAAAACAGATGCGGTTATTTGCACCAGAAGGTATAAATGGGAAACTACGAGTACACTGAAACTTGGAGGACAACAACTGAAAATAAGAAAACGAGCTGAATACCTAGGAGTTATTCTGGATAAGAAGCTGTTATGGCAAGAGCACCTGGAAAACAAGTGCAAGAAGCTAGTAGCTACTCTATGTCTCTGTAGGAAAGCGATAGGGAAAAGCTGGGGCTTGAAGCCGCAGACACTCATTTGAGTCTACACAGCGATCTTGCGAACAAGACATGCGGCGGTGGTCTGGTGGAGCAGGGTCGAGCTGTCCACTGTGAAGTCTCGACTTGTAAGGATCAGGGAACTAATTTTAATAAACATCACTGGTGCCTCGAAGTCGTCACCCACGATGGCACTGGGGGCAATAATAGGGTTGGAGCCCCTCCATCTCATCATCAAGACCGTGGCTGCCAAGGCGGACTGGAGACTAAATTTGATAAAGGACAGAAGGATCTCGACAGCAGTGAGGATCCCAGTCGACATCGCGAGGAGGCCGACCCTCAACATGCCCAGGGACAAAATGGCCACTCGCTATCTTGTCGACAAGAAGTATCGAGTTAGCCTATTCACGAAGGAGGAATGCGTTAATGGCGGCGCACACCTGCCCAGTGATGGAGAAAAATGGTTTACAGATGGTTCCAGGAATGAGGAGAATGCAGAAGCCAATGTATATCGTAGAAGGTATGAAATGGGCTTCACAATCGTGTTGGGGTCCTACGCCGTAGGTATACAATCTGAGATTATGGCCATACTCCACTGCGCCTACAAGGCAAAGGAGTATGACAACAAAAGAAACATCCGTATCTGCTCAGACAGCAGGGCTGCTATACTGGCTCGACATTTGATTGAATCCGCGAAAGTCATTTTTCACACAAAACCAATACCTTCTCATTGAGATGAGAATGTAAAAAACATTCAAATCGGTCCACAGGTTCGATCGAAATCGTATATTGAACCAAAAAATGTACTTTTACCCACTGTGCGTTGGTTGTCGGGTTGATTGCGGGTCTGCGGGCCAACCCGCAAACCTGACCCGACCCGGTCCGCACAAAATTCGACCGGATCCGACCCGCATCAATTTCGCACACCTCTAGGAAGTAGGGTGATTTTTCACGAAAAGAGACGAATAAATTCTTTTGAATAAAATTAATATGCTGTGATATTTAAAATTCAATATGAAACGCCTACGATTACAAGTCGGAATATATTGCATTTTCAACAAAATAGTTGCATTTTCAAGCAATAAAGATTAGTTATTTACAAAAAAGATCAATTTTCAACAAAAAAGTTAAGTTTACAAGCCAAAAAGACCTATGTTTTAGAAAGCAGTTGACTTTTAAGCCCGAAAATATGAACGTTCAAGCAAAAGAAATTCATTTTTAACCAAAAAATATTAATTTCTAAACACATAGTCAAATTTCCAAACAAAAAATAATAGTCTCAACCAAAAACAGTTGAATATTCAATCAAATAGTTCAATATTCAAACCAAACAAAATAGTAGTCTTTTCAAGAAAAGAATTAAATTTTCAACACAATATTTGAATATCTACCTACAAAGTTGTATTTACAACCGAATAGTTTAATTTTCAACTCAGAAAGATATATTTTCAACCAAATAATTTAATTTTAAAATAAGAAAGATAAATTTTCAACTGAAGAGTGAAATTGTTGAACTTTTATTTTAAAAAGAATTATTTTCAAAACAAAACAAAAGCTTTCATCAAAATAGTTACATTTGCAAACAAAAAGATTAATTCTCAGCAAAAAATGTAATAGTTGATATGTCAACCAAAAAAATATGTTAATTATAAGTCAAGAACAGTTTAATTTAAGTTTCTTTACTGGAAGTTCCTATGTCAGTATCACCCCCGTGTTTCTGACAAAATAGTTGACTAGTTATATTTTCAGTTAAAAATATAACTTTCAAGCAAAATAAAGAATTTTCAATAAAATAGTTGAATCTTCAGCCAATAAAATGAATTTATAACAAAGTACTACAAATTTCAACCAGATGTTGGATATTCAAGCAAAGAAGATGAATTCTAAACGAAAAATGTAATAGTTGAATTTTTAGCTAAAAGCGATCAATTTTCAGCGAAAAATGAAATGGCAAAATATTTCAACAAAGTAGATGAATTTTCGACCAAAAAATATGACTTTTTAACAAAATAGTTGAATTTTCAAAGGAATGTTAGCATTTTTAATTAAAGGAGATGAATTCTGGATCCAAAATATAAAACTACACTTTTCAATCAAAAAGAATGAACTTTCAACCAAAAATAGTTGGATTTTCTTATGGGGTTCTATTAGTTCAGTTCTCATTTAAGCGAAAAAACGAGAAAAAGGGGAAGTTTCTTGAAAACGACGAAAAAAGAAGAATTCTAAAATCTTTGTGAAAGGGGAATAGGGGACAGAGACTGGTCAAATATAATACAGAATTTTATAAGCTTCAACAAACTGTCTACCGTTACCGAATTTACCCGCACAGCAAGGGATATCGGTGGGATATCCCATTTAGCTCCCACGATATCTCAGGCATATCTCAGGAGATCCCAGGGACATCACGAATGACATCCTACGGGGCGGAAATCTCGATATCCTTGGAATTTCCAAAAGATATCTCAGAATATGCTGAGAGTATCCCATTAATGTCCCAATTTTTTTAGTCCGGGCTATCTCAAATTCCATAATTCGGGACATCCTAGGATATTCTTACGATGTCCCATATTTAAAGTGCAGGATCTGCCAAGGATGTCTCCAAGATATCCTGATTATATAATTTTTTATAATCTTTGAAATTTATATATTTACCCTTTGCAAATAATTTATACTCTATGTGCTTTAAATAAACAAACTCGCATAATTATTTCACAAAAAATATTTTCCCGGAGCTACAAATACAAGAATCGAAGATAGTATGTAGAGCCGTCTTCATAACTTTTCAGTCATGTCTTTTTTAACACTTGTGACTTGTTGACCATATAGGTCGTTTTACTATATTTGCAAAATTACCTTAAGTGTCACAATTTTGAGATGATTATTTGTTTATTCCGTGTTTGAATGCAGATAATATTGTATAGGTATATGTATTTATTATGACTTTATAAATGTATATGTGTAGATTTAAGTAGAACGTACAAGGTAGTATAATAAACATAAAGCTGAAGCAAAATTTCGCAAAATCATGAAAAAGCTAAACAAATTTTACATTAGTACCTCAAAAGTGCACAAAATTTATAAATGTATAGTTTAACGAGTTTAATCGGGTTTACAATGGGAATCAAATCATTAGTAACAAAAGTATTGAACAAAAATTTGTATTCAATAAAATGAAAAATAAAAGCAATTAGTGAAAAGAGATTTAGTCATCGCTCAACAGTGGATGGAAGGTTTGCTTTTCAAATAGTGATATAAATAAAATTGAAATAAGTAATAATAAAAAGTTAATGTAAAACATGCAAAAATAAATAAATTAAATGAACATTAAAAATTGAATGAAATTTTTCATGAGTTTTATCCATCACTACAGATATCCGCGGATACATATATCGTACTATTAAATTTTTCGTTAAGAATTTATCTTTCTGATTTGAAAATTTTATTATTTGATTCAAAATTGAATTATTTGTTTCGTGAAAAATTTCTATTTTTAGCTCAAAAATTAAATAATTTTGTAGACAATTCAACTAGTTGGTTAAAAATTTATGTATTTTGTGCAAAATTCTTATTTTTCGGAAGAAAATCAATTTTGGTTGAAAATGCACTTTTTTAGTTGAAAATTAATTTGTTTTAGATGAAAATTCAACTGTTTTGTTGACAATTTGTCTTTCTTGGTTAAATACAGTCGAACCTGGATTTAGCGCCTGTTTTGAGGCCGACCTTGACGTTAAATCCAGAGACTCGGAAAAATTTGGTCTCTCTCCTGTTTCTCTCTCTGTTTTGTCACGCCTGAGTACACACCGCACATCGCCCCGCAAACGCCTCTCACGTATCCCCACGGCGCGGCGTCAATCCTCGGAAGGGCAAAATCCAGGGGAGCTAAATCCAGGTTTCACTGTACAACTGTTTTTTATTTTAAATTAAAATCTTTTTTGTTAAAATATGAACTATTACATTTTTTCTTGAAAATTCATTTTTTTAGATTGAAAGTTCAACTCCTTGGTTGAAAGTTGAACTACTTTTTGAAAAGTTAATTTTTTGTTTGTTTGTTGGAGATTTGTAATTATAGTTGATAGATCATTTTTTTTATTAAACATTTTTTTTTACCCAGAAAATTGAACATTTTTATTGGAAATTTAACTGCTTGGTTGTGAAACAACGTTTTGGTTGAAAATTCATTTTCTCGGGTTGAAGGTTCAAGTGTTTTATAGAAAAATCGTCTTTTTGTCTTGAAAAGTTCAGAACTTGGTTCGAAATTCAACTATTTACTACAAAATTAAACTGTTTTGTAGAAAATTCGTGTTTTTTATTAAAAATTAAATTTTCTCAATACAAATTACACAACACCATTTTTTGTTAAAAATTTATCTTTTTTAGTTTCAAAATTGAACTATTTAGTCCTAAAATTTCAGAAACAAAACAAAATAGAATAAAAATTAACTAAATAAACTTTGGACAAACATCACATCCATTGTTCAAAATATGTGGCTGAAGGTTTAGTTGAAAATTCCTATTTTTTGGTAGAAAATTAAACTATTTCGTTAAAAATGTATTTAGTATGTTGAAAATTCATCTTTTCTGACAAAAGAATAAACTTTTTAGTTGGAAATTGAACTATTTGGCAAAAGAAATATGTATTTGGATTACAATTCGTATTTGTTGGTAGAAAATCAATTTTTGTGTTAAAGATGCATTGTATGGTTAAAAATTAATCTGTTTTAGTTGAGGATTGAAGTATTTTGTTGAAAATTCTTCTTTTTTAGTTATATTGAACTGTTTTTCATTTAAAATTAAAATCTTTTGTGGGATAAGTATGAACTATTATATTTTTTATTGAAAATTAGTATTTATAGAATTAAAAATTCTCCTTTTTTGTTATAAAATCAATGTTTTCAACTGAGAATTTAATTATTCCATTTTTTTCTGGAACTCTATCTTTTTTAGTACAAAATCCAACTATTTGGTTCACAATTTATGTATTTGGTCGAAAATTCGTGTTTTTGATAGAAAGTTGATCTTCTTGGCTTAAAATTTAACTATTTGGTAGAAAATCTGTCTTTTGTTAAAATTTTGTATTTTTTGGTAGAAAATAGATACGGTTTCAAATTCAGGTGCTTTGTTAAAACCTCATCTTTTTGGCTTGAAAATTCGTCATTTTGAACAGCCCCTAATTAGCCATTGAGACCATTTGTAGCCAATTAACGAAGAAGTTCTAAAATATAAAAAAAAAGTAAATAAATAGTGGCATTTGTAGAAAATTTTGGGAGAATAGTGTATTTAGTGTAATTTTTTTCGAAATATGAGTAAAATAGTGTCATCGTTAAAAAAAGTAAAATTGTGTTAATAGCGTGGTGAGTCCGAGGCCTGCATAGGAGGATAAAATTATGATATATTGTAGTAACAAAATATTACTGTCAATCTTAATGTCATGCGATGTCAGAATTAAACAACTTAACCGCTAATCAAGTTCACAGGATTTTCACTATTCATCCTAAAAAACTGGACACCTATAGCCGATAGCCATGGCCAATTTACAAACCAAATTCCTTTGCGTAAATATTTAAAAAAAAAATTGTTTTAGTCAAACAAACCTTTCTTACTCTACGCAAAAGAGTAATCATATAATTAAATTCACATTAATGAACGGCATTCTTTGCACAAAATCAACTTTCATTTTAATACAAAAGGAGATATCGAAGAAATACTTTTCATATATAATTCGAAAAAAATTTCTTTTCCTTAAATAAACTTTGTATGAATATTACACTTGAATTGTAAATTTGCTTATTTCGGTCTCTATTAGGTTGAAACCGAAGCACAAAATATCTAAATAAAAGTTTAATGAAGTTAAATATCACAAAGATTTTATGAAATTTATTTAAATGAAACATGCGATTCCCAATCCTGATATTCCTATTTTCCTAATCGATTTAATCCAAAGGGAATTAGAAGAAAACGGAGAAATTCAAGAAATCCTTAAACTAGAAACTCCAAAGGAACCGAGAATAATGTTACAATATATATAATTAAACACTAAAGGTTAACAACCACCGCAGGGTCCCACTGGGAGCAACTGTCATCTAAATAATGACATCGGCTCCCAGTAGGATTTATTCTCAGCTGCCCTGAAAATGCGTCCAGTTTGAACGCGCAAATCAAAAACTGTGATTCGAGCCCCTCATAAACGACAATCATAAAGTGAAATTAAACATGTTTATTTTCAATTTGACTTTGAAGGGGGTTCTCAAAGCACCTACGGCCTTGACGATTACATTCTCATTCCAAATTCGAAAATGCTCTTATTTTTGGAATTTTGATCGAATCACTCAATTTTATGAGAATAGTTTCGAAATATATTTCATATCTAGTAAAAATTTCTATAGGCATTTTTAAAAGCATATAACTTTTTTAATTTTCATCGAAATAAAAAATTTCATTGTGATAATTTTCAAGACTTTTTCCCATCTAAAAGAAATTTGGACAACAATTTCTAAAATTTGAAGAAAAAAAAATTCAAATGTTGAAAATGCTCTTAAATTTTTTATTTTGGTCGGAAATATCTGGTTAACGAACTTGACCTTCATTTTGGTACCCTTAAAAAGTTTATCAAAGGTTGACTCGATTCGACAAATTCTTCAAAAGTTAGCGTGGCTAAAACATTCAGGTAACCATACATACAGAGAGACTACAGACAGACGACACCGACAAAATTTTATGATTTTCGGAATCTGTGAGTGCCAAAACTTAAAGATCCGTTGAAAACGAGAGATCGAAAATTTGAACGATTAAATTACACTTTCATGAATGAGAATGTAATTATAAATTGAAGAAAATTTTTTTGCTCAATTTAGAATTTTTTGAAAATGACAAAAAAAATTTCTTTTTGCTTGAATCCTATGCACACATTTTGAAAAAAGTTGAATGTGTCGAACCCGAAATTTCTTCAACTTTAATCGAAGAAACATGCTATTATATTGTTTTTCTGGAAAAAAATTGTAGTGATGTTTCAAGCGTTCAAGAATGGTCAAGTTTACGTTTTTTAAACGATTTTGACGTCTTGAAGAGCTAAGAAAAAAAATTTTTTAACGAAATAATAGCATATTTCTTTGATTCAAGTAGAAGAAATTTCAGGTTTGACATATTCAATTTTTTTTTAATTTGTGCATATGACTCAATCCAAAAGAACATGTTTTTTGGCTATTTTCGAAAAATTCTTTATTGAGCAAACAATTTTGTTTTAATTTATAATTTTTTATTATTATTCACTATCAAAAACTGTATATAGAATAAATTTGCCATAATTTTCGAAGAAATAGTGAAATTTTTTCAAATTTTCAAATCATAAAAGAAAACAGAAGATATCAACCGATTTCAAATTTTTTTTTTACTTTTTCCGGATGTCAACCGACAAAATTTTTTCGCTCAGCTCAAACGATTCGACTAATTTTATCACTTTCACTCCGCCCCAGTAAACAGTCTGTACGCCAGCGCAAGAAACAGAAGCGGAGCCTGATTCAACTAGTCAGCGACCCCGAAAACCTTCATATACCAATCATGGGCAGAATCTACTTACATTTTAAAAATCGTATCAACCGTATTGGATCCGCCATCATGAATTTTTCAAATCTGAGTTCAGATTCGTGATCATCTACCCCGAAAGCCCCCATATACAAATCTTGGGCAGAATCTACTCACATTTTAAACATCATGTCCACCATATTGGATCCACCATCATGAATTTTTCAAATCTGATTTCAGATTCGTGATCAGCCATCCCGAGAACCCCCATATACTAATCTTGGGCAGAATCTACCTACATTTTAAAAATCTTGTCCACCATATTGGATTCGCCATCTTGAATTTTTCAAATCTGAATTCAGATTCGTGATCAGCGACCCCGAAAACCCCCATATACCAATCTTAGGCAGAATCTACGTAAATTTTAAAAATCGTGTCCACCATATTAGATCCGCCATCTTGAATTTTGCCAATCTGAGTCCAAATTCGTGATCAGCGACCCCGAAAACTCCCGAGTCGTCAATTTGAAGACGATTTCTTGACTTTTTCGACTTTCGTCCGGGTTTTTTCGTTTTGGCCCCACTGTGCGCTGAGTGAGCTCGAGTCCGAGCGCCTTACAATAGGAAGGTTCAGCTGGGCCGTCAGGTATGGCACGGTTTATGTCTTAAATAAATTGTAGGTAAAAGCAAATGGAATTCACGAAGGATTGTTTGAAACTTAAAGCAAATATGATTGAACCTTAAGCTCAATTCATATAAATGTGTTTGTAATTCCCAACACCATTAAATAGAATTTAATAGAATTTGATCTTAATTTATGTTAATACACTTTTGTATAAAATTCAAAACAGAATATTCTGAAATTTCATACTTATTTACCTTAAAAATAGGTAATAGTTCAGGAAACTAGCGCTAGGTGGCTACAAAACGTCTTCTTGGAAGAAATTTTGTAGTAAAAGCGTAGAGGGAAGATAGGTATAGAGGCGACAATGCAGCGGGCAGCTTGATGCAGGCTAAAGGGAGCGAGGCGGCAGGGAAAGGCGTAGTTAGGTTTAGTTTGGGAACCAGCGACGCGTGGCGCTAGTGCCACGAACCAGTGGCTTATGCTTAAATATGTGTGAGTGGGGTAGGTGAAGAGTGTGTGTCGTGTACATGAGTCGAACTGCAAAAGATGTAGAACCCGTATACCTGGACTGGTCTTTCCGAACTATATTCTGGCTATTCATTTTCTTGCAATATTTTTGTGAATGGAAGTATCCACCGATACGTTTTTCATTTGAAACATTGTATTTTAATATTTTAAGTAAAAATTCCTGTTGGCCAACATGTGGCACGTCCATTCCACGACTACAGTAGGCACACCATGTGTGATCATGGCCGCCCTGATACCCTCTCCAGAGGTGTTGATGAAGGATCCTTCGATGTCCTTAGAGGTTCCAATATCGAGTGCTTTCTCCTTCAGTTGTCCTTCAATTAGGTTTACTACTCCGCTTAGGGCCGACTCCGTCGTGTGACCAGCCCTATAGGCGTGTTGCTCTTTGTGAAGTGGCCTCCTTGACAAGACCTTATCGCGGATATATCTGTCCACAAGTCTTTCCACTGTTTTTAGTAGGAAAGATGTTAGGCTAATGGGACGGAAATCCTTGGGTAATGTATAACCGATCCTACCTGATTTCGGAATAAAGACTACTCTCGTACCCCTCCATGCCATCGGGACATGCTCCAGCGTCAGACTAGACCTAGAAAGTCTCACTAGCGGCCCTATGATGGCCACTCACGCCCTCTGTAAGAGGACTAGGTATATGCCATCTGAGCCAGGAGATTTGTAAGGGCTGAAGGACTTCAGGACACACCTGACCCTGGCGGGCGTGACAATGTCGTTGTCAAGCCGCCGTTTCGGGCCCAGTTGGCCCACAGGCGATTTAGGTTGCCTCTGAGGTGCCGTCTCCACTTTTCCAAACGTTGAAAAGCCCGAAAAATGTGCCTTGATCAGGTGAGCCAAGGTGTCCTCGTCCGACTCTGAGTAACCCCCGCCAGGCAATTTCAGAGTGCCGGGAATAGCGTCTGGATTTCGAAAAAGCAGCCTGTCTAGTCTAGCCGCCTCAGCTCCCTTCACGATGTCTGCGCAAAAGTTGGTCCAGCTCTCTTGCTTTGCCTTACGTATTGCATCCCTGTATTCATACCTCATCGTTGTAAATGAGGTCCATAGTTCATTCGTTTTGCCATTACTGGCACGTCTGAACCTCTCTCTGGTTTCCTTGCGAAGCTCTCCAAGTTTCCCTTTCCACCAGTGTGTCTTCCTAGCCTTTCGGCCTCTTGTAGGTCGACAATTACTTTCATAAGTAGCTTTGATGGCTTCCGTTAGAGCATTGGCTGCCATCTCCAGGGTGGTTATCAGTGGTGATTAGGTATTCCAGTAGGTCATTACCTCTTGAGTTGACCACCGTGCTGCTTCGCAAAGTATGGTGGGAATTAGCATCGCATCCCAACAGAAGAGGAATACCCCTTACCTTGCACTATTCCACCAGTGTACATACCTCCACTTATGGGTTAGTATTGCTGTCATACGGAAAGTAAGCCGATCCCAGAACTAGCCTTCCTATTCCTTTGAGATCCGTGGCTATCACCATCAGATCTCTCGAACATAGCTCAAGCAGCGGGACAGCGTTAACTCCCTTCGTCAGTATGCAGGCCATTGGTTTGGCCGTCTTAGGGTCCCTGTAACAAAAAATACCAGCCCCCCCCCTAATCCCCTTATGGTATCTTGAACCAGCCCTATGCATTGACGTTAGTTCGCGTAGCTTCTTGGCGTAAGCTGAGTTGTAGGTGGCGCTGGGTGACATGTAAACCTGAATTTTGTCAACAAAGACATGGCAGATGTACGGACAAGCTCTTTTTTTTACAATTTTTATTTAATTAGAAAGTGTTTTGACAAATGATTTTAATTCTAAATTATTGGGAAAATTAGGAAGGAAAGAGACCCCCCAAAGGAAAAGAAAGTCAAGAACACGAGAATAGTGGAAAAGAAAAAAAAAGCGGAAACCGGGGTATAGCTGCGGGATGTACTTCGGGTTATGATTCTAATCCGTAAGATATTTTATTAGAACGAGAAGTAAAAGCAGCTGATGGAAGAACTGATGTCTTCGGAGTAGTAAGTTTATAGTGTTTATTTTTTATTCAAAAACTTATACAATTTATTTTCTTTTTTTCACATAAACTTGTTTTAAAGTAAACTAAATATTGTATTTCTAATTTTATTTGTTAATTGGATTTAGAGGATTTAGTAAAATTATAATTTTAATATTTAGTTTTCTTTAAAATAATATTTTTATATAATTTTTAAAATCTAAAATACCTAATAAAATTAAAAGTTTAATACCTCCTAATAGTAAATGGACAGTGCCTGATCGATTGGAGGTATTTTCAACTTCCGGCTCCCAGCGGAAGTGGCCTGTTCGGTCCGGAAGTCATTTTTTGTAATGGAATGACATTTTTCTTTCTTGATTTCGATTCTACGGTAAAAAGTGAGTAACTTTTGTAGGATTTTTTTCTAATTCGTCGTTTTCCACCTGAAAATGCCTTCCGAAATGTTACTGTTCCCCTGAAGAGTTAGATAAGTCCAAAAGGCGGAGAGCTTCAGAAAAAAATTAATAAAATTTTTTAAAAATAAATTTTCAAATTCCTCTTGCTCTATCAGTCGAAGGATATTCTGAAGTGTATCTCTAAATATTTTACTTCAATATTCCGAAAAGTGACTGCCTAAGCACGAGTTGACGTGAAAAACGAACGACGGCTCGGTTAGACTTCAGAAAGCATTTTGGGGTGGAAAACGACGATTTAGAAAAAAAAATTCTACAAAAGTTACTCACTTTTTACCGTAGAATCGAAATCAATCAAGGAAAATATGTCATTCCATTTTTAAAAAATGACTTCCGGTCTGAATAGGCCATTTCCGGTGGGAGCCGGAAGTTGAAAATACCTCCAATCGATCGGGCACTGTCCATTTACTATTAGGAGGTACTGAACTTGCTCAGTTTTTGAATTTTGATCCAAAATAGCTGGTTGACGAACTCGTTCTTTCTTTTTAGGCCTCCAAAAAGTGTGCCAAAGCACAATCCAAGCTGTTCAATCTTTCGAAAGTTATCGTGCCTACACGATACTACAGACTACAGACAGACGGACAGACACCTATGTAAAAACCATTTTTTCTGACTCAGGGGGTCTCGAAACGTCGACATTTGATTGAATCCGTGAAAGTAATTTTTCACATAAAACCAATACCTTCTCATTGAGATGAGAATGTAAGAAAAGGCTATTTACCGTTTTTGTTCTGTTTCATAAAATGTCTGAAATTTTCAGCGAAAACTATTTATTATTGTGGACACAAACGTGCTGATCTCGCAAAAGTATCAGATCCTGAAGTTTGTGATATTAAATGTTACAGTTATGTAAATGCGTGCGCTTTAATGTTAGTATCGTTAAGGGCCTTTCTTGCTTACGATATTTACATGTTTGTGCCCAAAATAATAAATATCTTTCGCTGAAACTTTGAGAAACGTGAAAACGAATATGACTAGCCTATTTCTGTTTTGAACAATTAAAAACAGCTAATTTCGGTTCAATCTTGTTTTTCCTTTATTATTCAAACAAAAAATAGGCTGTTTACCGTTTTTTTTCTGTTTCATAAATTTTTTTTAATTTTCAGCGAAAAATATTTATTATTGTGGACACAAACGTGCTGATCTCGCAAAAGTATCAGATTCTGAAGTTTGTGATATTACAGTTAAGTAAATTCGTGAGTTAAGTAAATGCCTGTATCTTGTAGTTGCAGCGAATAATACTTATTATTTTTGACACAAAAATGCGCGAACTGAATTGCTAATGCTAAACTAAAATGTACAAACATTCCTTGCACCCATAATGAAAAATACGTTGATGATAAATTACCTGCTCTTTATTTAAAAATATCAATGCAAATATTTTGTGTACCCTCCAAAATCCCAAATTTTTGCACGCACCGTACCCGCACCGACACGCATGACGTGCGACGAACGTGTCACGCATATGAGGACGCAGCTGTGTCATCCCCTGCGCGCACGTCGTGCGATAAAACCCGCATGAGGTGCGTCGCACCGTGCGCGCACTTTGCTATCAGGGATGTCAAACTTTTCTAACCTTAAAAAATCTTTCTACTGTTTTACCGTCATATTTTACGAAGAACGAGGAAAACAGCGCTCGACCTCGTAGTACGGTGAGGGCAGCACCTCGATATGGCAGAAAATGTGATCAGCCCCCTGGAACTTTGAGTTGAAAATGTATTGACGGTGGCCATGTGGTGGCGCCAGCTATGCTGTTGGCCTATGATCATTGGAAATGCATGGCAAAATAATAACATTGAATTTAATCACACATTAAAAGTAATTTACTGCAAGTGTTAAGTAATCTTTGAGTGTCTTGAGTGATCTTTGAGACATTTTCCATCTTCTAAGCGAAAGAAAACTGAGAAAGACTGCTTTTAGATGCAAAAATCTGCATCTACCTTCCCTACCTAGCTACCCTAGCGGACCAGCCGAATGCAAGCATTACGCTACAGCATAATTCTAAAGTAATTCTAAAGTAATATAGCATTATAATTATTAAAAGAAACAAAATAAATATGTAAACTGTTGCAATTATAATAATACGTTGAAATTTACGTTAAATGGTCATGCCGTAATTGCAACAAGTTTCTTTTTCAGCGTTAAGAAATGAAAAAATAATGTGGCTGTCATTGCAGTCTGCTAACGGCGTCTTTAAGCGCGTTGCCAACATGCAGGGGCCCAACTTCAATGACAGCCACTTTGTTACATTCTCATCTCAATGAGAAGTTATTGGTTTTATGTGAAAAGTAACTTTCGCGGATTCAATCAAATGTCGACGTTTTGAGGCCCCCTGAGTCAGAAAAAAACGGTTTTTACGAAAATGTCTGAATGTCTGTCCGTCTGTCTGCCTGTAGTCTGTAGTATCGTGTAGGCACGACAACTTTCCAAATATTAATCAGATTAAATTGTGCTTTGGCACACTTTGTAAAGGCCTAAAAAGAAAAAAAGGAGTTTGTTAACCAGCTATTTTGGATCAAAATTTGAAAAGTGAGCACATTTTGAAAATTTGTGAGACCACTTTTTTCAAAATTTGAAAATTCTGTGTACGGTTATTAGTAGTACTCCAAAAGACAAAAAATATTATGCAAAATCCAAAATGCAAAATCTAACCTTGTGAAATTTTTCGATAAAATGAAAATGATCAGAGTTATAGCATTTTCAAAATCCGAAAAAAAAACGAAAATTCATATTTTAAGCCGAACAACGCATTATATGAAAAAACAAAGTCACGAAAAGAGAAACGTTTCTTTTTGAGAGTTCTACAAGATTATTATAACAACTTTTTGAATTTTTTCAAAAAATCGAAAATTCAAATTTTGATGGCACAAAAAAGAATTAAGAATTCCATTTTGCAGTCAAACTATGCAAGATACAAAAAATATGCAGATACAAAAATCGTGCGCCCAAAAAAGGTCTACAAATTTGTTATTAATCACTTTTTGACGGGACACATAGTTTTGGTTTTATTCGTGAAAAATAACATTAAAAATAAAAAACTTTAATGTTTTGGAAGACGACACAAAAAAAGAAAAAAAATAATAGGCAAACTTGTTCACTCAAAGAGGATGTACAAATTTGTTATTTATAATTTTTAGAAAGGGCGAGTATTTACCTGAAATACTTGAATTTTCAACTAAAAAAGATCAAGTTCCAATTATAGTGACGAATTTTCAACTGAAATGATAAATGTTTAACTGGAATAGTTGAATTTCAAACCAAGAAGATAACTTTTCAACTAAAATGGTAAATCTTCAACTGAGAGAGTTCAAGTTTCAATGAAAAAGATGAATTTTCAACCAAGAAGAGTAATTTTTACTAAAAAGGAGGAATTTCAAACTAAAAAAGATAAATTGTCGCATTTTTGGTTCAAATCGTAAAAAATAACATTGAAAATAAAGAAATTAAATTTATGAAAAAATGACACAAGTTGCAATAAAATGTATCATAACAAAATTGTTTTTTTGTTTTACAGGAGGGGCACTTTTTCTTTACTTGTAAAACAAGACAATGAAAATATGTCTTGTTTCAATACCAATGCATATCATGAATTGTAATAATAATATTTCATTGAAATGATACATTTTTCAAGGTAGCTAAAACTAAAATTCAATGCAAAATAGGGAACAAATTTTGAAGTAAATAAACAAATAATTTAGAAAAGTTCGTATTTTGGACAAAATCGAGTGCGAAGCATGAGGTACGTGATGATAACATCTTCGCCAAAGCCGAAGGAGCTTTAAGAAAGATAATTCACTATCACCAAATTACAGTTGTCGCTCATTTGACCTTCAATTTTAAAAGGTCTGTGCATAAATTTGGGGGAAGTACAAAGACCGAGTGCGCAGCGCGAGATAAATATATTATCGAGCGCGAAACGCGAGAACCAAACGTCGCGCGCCCTAGGTGCGCTCAAACCTTCGAGCCGCGCGCCCACCGTGCGATGAGAATGTGCCCGCGCTGCGAGCAGTTTTTTCGTTGTAGAAAACAGTCGTTTTTTTGTGCCACGAGAGATTTTTGCAGATCCATTAGTTTAGCAGCTCCACGATCAGATTTTCGGATTCTTTACAGTTCAGAATTTTGGGCTTTCTTTGGGTACCAAATACATTTTTGGATTTATTTATTTTTTTCAAAAAATCTATTCTTTCGTGGAAGTGCTAGCTTAAATAAGTCTAGCACCTCCACTTTCTAAAATCACAAAATACTGCAAATTCACAGCCAGCAAAATTTTGGGCTTTTTTGAGCTCTTGAAATCCGCAAAAATGAATTTCCCCAAAACAACACTTAAGTTTCAAAATCAACCCCCTACAAGAAATTTTAATTTTTCACAAATTCAATCCCGGCATATTTCTGGGCTCCTCGAAAATACCGACTTCGATTTTTGGGCTTTAACCCTTCACGTTAAAAATCAACCCCTTTGTGCCACGTAGATATCACTCGGTCAAAAATAGTCTTTTTAAGAATTGTACAGCGTCAATAAAGTCTCTGATTTTTGAAGCTCCTCGAAAATACCCACTCGGATTTTTCGACTCTAGCCCTTAACGTTGAAAATCAATTTCTTTGTAGCACGCAGATATAACTTTGTCAAAAAATCATATTTATGAGAATTTATTCTAATCCAAAAATCGAAGTGGGTATTTTCGAGAAACTCAAAAATCAGAGACTGTATTGACACTGTGAAATTAAAAAATATATTATTTGTTAACAAAGTCACATCTACGTGGTACCAGGACTTCATTTTTAACGTCAAGGGCTAAAGTGGAAAAATCAGAGTGAGTATTTCCCAACGGCCCAAAAATCATAGACTCTATTGACACTGTAAAATTCTCAAAAAGATTATTTTTTGACAGTCATATTTATGTGGTACAAAGGGGTTGATTTTTAACGTTGAGAGTTGAAGTCCAAAAATCGGAGTTAGCATTTTTGAACAAAATTCTCAGGAATACGCGGGGATCAAATTTGTAAAAAATACCAATTTCTTGAAGGGAGTTGATTTTTGAACTTATGTAAGATAGCACCTCCACAAAAAAATTGATTATTTTTTTAAGTGAAGGAGAGCCCAAAAATTTTAATTGCTGCCCAAAAATCCTAAAATTTGGAGCTATTAAGAATCCTGAAACTCAATTGTGGAGGTGCTAGCTTAATGGACCTGCATTTTTAGGAGAGCGAAAAAACATTCTGTGAAATCTGAATAACTATTCGAAGAACAAACATAGCACAATTTCGAGAAAATAGATATGCAAGCTGACAATCTCAAAGCGACACTGACCACACTGAGAGTTAGCATTGTGACATGCGGAGTAGCGTTGTTGTCTTAGGTTTCCACTGTATGGCGCTAGCTTCCAGTCAAAGTATGATTAAAGTTACAGACGGATAACGCCTATTAACTGATACTGAACGAAGATGCGTTTGAAGTCGCCTTCAGCCCACAATAATGACATGTATAATACATTTTAAAGTTTTTAAAGTTGCAAGAAAAACTACTGCAATTATTCCGTGACCTTTTAACGGGAAATTGCACGTAGAATCCAAAATTCAACAAGTTAAATGTTCTTCATTCTTCCTTAATGAGTTTTTCTTGCATGATGCGGAGAGGATACGATGTGGATACTATAAGGATACGCTGCAGCGTTTCCGTTCTGTTCATTCGGTCTGCTAAGGTATCTCAGTACAACTACTCATTATATTTGTTCATAAGAACCTAATTTGTTAAATTTTTTACTGACGCACTGAAGGATTAGACGAGATGTCTTTAATTTACGCGAAATAATTCACGAGGAAGAGTTTTGTAAAAGAATATATATATATATATATATATATATATATATTTTTAATTTTTGTGGACAAAAACCCGGGGGAACTGAACCCGATTTACCACACGACAAAGTATCACATGCCCTTAACTTTGTAAAAAATTCAGCCTATTTGTTGAAAAATAGCCATACTCTGGATTTGCGTATGAAAATTGTTTGAATAATGAATAATTCTTAAAATTGCGAAGTATCGTAGCAAATATTTATTTTAAATACATTCTTAGTTGTTTCCGCAACCGAATTGGGCCTATTTATTGAAGAATATTGAAACTCTGCATTTGCTTATAATAATCGTTTAAACAATTGCCAAAAAGCATATACTTTCAATTAATAGTAATAAAACTTTTATTTCTCTCACATTTAGACCCAAACTGTGGACTCCAATCAGCTAAACATTCCCAATCTCGAAAGTAATTTTTGTTCATTAATTTGTTTATAAAGTGATAACAATTTTTTGAAATTATTCTTATGGACTAGAAATTATTTATGGATAGTTTTAGCACAGATATATAACCTCCCTTCATACATCTGAAAATCTTTTTGAAAAATGGTACTTCTGGAAAATTAAAGAAAAATATAAAGTTTGTTGTTAGCTAAAAAATTAACCAAATTTATTATAAAAAATCCCAACACACAAAGCTTTCCGAAATTTCAAAAGCTTTTATTTAAAGAAAAAAAAACGGTACTAAAAATGCCGACATTTTCTAACATTTTGAACTATAAATGAACTGTCACTGACACATATAAAGAAATATTCTTTAACGTGATCCGATTTAATTGTGCTAGAGTATATTAAGGTTTTTGGGGTCCCTGAATTCAAATCTAATGTTGGGTTTTCAAAATTTAAAATGGCGCATCCAATATGGCGGACATAAATTATTAAAAATGTTCAGACCTTGATAAAATTGATGATACTTAGGTTTTTGGGCTCTATGATTTCAAATCTCATGTTGGATTTTTAAAATTCAAAATGACAGGTTTATTATGGCGGACATAAATTATTTAAAATGTTGGATCCTTGATAAAATGGTTGATATTTAGTTTTTTGGGGTTGTTGATTTCAAATCTGATGTTGTATTTTTAAAATTCAAAATGGCAGATCCAATATGGCGGACATGCATTATTAAAAATGTTCGGACCTTCATAAAATTGACGATGCTTAGGTTTTTGAGGTCGCTGATTTCAAATCTGATGATAGATTTTCAAAATTCAAAATATCGGATTCAATATGGCGTTCATGAATGATTAAAAATGTTTGCATCTTGATCAAATGGGTGATACTTAGGTTTTTGGGGTTGCTCAATCGAAGTCTGATGTTTCATTTTCAAAATTCAGAATGGCGGATCCAATATGGTGAACATTAATTATGCAAAAGGTTCAGACTTCGATAAGAATGGTGATACTTATGTTTTTTGGTCGTTGAATTGAAATCAGGCGTTGGATTTTCAAAATTCAAAATGGCGGACCAAAATTATCAACAATGTTTAGAACTTGATGGGTTTATCCATATTAATATTTTGGAGTTGCTAAACTAAAAATGTAATATATCTAATGTTTCCTAACAAATTTTAAGTAAACAAATAATAAAAATGGTAGTATTAGGGTATGTTACAGAATGAATAGTTCTTATAAATTGCCGCTCTCAGCCGAACCGAGAGTCATGAAACGAGGAGGTGGCGGTTATTGACTCCTTTTTTTTATTTCAGTTTGTAATGTTTTTGGGGTTTTCATGTTTTTTTTTTCATGATTTTTATGTCCGCCATATTGGATACGCCATTTTGAGTTTGAAAAATCCAACAGCAGATTTCAAATAAACGACTTCAGAAAACTATGTACCACCGATTTCATCCAGATCAAAACATTTTTAATATTGCATGTCCGCCATAGTGGATCGGCCATTTTGAAAATCCAACGTCAGATTTCGAATGAGCGACCCCAAGAAACCCAAGTATCGCTCATTTTATCAAGATTCGAACCTTTTTAATAATTCATGTCCGCCATATTGGATCCGCCATTTTGAATTTTAACAATCCAACATTAGATTTAGAATCAGCGACCCCAAAAACATTGACCTTGCAAATATCACGTGATTCTGAAGTGTTTTTTCTCGAAAACATTTTTGGCACGATATGTTCTTTTTTGCATGACTGTGAAGGCGTTAAGAAAGTAAGTGGATTTAAGCCAATCGCTCGGCAATGATACCTAGCCACGCATAACTAAGCTACTTTTTAATATACGATGGTTCATCCTGGAATTATAATGTCGCGAGTTTATCAGGTTACATGCCCTACACGTAACTCCATCTCGACCAAATTGGCCCTTTCATTGCGGCACGTCACATATACTACTTGATACTTCTAAACTATACATTAATCTCTTTAAAACACAATATTCTACCTACGCTCGATAAAAAATATTGTATTTTATGAGAACAAACATTTTAAGAAATCACGCCTTCACGTAAATAAATGATTACACTCGGCGTAAAGGGATCCAAAATTCTTCGATCGTTTGACACTTCTCTTCAGGAACAGAGTATATATCTATCACTTACTATGCCCTGAACCTATAACGCTGGGTATTCTGGAATCTAAGGGTATTCAGCATAGAATAGTTAAGAAAACCCTAACGACTGCCTTCACTAAAGGACTCAGATTGGTTCTGAAGAGTTCTCTTAACTCGGCAAACAAGATCAGGGCAATCAACACCTATGCCATCCCTGTTCTCACGTCCGCTTTCCGTTTTCCGGTTCCTTTCTTCTCGAGACCTCCTGGCGGACGGCTTCTCACAAAATTGCAAGTTTTGTTGCTGATTGGTTCGCGCACCCCGCGTCACGGGTACGGCGCACCAATCATGAACCAGGAATTCGCGCGCCAAATTATGAATTCGAAATTAAGTATTTTAAAATTAAATTAACATTGATAAACAATCTTAATGTTAATAATATTAATTATATTATAATATTGTTAACTTATATATAGTATATAGATTGTATGTATTAATCTACATACAACCTATATATTCAATATATGTAGAAAGTCGATATTATAATAAAGATTAATGACAACAATATCTATTAATAAGAGTAATATTAATATTTAGATATATGTTTTTATGTCGGAAGATTTATGTTGCACTTCATAATCTAAAATTTAAATAACTAAAAGTTTTATTTAGAGTAAAATACTAAGAAGTATTGTCCATATATAGGGAAAAAATACTTCTTCATCTATCTCATTCGTATTTGCGCAAAAATCGCGGGCTAAAGAAATTAGCGCAACCTGGTGGTTGCTGCTGGACTCTCCGCTTTCCGTTTTCCGGTTCCTTTCTTCTCGAGACCTCCTGGCGGACGGCTTCTCACAAAATTGCAAGTTTTGTTGTTTAATACTTTAATATCACCGACGACGTACACGTGTCGACGATGGGGGATGTATTCACCCAAAAGACATTAGAAGAATGGGGCCTGGACGAAGGCATTATTGAAAACTTCAAAGCTAAGTGACAATGTGAACGATGCAACGAATTGGGTCTTTCGGTCTTGTTAGCGCTTTTTATTGTAAAACTTGACGTTTTTTTATCAACTTACTATTTTTCATCGAAAACTGGGATTTAAAATTAAGAAATTAGATTTTAAGGTCATTTTTTAACCAGGACTCAACCTCAAAATTGAATTGCCTCATTTTGCTCAATAAATATTAACATTACATCTTTTTTAGCTAATTATGGTCTATTCCTGTTTTCAATAAAATCTGTATTCGTAGTAAAAAATTGGCTAATTTCAATCATTTTTGTGTAAAACGATTTTTTGAGATGCCCGGGTTAGAATAAAAAAAACGTTATACACCAATATTCCAGTATTTATGGATTAAAATGAGGACCTTGAATTTTAATGCACAACTTGTAATGAGCTTAGGTTATTTTAGCGTTCAACGCCAAAAATGTGTATTTTAAAACAGAAATTATTATAATTAGAACAATATTCTGAATCTGTTTACGATTTTGGATTGTTATAGGGTTTCTCAGCGCAAATCTGTGTTTCTCATATTAAAAAAAAAATAGATTTTAAAAAAGATGTACGACTTTGAACAATTTTAGGTTATGTTACGGCTTCAGAACAAAAATTGGTATTTTAAAACTAGTCGTAGTTTAAACATGATTTCCAAACTATTTCAGGTTATATTAACGTTTTACAAAGGAAACTTGTTCAAACATGGAAAATATTGAAGAGAAATGAAAATGGAAAAGATAGGAAATGGAAAGCTATTCATAAATTTAATAAAATTATATTGAAAAATAAAGTTAATTGTGTAGAAAATTATTTTGAATCAATCCTGAATCTTTTTGAATTCATCTGCAATTTTATACATTTTATGGAATTCTTTGGATTTTAAAGGAACATTAGTCACTTTTCCTTCAATAAACTCAGATAACCCAAGGGTTAACCACTATTGTATTCAGGCCTATGCCTATTTCTGAATTTGCTTCAATTATTTTGTATTCTTTGAATTCTTCTCTTCAACTTCCAATCAAATGAGAAAATTTGAAAGAAAATGAAATCTAAACAAAAAATACCACAGTTAATATTTCAACTAGAAAAGTTTTCTATTTTAAACAAAAAAAGGTGAACTTTTCACCAGGAGAGATGAATTTTGATGTAAAAAATAAGATTATTTAACCGAGAAGATTAGTTTTTTACAAAAAAAGATCAATACATTCTCAAAAAAATACGTAAATTTTTAACAAAATAGTTCAATTTTTTAAACAAGAAGATTAATTTTCTACCAGAGAAGACGAATTTTCAAGAAAATACATACATTTCTAACCAAATAGTGAAATTTTTAACTATAAAGATCAATTTTCAATTAAGAAAATGAATTACGACAGAACAGTTTAATTTTCAAACCAAAAATGTGAATTTTTCACCAGACAATTGCGTTTATAACAAAACAAAAAATTTCACAGGAAAAGATTAATTTTAAAATAAAACAAATGAATGTTTAACTCAAAACTCAACCAAAAAAGATTAGTTTTCAATCGAACAGTTGCATTTTGAATAAAAAAAAAGCTTTCTACAAAACAGTGAAATTTTAAACCAAATAATTAATTTTTTGAACAAGTAGATTAATTTTTTATCAGAAAAGATGAATCGTCAACAACAACAAAAAATGATGAAGCACATAGTCGACGTTTTAACCAAGAAGATTAATTCTCTACTGGAATAGTTTTCAATAAAGAAAGTTAATTTTCAACAAAATAGTTAAATTTTTAGTTGAAAAAAATGGTTTTACTACAATTTTTAACTAGAATTATGAATCTTCAAACAAACAAAAAATAAACTTTAAGAAAGTAGTTCAACTTTCTACCAACAAGTTGAATTTTCAACCTAAAAAGATTAATTTTCAACAAAAAAGACTAATTTTTGAACAAAATATATACATTTCTAACCAGAACACATTACTACTATCCAACCGAGCAATTCACGCCTACCCCGAAAGGGAAACGGCTTAATGATATAATAATAATAACCAGAATTCCGGTTAAATATGCCCTTACTATTTTTTTCTGGTTAGACTAACCAAAATTATGGTTAAATTAACCATAATTCAGTTTAAATTAACCAGAAATTCTGGTTAATTCAACCATTATTCTGGTTAGTCTAACCAGAGAAAATAGTAAGGGCATATTTAACCAGAATTCTGTTTGATTTAACCAGACATTTTTTTGAGTGTATATACTAAAATTATGAATCCGAAACAAAACAAAATTAATTTTGAAAAAATATATCAACTTTCAACAAAGTAGTTGAATTTTTAACCTGAGAAGATGAATTTTCAATAACAGAATTTTTTATGTTAACTAAAAAAACAATTGAATTTAACAAAAAAGATGAATTTTCAACCTAGAATCCTCAACTAAGACAGATTAATTTTTAGCCAAACTGTTAAATTTTAACTTAAAAAAGACAAATTTTGAACTAAAAAGTAGAATAGTTAACTTTTCAGTAAAAAAAAAATATTTTTCAACGATAAAACTGCCTTTTTAACAAAATAGTTAAATTTTTCACCAAAGAAAGTAATTTTTACCTGAAATGATGAATCTTCAACTAAGAAAATTGAATTTTTAACAAAGTAGTTAAACTTTCGATTCGACCAAATAGTTCAATTTTCTACCAAATTGTTGAATTCTCGACTCGAAAGTGTGAATTCTCAACAAAAAAGTTCATTTTCAACCGAAATAGCTTAATTTGTAAGTAGGCAGTTGAATTTTTAAAGAAAAATATGAAATTAAAGGAATTCAAGAAGATTCCACACACCATGAAATTTAAGAGAATCCAAGTAAATTCAAAATTCAAATATATTTCAGGGAATTCAAAGGATATTATATACGTAATTTAAGAAATTACAATGGAATTTAGAATTCAAACAAATTCAAGAGTATTCAAGTAAATTCATGTAGATTTCATAGGTACACCTATACCTATGTATATATGCAATTGAAATTGAAGACAATTCAAGTAAATTTTCTTAGATTTTAGAGAATTCGCGTGAATTCCAGTGAATTCAACATAATTTGAGTACAATGATTGAATGATTCATACAATGATTAAACGCTAAAATTGTATATTATAAAAAGAGATGGTTTCTCTGGTTTGTGTGTAGCGAATGGTCAATCCTGGAACTATAAACTTATTTAGATTTTTTGTGAATTGAAAAACGAAAAAAACAACTCATATTTGATTTTTCTTTCAAGTTAATATTTAGCTGAGTATAAAGGTTTCTAAAAAGAACGTAGATATTTTTCACATTTTTTCAAAGCTTTTTGCGATGTATTGAGTATTAAGACATACTCACTCTATATATCGAGTTATTTTTCAAAAAAATGTTCACACAAAAAGTATCAAAAACATGACGCGTAGGCAAAAAATATAGTTCAGAGTACAAAGTTAATATGTACTCGATAAGTCTTCAGGATATTTGATCAATTTTTTATCCTTCCAGAAATCATCTATCAATCCTCAGAAGTAATTTTACGAATGTAATCAAAGCTTTTAGAAAGATATTTCCGTAATTTTGAACGATTTAAATAATTTTCTCCCTCTCTTCGATCTTTAATCCATGATGATGAAAGTCGAGTATACGATTAACATTGATCGACTTGTAAAAACCATGTAAATTGCAAGGCATCGTGGTAATTACAGATTGCCGTGTACGTTCTGAGTCGAACCTTGATGGAGAATCTTGAAGGACTTGAGGTGGGGTTATGCTTTATAGGCTAACGCCAGTGGACCGACCGGAAGAACACAGATTACTTACTGTGAAGACCATTAATTGGAACACAAGACTTTTTTTCCTGGCAACAAGCCTTTTTTCGCATTCGACTCCCGCTGATGCTGACTTCAGTAATCTCATTATGCGCTAACGATGTTACCCAGCGTGATATTACAACCACAGCTACCAACACGATTTCTTCTCTCTCACTACCCTTGCTAATTGAATTTCTAGCCATTCGGACCCGAAGACCTCTTCATTTTCGATAGACATTGAGCTTCAATCCTCTCATTTGTCAAATGAAAATGAACCCTAAAACGACCAGATTTCTGATTATTTCACCCAGAATAGAATGTTAAGCATGTCCTTACTATTAATTATGCTTAAAAATATCAGGGGTCGTTCAAAAACTACGTCACGCTGTTTACCCAGGAGGAAATAGGGTGATTTTTCAAGATGATAGGGGAATAACAAGGGAATAAGGTATTTTTAATAAAATAAGGTATAGACTATAGATACCATATTGAATAAAATACTTGAATTTTGAAGCAAAAAAAAAAAAATTTCCTATCAAAAGAGATGAATTTTCCAAATAAAACATTTGCATTTTTAAACAAATAGTTGAATATTCGAACCAAAAAGACGATGTTTGTAGACGGCAGTTAAATTTTCATTAAAAAACAACGAATTTTCTATCTAAAAAGGCGAATTTTTAACAAACAGTTAAATATGCCGCCAAAAAGATTATTATTATTATTCTACAATTAAGCCATAGTCCCTTTCGGGGTAAGCGTGACTCACTCGGTGAGGTTTATTTTTTAATTAATTAATTATATCATTAAGCCGTTTCCCTTTCGGGGTAGGCCTGAATTGCTCGGTTGGATAGTAGTAATGTGTGGTCACCTATCTCTTACGGTTTACGAGATAATTGTTGTTAAAAATAACAATAATGGAAGGTTCCTCTCAGGTGCCAATGGAACGTTCCCGGAACGTTCCACTGGAACATTCCCAACCGGCGGACATTTTACACCTCCTGGGAACGTTCGGCTGGAACGTTCCAAAGGTGCCTGCGGAACGTTCCAGAAACGGTCCTGGAACTTCCGTGCTATTAGGGAGGACCTTAATTTTCAAACTAAAAAGTTGAATTTTCAACCATAAGTGTAATAGATGATATTTTAACAACAAAAAAAGATTGTAATTAGAAATTCAACACAGCTGGATTTAACCAACAAAAACGAATTTTCAACAAAATAAGTCTTTCTTTTTTATTCATAATGTGCCCCTAAGGGTTTACATGACTTCCATTTCTTACAATACTTCCGCCTACATATTTTATAAAATCTTATCATTACTATTTACAGTTATTTAACCTATTTACAGAAAATTTTACACCCAGAACCTTATTTCTATTTTTGACGATAGTGCAATTTGGGATGTGTTAGCGAACGAGTGAGCGAGTGATCGAAAGCGAGAGTGCGAGAGAGAGAGAGAGAGAGCGATAACGCAAAAGCATCCTAATCTACATATGCTATTATATAACCATTACTTACAAATCTTTACGCTTCTGGTTTAAGCGACTTCCGCTTCCTTTTTCTTTCACTTCTCTTGTACCTCCATTTTGCCACTTTTTGCATCCATTCTTTCAATCTTTCTCATCCGCTCCGATAGCACTCTCTAACTCCTTCATCCACTCTTCCCCCAAACCATCCACCCCTAGAATCTTCACGAAATTCTCTTGCCAGCTTCCTTTATCTTCCATTCCTGTCCTACATCCTTCCCATACATGCTCTAATATGTCCTCTTCCTATTCACAGATTCTGCACTTCCTATTCTCTTTCTTTTCCCAGTACATACCGGCCCTTACCTCGTTTCCGAATCTAAACCTTGCTATTCTGGTCCATCTTTTCTCTCCCCATCCCTTTTCTAAATACTTTGGCACTCCTTCCTTTTTTATCATCTCATACCATTTTTTATATTTTGATTTCTCAATCATCCCCCATCTTTCTATTAATGGTCTTCCCCTCTCCCTTTTTTCCAATTCTTCATTGTTTACTCCAGTCCCGTCTTCTATATCTCTAGCCTTGAAGAACTTCCTCCTTTCTTCTTCCCATCTCGTTAATTCCATCGCCCTCCCTCTCCTTTCTTCCACCTCCATTAAACACTTTCTCGCCAACTCCCCTCCGTTTCCCTCCCTCAGCTTCGTCTCAAAACTCTATGTCCTCTTTCCCGCTCTAGTTCTTAATTTATCCCTTTGCGTTTCTTCTCTTTCCATATATCCCGGCGTCCTCCAGTCCACCTCCAGCGTCCACCTTATATATCTTTCTTGTAAACTCTCAATCCCTTTCCCTTCTTTCCATCCTCATATCTCTGCTCCATAACCTAATACCGGCCATACCAGCGTATCAAATAACCACATTTTCCTTCTCCAAGTTTTTTTTAACGTTCTTTTTCCTATTCCCCATATCTGTTTCATTCACCCTGCTGCTTTTTTTATCCTTTCTCTTATATGAGCTCTATGATCTCCACTTTTTTGCAAGGCATATCCCAAATACCTAAACTCTTTTACTTCTTCTAATTTTATTCCCTTCCATCTTCCCGTCCATTCTTCCTTCCTTTCCCCTCCTTTTCTAAAGCTCATTATCTTTGTCCTTTCTACATTTAAATTCAACTTTTTCCCATCTAAGTATTTCTCTAATCCTGTAATCAAGCCCGCCATCCCCTCTTCATCCTCTGTCATCAACACTATATCGTCTGCGTATCCCAGTGTATATATGTTTTCGTTCCCTATCCTTACTCCTCCCCACCCTTTCCTTTTCATTTCTTCTTCCAAGTCTGATATTATTATATTAAATAAAAGTGGGCTCAGAGGACATCCTTGTCTTACTCCTCTCACCAACCAGAAGCTATATCCTACTTTTTCTCCTACCTTTACCTTGCTTTTTGTCTCTCTAAAAATTTGCAATACTCTCTTTATTAATCCTTCTCGTATCCCTTTTTCCACCAGAACTTTTTCTATCTCGCCTCGGTCTAATGAGTCAAACGCCGTCTTTAAGTCCACGAACATTGCTATCATTGTCCCTTTCTCCCTTTTAATCCTCGTATTTACTAGATAGTTCAGAACATATATATTGTCCAGCACCCCCATCCCTTTTCTAAACCCGGTCTGATTCGGTGGCTCTATCTTTTTTTCCAACACTTCTTTTCTTCAACCTTTTCGATAAAACTGTCCCCTATACGTTATACAGTGTTGGCATTACTGTCGCTCCTCTATAATCCTTAACCTCCTCCCCTTCGCCTATCTTCTCTATTGGTATCACTGTTCCTTCTTTCCATAACTCTGGCCACCCCTCTCCTCTTTATACTCTATTGCACATTATCCATGCCCAGTCCTCTAATTCTGTTACCCCATATTTCCAGACTCCATTTGGAATCTCATCTATACCAGAAGCCCTTCCATCTTTCAACATCCCTAATACCTTGACTATTTCCTCCCTTGTAATTTCCTCCTCCTCATCTGTTTCCCTGCCATCTTTTCCTCGTTTCCTAACTTTCCTCTCTACCCCTCCTAGTAATTCCATAAAATATTTTTTCCATTCTACCATCTCAATATCCTGGTTTTAATTGTGAATCTTTTTCATGCTCATTTTGCATAAAATTATTCATGATAAAATAGATTTCTTTTCGATCTTAATTTGAAATTTTTAAATAGAGACACTAAGCTCATGATTTGTTCCAATCTGCAGGGTTTGCTTATGAATATTTTCAGAATTTTTTCAACTGAGTCTTAATAATTTTACCTCAGTTTATTGAAAGAAATCTATTTTTTATTTAAAATGTTTGAAAGGAGAATGCATTAAATATTAGTAATGTTAGAAATACATTAAATTTTTTATTGTTTCTTTTCCTAATTGGAAAATGTAATAATCTAAACAGATTGGTCCATAATCAACCATATACATTTATTCTTCAGAAAATTGAAAAAACTTTTATTCGTTCATTTCACCTATTTGAAATTGCCGCTCACTTTCTTCAATATGGCGGCGTTACTGGTATCTTTGCTGATTGACTGCATTTTTTTTACTTGCGTGTGGCTTGTCCTGGTGTGGGCTGGATCATGTTGGGTAAGCGGTAAGCCACCGCCGGCTCACTTGTCTCACTCAATCTCGAGTGAGTGAGACATGTGAGCCAGTGGTGGCAACCGTGGCAAAGAGAGAAATTGATTGGTTACTTTTTACAATTTTGAAATGCGCGCACCCATTCTTCACTGCCATAGGCTAGCAGAAAGGTTGGTTTTACATCAATATTCCAAGTTCTAGATTATTCTACATTTTCACATTTTTTCGCATATTCTCGTTGCGTTTTCCTCTTGCGTCTTTTGAAGCTTGAAAATAAATATAAAATTCAAGGGGAAGACAATAAAACGGAAGTTTGCAACGTAGTAGCTTTTGAGGGTATTTACTTCAAATTTACTTCTTTTTCTTTTTCGACAAAGTGTATAATCGCAAAAATATGCACGCTAAAATATTCTGCTCTCAAAGTATAACCTAGTAGGTAACATTTGCTGTAGGGACTATTTTCTGGTATACGTACATGGAAATAAAACCTCTACAGTGAACATCACTTTCTGGGTTATAAACTTTTGGACAGTATTATTGTCATGGCTCATTACTCGCATCATTGTTTTGTAGACACGAAGGAAAAATTAGAGGCCGCCATTTCGGCACAAAATCGACACCGAGTTCCAAGTGAAAGGACTCTCGTAAGTGTTAGCGAAAATTCGACGGACGACGAACAATCTGCGAAAGTACAAAAAGAAACATTGAAGTTAAAGTTTGTTTTTTTATTTTTCAAAGGCTGAACATTTATTTTTATCACTATTATTTTCATTGTTTGTATTTTTTTGTTAGAATTTACAGTTCATTTTCATTCCTTTTCAAATTTAAGTTTGAAATTATCAGATTTTTTAAGTTGAAATGTCCAGCGGTATTTACATAATGATGTTTGCGAGATAATTAAATTTCTCATGCCTCTACAATATTTTTTCCTCGTAAAAAGTGTTGCTAATTTTACAAGGAAAGTATTCTTTCATATTGAATATTTGTAATAGGCATTTCTCCTTCTACCATAAAAATGGTGTCCAAATATTAAAAATATTTTCCGGTTAATATTTCTTTAGCATTTATTAGTTATAATAGGTATTTGTTTTTTCCTCATCAAGTGGAAACCTATAGTTCTATTGGCTAAATAGTATTGTAAATACTTACTCAGTGGGCACAAAATTTGGGGACGTCTTTACGACATCGTTACGACAAATTTACGACATCCTATGTTCATGTCGTTAAGATGTCTTTACGATATCGGAAACCCACTGGATACATACACTACTTAGCACAAGTCCCATTTTTCAAAATTCAAAACTTTTTCGTTATTTACTTTAGATTGTAGAAATAAAATGTTTTGCAAAATATCCAATAATTTGTAAGTCCTTGAGCACTAAATTCAAGTATAAATTTGGTAAATAATATGTTGAAAAATAATGTGTTCTGAATATTTCAGACCTAGTATGTACATGACTTGTTGATAAATTAATAATAAAATATTATAATAAAAAAAAATATATATTTTAAAGCTATCCGTCAACCATGGAAACACTAGGACAAAATGAGCGTTTTGCTTCTTTCGCACATTACCAAAACACACTACTCTTTGCAATGAATAAATTTGTTAAATTTTTTTCAGAAAATTACTCTCAAATATATAGCGAAAGATTTGCGTAAGATAGAAATCCGAGAAAAATATTTGTTGATAGTTATAATTAGCAACAAATAATCGGTGCCATAGAGTTACCTCGGATTCTGAATTGATTTTGGGATCAATTTGAGCATTCATAACATACCGGAAAATGTTTTTTTCTCAATGGAACTTTCCATATATTCAAAATAATTCTGGTACTTTATCTGACTTTTGGCAAAGTGCGAAAGAAGAAAAAGCACTCATTTTGTCCTGCAGTTACTCCAGTTGACAATTACATATGGGATCGTTCATATATTACGTAACATTAAAAAGGGGGAAGGGAGTTCGTTCTTCGTTACGGTCTGTTACGTGTGGGGGGAGGGGCATTTTTGACCCGATCACGTAAAATTTCTAATTGCACGTCCTATTTAAAAAAAGCGATGTTACGAAATATTTCGAAAATATCGAACACGTTGTGGTCGAAAACCAGAAAATTTGAATTGTGAATAATTGTATTGTATTGGGAAATAATTCTATTCTTAACATTTTGCTACCACACTATGATTTGTAAACTTTGTTACATTTCAAAAGAGATAAGAAAAAAAATTGATTTTTTTTATTTGAAAATTAATCTATTTTGTTGAAAAATGGTATTTTTTGGTAGAAAATTTAATTAAAAATTTTAATATTTCGTTGAAAATTTATGTATTTTGTTAAAAATGATTCTTTTTTTATGGAAAATTAGTTTTTTTATATGGAAAATTAATTTTTTTAACTAAAAATTTCACTGTTCCATTTTTCGTCGAAATTTTTTTCTCATTGATATTTAATCTTTTTAAGTTGAAAATGTATCTATTTTGTAGAAAATTTAATTATTTCGTTAAAAAATTATTTTTATTGTTTAAAAACTTACTTCTCTAACTGAAAATTAAACTATTTCATTTTTTGTTGAAAATTGATTTTTTTTATTTGAAAATTAATCTATTTTGTTGAAAAATGGTATTTTTTGGTAGAAAATTTAATTAAAATTTTTAATATTTCGTTGAAAATTTATGTATTTTGTTAAAAATGATTCTTTTTTTATGGAAAATTAGTTTTTTATATGGAAAATTAATTTTTTTAACTAAAAATTTAACTGTTCCATTTTTCGTCGAAATTTTTTTCTCATCGATATTTAATCTTTTTAATTTTTAATAAAAATTTTTATTGTTTAAAAACTTACTTCTCTAACTGAACTGTTAAAAATTATTCTTTTCTTATGGAAAATTAGTTTTTTTATTGAAAATTAATTTTTTAAACTAAAAATTTAACTGTTCCATTTTTCGTCGACAGTTTTTTGGATCGAAATTTAATTTTTTTGATTGAAAATTCATCTGTTTGGTTGAAAATGTAACTATTTAATTGAAAATGTATTTGGTTACAAAAATTCTTTCTCTAACTTGTAATTAAAGTATTCTATTTTTTGTTGAAAATTGTTCTTTTTTAGTTCAAAATTCATCTATTTTGTACAAATTTTTTTTCTTTTTTTGGTAGCAATATAACATTTTTGTTTGAAATTTTAATTATCAGGTTAACATTTTTTTAAAATTGAAAATGCCTTATTTTAGTTGAGAGTTAACTTCTTTGGTTAAAAATTTGATAAATATTATTGAAAATTAGTTTTTTTTGCAGTAAATTTATTTTCTGGGTTAAAAATTTAACTATTTTGTTGACAAAAAAAAATTTGATTGGAGATGCATCATCATTTCTTTGGTTGAAAATGTACCCAAATTTGTTGAATATACGTTTTCTTTGGTTGAAAATAAATTTTTTTAATTAAAAATGTAGCTCTTTCATTTCTGCTAACAAATTGATATTTTTCAGTTGAAAATTCACTTATTTTGTTGATTTTTTTTTATTTATTGAAAAATTTTTCTTGGCTGAAAATTCAACTCTTCTGTTGAAAATTCGTATTTTTGGTTCAATTTTACAATTTTTAATTAAAAATAAAAATAATAAATTTTTTGAAAATATGACTTATTACACTTTTTGTTTATAATTTATTTTCTTTATCAAAGATTCATCAGTTTGGTTGAAAATTTAACTATTTTGTTGAAAATTCTCTTTGTCTTGGTTGAAAATTAATTATTGTAACTGAAAATGTTTTTTTAGAATCTCTGAAAAAAAAATATATATATATATATATGAATAAATTGGGCATAAAATTTGTGTTTCTGTGGCAAAGAAATCTCGAAAGTTTGTGGAGTCAGAGCTTTTTTTTATTAGTTTTCATCCGCAGATTATCCCATTTTTGGGAGCGTCGATCCTCGATTGAGGAACTTTATAGCCCCTATAAAAGTATCTATTTGGCGTTTTCTGACCGGACCTCTGGAGTCTGGAGTCTGGACCAGCCTGGAATGAACAAAAAGTATCTTTTGAAATTCTAAAGAATCGAAATTTAAAGGATTTCTGGGTATTCTAGTTTAGTTACTATTATATATATATATATTATATTCTCTATATGAGAAACCATGCACAAATTCATGGGTCCAATTATGATCCGGGTGCCGACGAACATCCCTTTCAATTATTTTTCTTCAACCGAAGAAACACTTTTTCTTCCTTTTTTTCCTTTTTTTATTTCTTTTTTACTTCCTTCCCTTTTTTTCTTCTCATTTTCTTTCTATCTTCAAAAAATATGTATGCTTATTATTATAAGCTACATTTTGAATGAAAAAACACATTTTCAACAAAATAACGCATTTTTAACAAATTTCGTTAAATTTGTAACCAAAGAAATGAACTTTTTGATAAAATGATGCATCTCCGATAAAAAATTAATAAATTTTTAATCAAATCGTTGAATTTTCAACCCAGAAAATGAATTTTCTGCCAAAAAAGACCATTCTTCAACAAAATAGCTGAATTTTCAAATTACAATAAATCAATTTTCAACAAAAAATAGAATAGTTTAATTTTCAGTAAGAGAAGTAAGTTCTTAAACAAATTTTTAACGAAATAATGAAATTTTCTACAAAATGGATAAATTTCCAACTAAACAAGATTGAATGTCTATCAAAAAAAAAAAAAATATGTCGACTAAAAATTGGAATAGTTAAATTTTCAGTTGAAAAAATTATTTTCTTTTTTACTTCCTTCCCTTTTTTCTTCTCATTTTCTTTCTATCTTCAAAAAATATGTGTCCTTATTATTAACAGAAAAAAAATAAACTTAAAAAGATCAATTTTCTATCAAAAATGAAATAGCTACATTTTGAATGAAAAAACACATTTTCAACAAAATAACGCATTTTTAACAAATTTCGTTAAATTTGTAACCAAGAATTTAAATAACGTGCGAAAAATTCAACTTGTGTGAAAACAAAGAGCGCTGAATGCGCATGTGTGTCTTATTTGAGCAAAGTTCGCAAAATTATTCTTGTGCGAGAACAAAGAGCGCTGAAGGCGCATGCGCGTCTCATGCTTTTGTCCGAGAGCAAAGAGCACTGAATGCTCATTCGCGTCCTTGAAAAAGAGCGTGTTAATTTGTCAGAGATCGGAACGGTTCGGAACGACGATCTAATCTAATTGCGTGTAAGTGCGGAAATAAACATCGTAAATCGGGAATTCGATAAATTGTCTCAGCGAAACATTTTGGACACACCCGTGGACGAATTTGAACTTTTTGTTAGAGAGTTGCCGCTGAACGAAAACCCAATGCAAAATCCATTTCAAATGGATTCAACAAGCCAACTCAGTGGCCCGACGTCAGTAGGAAGTACTACGTCTACTACATCCAATTTTCCTTCGTGTGACAGCGCTTCAGCTAATGGATCCGTTTTACTAAATTCTGTCTCTGATGTCGGTGATCAGAGTAATCAAACTCCTCAAAATTCGCATCCACCTCAAATAGATCTCTTCATGAGAGGGTAAGCAGAACTTTTGGGTTTGTCAACTACGAGAGCACCAGAAGGAAATTATAGGCAAGGGGAAAATCGGAGATTCCCAGTTTCTCAATCAGAACCTGGAGACGTAGGAAGTCAGTTACATGACCCAAGATTTCAACAACTACTAGGATTTCCAGAAGCACCTAGATTTCAACCACCAAGATAGCATGTCAGAGGATCGTATCTTCAGTCAGACGATTTAAGGAATAAGACACCAATGAACTTAGGAAATCGCGGAGAGACTTCGAATTGGGAGCAAGTAATGGCTCTGATGATCATGGAAAACCGACGACGAGATGAAATGTTCATCAACATTTTAGACAGACTTGCTACTCAAAAAACAAGCTTTTCGAACAGAGATACTACGACACCTGAGCTTTTCCACAGCATGCCTGACTTAAGCAAGGCAATCACAGATTTAATGGTGAATCGGGAGTTGGTGTTGCAAGGGATTGGATCGACAATCTGAAGAGGATGACAGTTATGCATCGATGGCCAGATGGAGTCACCTTGGAGTCCGCACGCACTCATCTGAAAGGAAGAGCACTACAGTGGTACAAGGCAAGATCTCAAGACCTAAAAACTTGGGAAAATTTTGAGAGAGCCTTCAGAAAAACATTTATAAGTTCAGAAACTTTGACAGATAAATGGAGAAGGATGCCCGAAAGATCTCAACGCAAAGGAGAACCTCTAATCTCTTATTTCCTAGAAAAAAGTGGTTTGTGCCAGAAACTACAACTTTCTGTAGAAGGGACTGAGGAACAAGTTCTTATAGGGTTGTGGTCGAAAGATCTCGCATAGACCCTAACGGCTAAAACACATACTGATTGATACGATTTACTACACGACTTACAACGTCAAGAAAAACTGATGATACAACGAGGAGAACGAATCCGTAACGCGACCAATTTCGCAAAGTCCCGTGAAAATTCGACAAGCGGAAACGAAAAGACCAAAGATTCGAAGGATAAACAGCAGGCAAATGCCAAACAAAACGATCCGAAGAAATTCAATCCCGATAAACGTCCGCCGATAAAAAATGATTTAGGAGAACCTAAATGTTACAATTGTAACCTTTATAGTCATCTCGCGAAGGACTGTCCAGAACCAGCAAAGGAAATGGAGAGCACAACCTGTAAAAAGAAAGGACACACGCGAAGGCACTGTCCGTCTAAACCGGAGCAAAAACGAGGAGAGATGCTCCAAATTTCAGACAATAATAACTCGATACAAAAATTTTTGAAGGAAGTCACGATCAATGACATCAAGTTCAAAGCTTTTATTGACACAGTAAGTTCTGACTGCACAATAAAAGTATCAGCTGTTTCAAAATTCGATTTAAAAACAGAAAATGTGACTACAGAGCTCAAAGCATTTGGGCCAGCAAACTTGAAAGTAGTGTCAACGGCGATACTGACTACTAATGTGTCTGTGGATGGCGTTCTAGTGAAAAGCATTCCCATCTGTGTTGTTCCGGATGGCTCTCAAATCATGGATGTCCTCATTGTCCGGACCTTCACAGAACATCCATTAGTGGAATATCGGAAAAAAGGCAATTCTTTGATCTTTTACGAAGATTTGGAAGCTCCCTTACTCAATATCAACACGTGCAAGCCCATAGAGACGTCAGCTATCACCACGGAAGAGGTTAGGTTACCACGACATGCAGTAAATTTTGTGACTGCTCTGAATTCTACGGGAAAACATTCTCTACCCGTTCTCAATTTGAGCAAAGAAGAGAAGATTTGACCAAAGGAGTCAACAATTTTATGCGAAGAACTACGAGAATCACCGACCGTGGAGACAACGTCATCGGATAAGCAACTCATCAAGCTACAAGAAATCGACTTCGGAGAAGATAGACCCCAAGTTGAAATAGAGGACTTGGTTTGTTTTTTAAATGCAAAACGCGAATGTTTTTCTAAAGATCTGAAGGAATTAGGATGTACGAATCTTTTAGAAATTAAAAGAATTTTACAGAATTATAGATCTGTAGGTATTGTTGTTGATACAGATTCGCCTTATGCGAGCCCAGCTTTTCTGGTAAGACGCGAAAATAAAGAACCTAGGTTAGTAATAGATTACAGAAAATTGAATAAACAAACAGAGAATAGTCAGCAGCTTTGACTTGTTCAATGTATGATTCAAGATCCTCAGTTCTTGGGCGAACTTTCGAACCCTTTTCGTGAATGGCCTACCAGATGTTATGTAGTCAATCACACATTCAACACGGGAGGCATTCTGTCTTGCTCATCCAATCTTCTTGTTCAGTTGATGCAAGCGTCTTTTGGTCTTTTGATCCATTGTCGGTTCGAGCCTTAGATTTAAATCAGCCAAAGCTCTCGCAGCACCATACACTGAGCAATTGATGGTCCAGAGATCGGACTCTTGTGAGATTTCTCCACGAAGAGAGGCATCCATTTCAGCCAGATAATTTGTATACACAAAAAATTATCCTCTTTTGCATTACCAAAATTGGAAATAATGTGATGAAATTTTAAAATGTTTCTTGCTAGGAAAATAATAATTCTTTCTTACTTGTTCAACAATTTTCTATGACAAGTAACTTTTCCAAATTCACTAATTGTATTTTGTACTTGAAACACCGTACGTCTTATTATTTAAAAAATATCAAAGAAGTGAGATAAAATTATTATTTTCCTGAAAAATAAATTTAAAAATTGTCATTGAATGATGGCCATTGCGTAAAAGAAGATAATTATAAAAATTTAGTGTATGGATTTTCAACATATTGAAAAAAAATCAATAATAATCACAAAACTCAAATAAGGGACGTCTAAATGGTATCCGATTTTTATTTAATTTGTTTCAAAAATTTGTTTGACCTTTTTAGTCAACATATTTCTTAAACAAATAAAATAACAGTGGGATACGATTTAGACGTCCCTTATTTGAGTATTGTGATTCTTATTGATTTTTTTTTCAATACATTGAAAATCCACACAATAAATTTTTATAATTATCTTCTTTTACATAATGTCCATCATTCAATGACAATTTTTAAATTTATTTTTAAAGAAAATAATAATTTTATCTCACTTATTTGATATTTTTTTAATAATAAGACGTACGGTGTTTCAAGTAAAAAATACAATTAGTGAATTTGGAAAAGTTACACGTCATAGAAAATTGTTAAACAAGTAAAAAAGAATGATTATTTTCCTTGCAAAAAACATTTTAAAATTTCATCACATCATTTCCAATGTTGGTAATGTAAAAGATGATAATTGTTTGTGTATACAAATTTAATACATGTATTTTCAATTTATTGAGAAAATAAAACAACAAGAACTGAATAAAGAAGAAAAAATTTGGACCATCAATTGCTCAGTTTATTTTGCTGCGAGAGCTTTGGCTGATTCAAAACGAAGGCTCACACCGATGATGGATCAAAAGGCCAAAAGACGATTGCATCAACTGAACATGAAGATTGGATGAGCAAGACAGAAGACGTCCCGTGTTCAATGTGTGATTGACTACATAACATCTGCTAGACCGTTCACAAAAAGGGTTTGAAAGTTCGCCCAAGAACTGAGGATCTTGAATCACACACTGAACAAGTCAAAGTTGCTGACAATCAAGCAGCATATTGTTGACAAAATACGGCTGTTATCTGACGCAAGGAGGAGAATACAGAAGAAGAAGAAATGGATCAGGGAGAATCAAAAGTTGCTCGCTGACCCATCTCGCCTCTTCAGTGAACACCCTGTTTCTGTCAAAAATCCACCCAAGCCCAACGGAGTAGAGACTTTTTGAAGAGGGGTATACAAGATCCCGAAAACACTAAAGTTGAAAGAAGATACTGACGATATCATCCGTCTCAAGGAATTTTGCGACAACCTCATAAAATGTGAAGAGTCATGTCCATCAATAACTGCCGAAGAAGTAAAAAAAGCACTTAGAGGCACGAAGAACTCCTCTGGTGCTGGACCAGATTGTATCAAGAACTTCTGGTGAAAGAAGTTTACTTCTACACACTAACATTTGGTCCGCACATCAACCTGATATTTAAAATCGAAAACGCCCATTCCGTAGTGGCTGGTGTTAGGACGCACTATACTCCTACCGAAAAAGGGCAACTTGTCCAACCCAGAGAATTACAGGCTAATAACTTGTTTGAACACACTGTATAAAATCTTTACAGCTTTCCTAAACAAAAGGATTGTTCACCGAATTGAGCCTGTGTTGCGTGAGATGTACGAGCAACGTGGCTCCAAAAAATGTGTAATAGGCTGTCGAGAGAACCTGCTAATTGACAGGTGTGTCTGTAGAGACGCTGCAGCCCATCAACGCGCCCTGTCAATCGCCTCGATTGACTACCGCAAAGCTTTGGATTCAACCTCTCATAGACCTATCATCTGTCTGTTGGAAAGCTTGAAGGTAAATCCACACATAGTGAGATGCATAGAGATATTGATGCCTCTTTGTAAAAATAGATTTACTATCTCATCTGCAAATTATCTTGTAACAATGAACCTCGTCACCTTCCAGAGTGGCGTCTTTCAGGGCAATACCATGAGCCCTCTGCTTTTTTGCATCACACTTCTGCCTCTATCGCTCGCACTACGAAATTCTTCTGAATACCTCTGTGGCGACACCAACCAGCGCGAGTATAAGGCCACTCATGTATTTAATATGGATGACCTGAAGATCTATGCCTCTACTGAAGGCAAACTTCAAACTGCCATAAATATCGTCGAGAAGTACACAGGAGAGATTGAGATGGAATTTGTATTGGATAAATGTGCCAAAATTCATCTGAAGAAAGAAAAGATTGTTGGCGTTCCCAAGGACCCTGAGCTTGTGGATAAAGAAATGTGCGTTCCTGAAAGAAAAAGTTCCTTACCTAGGACATGTGATCTCTGCTAAAGGCATCGAACCTGGTGAGTTGAAATTGCGCGCTATTTTGGAGTTGCCAACCCCAATAAACACCCACGATGTAAGACGATTCTTAGATCTAGTTGGATTCTTCCGACGATTTATTCATCACTTCGCAGAGCGAGCAGAAGCGCTATACGACTTGCTCAAGTCCAATCAAACGTTTTATTGGAACGAAAGTACTGAACATTGTTTTAATGACTTAAAGAGAGCGTTAGCGAACAACCCAGTTCTTCAACTATTCGATCCATCAAGAGTAACGGAGCTTCACACTGACACAAGCTCAAAACGATTAGCAGGAATGCTTCTACAAAAATCGGACGATTTGAAAATGCACCCAGTGTACGCCATCAGCAGGAGAACGAGCGAAACAGAGCGATTTTACCACTCTAGTAAATTGGAGTTGATGGCCATAGTGTGGGCAGTAAATCGTTTGAGAGCCCTACTGATCAATATAAAATTTACCATCGTCACAGATTGTCAGGCTCTCATCTTCTTGAATGCTTATCGTACAAAGAATCCACAAATCGTAAGATGGGGATGTCTTTTAGGAGAATTCGACTTTGAGATTGTACATCGACCGGGAACAAAGCTTCCTCACGTGGATGCCTTAAGTCGAGCACCAGTCGAGAATCCTGAGGAACAAGATCTCGAAACACTATCAGTGTTCATAATAATATCTATAGAAGACAAAGTAACCCTATACCAGTATGCAGATGAAGAGCTAAAAAACAAAAGAGAAACTTTGATGAAACCAGAAGAAGAACCTACCAGACGTGAAAAAGGAGAAGTGCGCTCCTACGTGTTGAGAGAAGGTATTCTTTACAAGGGAGATGGCAATAACCTTCGTTATGTGATTCCAAAAGCAATGCGAAAAAGTATAACCGTGCGATTTCATGATTTGGGAGGTCATGGCGGCCTTGATCGCACTTTATCGAAATTTAACCAGCACTACTACTTTCCGAAAATGAAAAACTACGTGCGACAACACATTGAAGCATTTCTTCAATGTATCTTGAACAAAACCAAATCAGGTCGTTAACCAGGAAAATTGCACCCGATTCCACCGGGTAATCGCCCCTTTGACATTGTTCATATTGATCATCTGGAACCCTTCGTTCCAGCAGGGGGAGGGTACAAATATGTACTCGTAATTATCGACAATTTGACCAAATATGTAAAATTGGAGGCTACGAAAACCACTAAAGCCGAAGAAGTAATTAAAAAGATGGAAGATTTTCTCCTGGAGTTCGGAGCACCTAATCGTCTAGTCACGGATCGAGGAACATGTAATACGGCAGGTGAATTCATCGAGTTTTGCGAGAAAGATGGCATTCCCCATTCTCTAAATTCACCACGTCATGCGCAAGCCAATGGTCAGGTGGAACGAGTAAATAGAACCTTGATTCCAATAATCCAATCCAGCATGTATGAGTCGTTCAACAAGTCAACGGGCAAAAGTGCCTTTAAACTCCTATTTGGATACACACCTAGACACGATGAAGGAAGAGTCAGAGAACTTACCTTTGACACAGAATATGTTGTATCTACGGTTCTACAAGAAGAAGCTCGCCGCAGTATCGAAGAGGCTCAGCCTAAATATAAGGAATATTACGATAAACATCGCCGAAAGAACGTACTCTACGATTTTGGAGAAATCGTCTTTATGAGAGTGAAACCAGTTTCCACGGGAGATTCAAAAAAGCTTCAACCGAAGTACAGGGGACCTTTAGTCGTTCACAAGGTCTTACCTAATGACACTTATGGAGTTTCGGAATTAAGAGTCGATAAGTCTGAACATCGGTATGCCAGCACAGCACATGTGAGTCAGCTGAAACCCTGGAAACCACCTTTCGACGATTTCTCGGCTAAAAATGTGAATGTTAATCATTCACAGGACGGCGAAGAAGATGAGTACCAGCTTGGAGCGGAATATACAGAAAAGCAGCAAATAAAAGTAGATGATACCACGAGGGTACTGCAGGATGAACCATCAAGTGTTAAAGACAATTCAACTGTTGATAGTGTTATCGATTTTATACTAGCGCGACCTAAAAGGAATGTTAAAAAACCAATACGTTATGACGCTTAAGAAACGCCTCGAGGGCGAGTCGTGATGAGCGTGGCCGATTGTTAGAAGCTTTCGCGGGTTATCGAAACTACGAATTGTAGAAGGCGCGAGGAGCGTGGTTGGGAGGAGGCAGATTTCGTGAGCGTTGAAATCGAGCGGATGTGCGCTGGTGCGAACCGAGAAAATTTGTTTAAAGAACCTGGAATTTATAATGTTTGTCAGGCATTGCCTGTTGTATTATGTACAGTTTGATGTCTTGATAAATATGTGTTAATAAAACAGATTAATTTTCAACCGAATAGGTGCAATTTTAATCAAAAAGGATTCCACTAAAAGAGAGGAATTTTCTAAAACCTCTTTTCAACGGACTTAAATTATTCCCAAAATTTTGAAAAATCTTTTGAAATTGAAAAAAAAATTCTTAAAATTTTCAACATTTCTTTCGAGACTTTACAAAAGCTATTGAACCTTTTTTTGAAATCTTTGAAAATTAATTTTTGTGAATAAACCGTCATTGAAAATGTTTCCAGAAATCTTAAGAAAAGTTTATGATTTTCTAATAAAATTCTGCTACATTCTCAAACTAGATAGATGAATTCTTAACGGAACGTGTAATTTTTAAGCATTCAGATAAATTTTTGACAAAAATTTATGAACTCTCAACTCAGGAAAATGATTTTATACCAAAAAACATGAATTTTTAACAAAGCACATGAATTTTCAACTAAAAAATATAAATTTTCAACCAATTTTTTTGATTGTCACCGATTAATTTTCTACCAAAAGAGACAAATTTAAAAAAAAATTACAATAATTTTCAACTAAATAGATGAATATTTATGCTAGAGTAGTTGATATTTGACTTGAAAAAAAAAATTTGCAATAAAAAAACGGATTTTCAACAAAAAATTCTAATTTTCTAACAAACTTTTGAATTTTTTAACCAAAGAGACTAATTTTCAATCAAAATTTTCTAATTTTGAGCAAAACGGACGAGGTTTCTATAATGAAATTACAACAAATTTTAAACTAAACTGATGAATCTCTAACTTAAATAGATGAATTCTGATCTAAAACGATGCATTTTTAACGAAAGAATAACTTTCAACCAAGTAGTTTTTATCTTCAATCCAAAAGATAAAATTTCAACTAAAATGATAAATACTTAACTGGAATATTTAATTTTCAACCAAAAAGATAAAGTTTCAAATAAGAAGGTGAATTTTGAAACATGACGAATAATTTTCGACGAAAAATACTTTTTTTCAAGAACAGGGATGAATTACCAACTAAAAAAGACAAACTTTCAACCAAATAATTTAGTTTTCAGTTAAAAAAATTAATTTCCAACAAAAAAATTTCCTACAAAATGACAAACAAATTTTCAGCCAAAGTGATAAATTTTTCAATAAATTGATGAGTCTTTTACTGGAATAGATCAATCTTCAACTAAAGTATATAAATTGAATGTCAAATAGATAAATTTTCAACCAAAAAGTTGAATTTCAAACTAAAATTATAAATTTTTAACCGGAATATTCGAATTTTCAACCAAAAAGATAAATTTTCAAAGAAGAAAATCAATTATCGTACAAAAAGATTAATTTTTGTACAAAAAGATTAATTTTCAACGAAATACATGAATTTTTAACGAAATATTTGATTTTTTAACAAAAAGTATCAGTTTTAAACATAAAAATTCAATTTTTCAGTTTCAATTTTTGGTTAAACAATGAATTTTCAACCAAGCTTATACATTTTCAACTGAAATAATGAATCATTGACTGAAATAGTTTAATTTTCAACTAAAAATTGTAATTTTTCAACCTGAAGTTAGATGGTTAAATTTGTAATTTTTTATTATGTTTAACTAAAGAGATGACTTCTTAACTAAATGTTAGAATATGGAATTAGAATGATTACATTTTCAGTTCAAACAAAAATTAATTTTCTGTTCAAGAAAAAACGAATTTTCAACAGAATAGCTCACTTTTTAACCACAGAGATAAATTTTTGATTGAAATGATGAATCTTAAACCAACAAAAAATAATGTTTAACAAAAGAGTTTAATTTTCAACTTACAAAATTAAATTTGTGTTCCAAAAAAGATGAATTCTTAACGAAAAATCTAGTAGTTGTTACATATCTCAACCAAAAAATTAATTTTTAATCAGAAACAGCTGAATTTAACCACAAAAAACTACTTTTCGACATGAGTTTAATCTTCAACTTAAAAAGATTTTTCAGTCGTCAAGGGATACAAATAATTGCAAACAAGCTGTTGAATTTTCCAGAAAAGAGATGAATATTTAAATTTTTAGCTGAAAACGATCAATTATCAAACATAATAGTTCAATTTTTACTTTAAAAAATTAAATAAACTAAATTAAAATTCTCGCGCTTTAAAGTATGTAGATACTTCTATTTTAACTTATCCGAATTTTACCAATACGGTGGTTCAAAAAAGGATTTTTGGAAGATAAACGAGTTTTTGATTCTGTTTAAAATTTAGGTTGAATAATAATTTTTGTCGCTTAGGAAAACTGGATCTGATGATCATAAGTGCTGCCTCACAAGTGATAAGTTTGAAACATGGGAAAAAAATTAAAAGTCATCGATACAATGATTTTATGACAACCCAATTTTTTTCACTTTGAGCAAATGATTAAAATTGTAATAAAAATCATAGTTTATTTTCTATCAAAGATTTTATACAATAATAATATTTTTAATAGTTCAATTTCTGAGGACGCTGCACAGTGGGCTGAATCGGGAATTTACTATTCAAAATCACCTACAGCCTACAATTCTCAACCGATTTTTAATTTTTTTGTTTAGAAGTGATCAGCGATAGTTGCACAAGAGCGTCTATAGATTCGATTTTACAATTTTTGTCATTTTCTATTCATTATATAAATAAACAACAAGCAAAAATGAGACATTTTTTAATTATTTTTTTTTATCTTCAAATAAATAACTTAAATTATCCCATTCTCGACGAAAGTGAATCACGAAGTATCCAAAGAATATAAATAATTTACAGGATATCGAATTTAATTGTTATAAACAAATTATATTAACAAAATGTCAACATATTGGAAATTTTGCTTGCAAAGTATATTTATAAGTTTAAATTGGTTGATTTTATCAACAGAATCATGTTTGATCATGAAAATTTGTTGTATGGTATAATTTGTTTATTTTATAAACAAATTGTGTGAACAAATGCATAGATTAGGCGTTTATTGGCAGAAAGTTCTCGCTTTTCTTTCTTAGTACCTTTAAACTATATAAGCGTACTAAATTTAATTTCATGTTGTGCATTCTTGCTTCCATTACATGTATACTAAATCTAGTACAGATTTTTCTAACATTGTGTATGATTTCAATCCCATCCCAATTAATGGCAGTTGGATCTCTATTGTGGCATTAAATCAAATGTTTAGCTATAACTATATGATTTTTTTCTACATGGGTAATGTTATTTTTATGATCCTTCATTCTTATGTGTAGGGGGCGTTTCGTTTGTCCTACATAAGTCCTGCCGCAGTAGCACGTGATTTTATAAACTACGTTACATTGATCTAAAGTATCTAATTTGTTTTTACCTAATTTCATAAATTCATTTAGCTTGGATTCAATTTTAAAAACAGTTTTTATTTTGAATTTATTTAATACGCTTTTGAAATTTCGTGAAATTTTCCTAAGAAAGGACTGAAGATGATCTCCTGTTTAACATCAATAATAGCATCAGCATTTGGGTTATTATTAGAAGGCTCGTTTTTTTTCAAATCTAACTCAAAAAGTCTTTCGTTCATATGTTTCTGTACGAACTCATTAGGATAGTTTTTATACCATAAGTATTTTTTTAACAATTTGTAGGTTATCTGAGTGGTAATTATTATAAGATAGTAGAATAGCAGCATCGACAAGGCTTTTAACAATCCCTATTTCATGTTGAATAGGGTTGCATAAAAAATTCAGAAGTTATTATCGTCTCGACAAAGCTGTAAATTTAAAAAGTTAATAGATTTTTTGTTTTCAATATCAAAGGTGAATTGTAATCCACTGTGATAGGAATTAAACTGTGATACTGTAAAATGAATTTTATCTCCAGGAAGAATAAGAAAGGTATCATATAACAAAAATATACCGGAATTTACAAACCAAATTTTTTCCTGACATTCGTTTCAAGATCTTGCATAACAATCTCGGCAAGAATTGCGGAGATAGGTGACCCCATGGGAGGGCCAAACGTCTGCCTATGACATTGGTTATAAAATTTTAAATAAGTCGAATTCATTAAGAAGATGATACCCGTCTTAAAATCTTCTGATGGAATTTGTCTGTTTTTACTAATGAGATGCCACCTATTCTCTATGCCTTTAATAACCAGATCTGAAGGAACGTTGGTGAAAAGTGATGAGACGTCTAAAGAAGCCATGATATGGCCATCAGGAATTTTAGTTTTGTTCATGTAATCTTCAAAAGTAAGTGAATTTTTAACAGAATATTCATAGGTAGGTAAGGAGTCAGAAATTATCCTGTTCTATGTTTTGGCTAAAACATATGTAGAAGTATTAATAGAAGAAATAACTGGTCTGAGAGGATAACTTGGTTTATGGATCTCAGGAAGATCATGAAATCTAGCGATGTTAGTATCATCAGTTATGATATGCTTTATTTTAACATTAGGGCTTGCAAACTTTTCAATCCTTCATGCATTAATTATTTTAAAAGTATTTTTTTGTAATTTTTTTAAAGGATCGACATCTATCTTTTCATAAGTGTTGGGATCATCAAGCATGTTATTAGCCTTATCTATGTATTCTTGTCTATCCATCACCAGAGTAACATTACCCATGTCTGCTCGTGTGACTAATAAGTCTTTATTAGAATTTGAAAACTTATTTGTTACGGTAATATTTTCTGCAATTAGTCTATTAGTGTTAGAAATGTGTGTAGGTTTTTTGATATATTTAGAAGTTAAGGTTAAAATTAAAGGTTAAATTTAAAGTTATAGCTCAACATTTGGTTCAATGCCACAATAGAGATATGAATACGTATATGAATATGAATACGTATATGAACTTCAGTATACAGAAACTATGAAATTCATATATGTGAAAGAAACTTACTGTACACTTGATGAATTTAGTATACATATAACTTCATAAAAGAAATTTATTATACGTAAGTACACTTAAATTACAAAGTGTAATGAATTTAGTAAGCATATAGGAAATTTAATATGCCCATGTATACTAAAATTGAAAACATTGCTAACAGTATATGTTGAATCTAATTATTATAAACGTGCCGTCGCCGAAATGGTTTTCATTAAAAAAGAAGGCGAAAACTGTCTCAAAAAAGTATCTGATTTAAACTTTTTCAGCGAATCATACAACAGGATCTTAGATTCACTATGTTAAGTCCACTTCTATCTCGCGTCTAATTATTTCTATCTACGTTCATCTGTTAATGTATACACCACTTCGATTTTCATACCTTTCGATTCTTAAATTGTTATTATTGAATCATTCATCAGATAATTTTCTCAATATAACGAATTCCCATATTCTAATATTGAGACCGTCATCCCTATAAACTTAATTTTTGATTCTCTAGTTTTTTAACATAACTATTATATAAATTTTTCTACTTCGAATAATCAAATTATTGTTTGAATTCTACTTACTCATGAATACGTATTTAATTTCATTTTGATATGATTTATATATCACAGGTCCTAATTATTTAAAAAAATGATCATTCCAGTTATAATTAGGACGACTATTTCAATACATTTTTTGACAAATTTTGATTTCATCTTTCCGTTTATCTTTCGAAAATACTAACAATCTGCGAAATGTTAAAGCTATTATAATTCACTATTCTACTAATTTCACCATTATTTTATTTTTTTTTTCTCACATAAAATGTTTCTAATTATTCATATTTCATAATAGATAATCTGATGAGGGAATCGGTCTGATTCCGAAACGTCATTTTTATGAAAAAAACAAAGGGCTCATGGTATCGCCCTGAAAGACGCCTCTCTGGAAGGTGACGTTGTTTGTTGTCACACGATAACTTCTAGATGAGATAGTAAATCTAGTTTTTCAAAGAGGCATCAATCTCTCTATGCATCTCACCATGTGTGAATGCACCTTCAAGCCTTCCAACAGACAGATGATAAGTCTATAAGAGGTTGAATCGAAAGCCTTCCGGTAGTCAATCCAAACCATTGGCAGGACGCGCTGATGGGCTGCAGCGTCTTTACGTACATATCACGCCACACGGGCTCAATTCGTCGAACAATCCTGTTTTTTAGGACAGCTGCAAATATCTTATTCAGTGTGTTCAAACAAGTTATTGGCCTGTAATTCTCTGGTATAGTGCGTTCTAACACCGGCCACTGCGAAATCGGCATCTTCAACTTCAAATATGAGGTGAATATGTGGGCCAAATTTTGTCGCAAAACTCCTTGAAGCGGATGATATTCTTTTAACTTTAGTGTTTTCGGGATCTCGTATACCTCTCTCTAAAAAGTCTCTACCTTGTTGGGCTTGGGTGGATTATTTGATAAAAACAAGGTGATCACTGAAGAGGCGAGATGGGTCAGCGAGCAACTTTTGATTCTCCCTCATCCATCTCTCCCTCTTTTGCATGCTGCTTGATTGTCAGTAGCTTTGACTTGTTCAGTGCGTGATTCAAGATCTGCAGTTCTTAAGCGAACTTTTGAACCCTTTCCGTGAACGGTCTATCAGATGTTATGTAGTCACTCACACATTAAGCACGAGACGCATTCTGTCTTGCTCATCCAATCTTCTTGTTCAGTTGATGCAAGCGTCTTTTGGTCCTTTGTTGCATCGCCGGTTTGAGCCTTTGATTTGAATCAGCGAAAGCTCTCGCAGCACCATAAACTGAGCAATTGATGGTCCAGAGGTCGGATTCTTGCGAAATTTCTCCACGGAAGGAGGCATCCATTTCAGCCAGATCTTGGGGCTTAAGAGGAACCTGCATGTTAATGTTCCTTCTTGTCCTGAAATCGTGATCATCTCGCAGGAGGTGCCTGCTTTCCGCGGTTGGTATTATTGTCGCTTTCTCATCTTTGGCTGCAGAATATTAATCTCAGATTAAACATTTTGGCCGAAAATGAACATCGTAAAGTTGATGAAATAGTTCAAAATGCGAAAATTAGGTCTTTTATCAGCATTCCGTACGTGAAATGTATCTCTCAGCGAATTGCGAGAATTCTCGGGCAGCACGACATAACTACGGCATTTAAAAACAAAAGAGACCTAAAGTCGGTCTTGAGGACCGCTAAAGATAAATTAGATAGATTGCAAAACAGCAATATTGTTTATGGCATTTGTTGCAAAGGTCGAAACTGTAAAGCGGTTTATATCGATCAAACCAAACGTCCGTTAGGAGTACGGGTTAAGGAATACAAGAAATATATAAATAAGGTCCCGAATAAACAGAAAATGCTTATCAAGCATAGCATTGAGAAGGTTCATAGTTCCCATTTTGAAAACGCGAACTTTCTTGCGAATGAATGTCACTATCGAAAACGTCTGGTTATGGAAATGTGTCACATCGCTGGTAATGTGAATGCGGTCAATTTAAGAACCGACATTGAAAAACTTTCCAGAATATACTACCCTCTTGTGAAGCGGAACAAATTCTTAGAACACGTGGGCACTACGGTCGTCGGTCCCTTAAGTGGACCGGTGATCGGTCCTCTCATTTTCAGTCAGTTTTGGGGCCACAGCCCTTTAAAAATTAAAGCATCTTTTTATTGAATTTCGTAGGTTGTTAAACTGGAGGACCTCTGAGAATGCTCTTCTAGTTTTCTACGTTACTTAAAACAGGGCGGATGTCTGTATATTTTCTTACGTCAAAAACTATCTTCTTATATTAACAGAAATCTGTTATATAATCATTTTCTCTCGTTGACCTTATTTCTGTCATTAACTTCCTTTCGAACTTTAGAGCGTGTGTCTTTCTTGAACGTGCTCGTGAATATTGTGTGTGAGTGAATCTGTGTTTATGGGATTAAGAAGTAATTTACTTCACCGCAACCATCTCACCTTCAGCAACGAAACGGGAAGAACATGCTGAGAGGAAGCGTATAAAGAGTAAGTGAGAGAGAGAGAAAGGCGAAGATAAAGAGAGAGTGACGGAGAAAGAAAAGAGAGAGAGAGAGAGAGAGAGAGAGAGAGAGAGAGAGAGAGGAGCTGCACGTCATAGAAGGGCTAAGGTGCATTAATTTTTTACCTAAGATTTAATTTCAAGTTTTTTCTCAATTAAATATCTGGCACTGAGGAGGACCCCTATCCGTGGTCGAAACGTTTGCCAATTTTAACTTTTATGAAATGCACGTTTTAATTTTCAATTAAATATATTTATAAGACCCTAATGCTGATACACAAATTCTTCATAACAATATATCTGCGAAGTTCGAATATCCGGGTCGGATTCTTCTGGGGAATAAGTCGCACAAATTTAAGATTCAGAGATATTTTGAAATCTGTGAAACTATTGTAAAATTGTTAGAATGCTTGGAAATGTTTGTGACATCCTTTGAAATATTATTCTATCTTTCGAAATATTAGAAATCCTTCTGAAATATTTGTGAAGTTTTTTAAAATCATTCGAAATCTTCGAAATATTTTTGAATTTTTCAAATGTTTGTAAAATATTTTTACGTTGTTTGAAATTAAGAAATCCCAATGTCTAATGAAAGAATGTATGGATGTGTGGGGGAAGCTGAGGACCGCTGCGACGGCATCGAAGCTCCCGACGAGGAAGTACAAGATCAGAAGAATCTGGTACACAGCCGCGGCTCGTTCGTTATCATGAAAATTAAACTTAACATTTTTAATAAGTTAAATTCTGAAAGACTAGATTAATAAAATATTTGCTTGTTAATTTACTTTTAAAATTAGCAGTCTTTTGTTTCAAAAGAACCTTTAAATTCAATTAATTATTTTCAATTCAAGAAGATTTTCAGAGGGAGATTTCATCGCTGGAGTTGGGTTTCTAAACTCTTAATTGCGGAAATGGACTTTATACGCATTTTATCTGACTTTGAAACTTTTGAAGGATTATTCTTAAATCAGGTTTTAAATATTTGAACTTTTCGCGTGTAAATTGAGTTCCTCTCGTTATAAAGGATTCTCCAAGTTCTGGAACTTTCTAGAAATTTGTTTTTCTAAAAGTTTCCATCAAAATGGATCTATTGCCTCTGAGATTATTAAACGTTAAACTTTCTGGATCACTTCTGGAAAGCTGGAACGAATTCATGGTTCGTTTAACGAGGTCGATCCCTGAAATACCAACCAAGAATAAAATTCTGGGGATTCCCTGGTTTCTAGAAAATTTTAACATGAGAAGTCTAACTTGCTAGAATCATCGATATTGAATGTGATCTCTAACGGCTTTTCAGGAAAGATCATTCGATATTATTAACTTCCACCTAGAATGGTACATATTTAAAATTCAATGTGTCAAGCCTTCCAGAATACCTGACGTGATCTCTGACGATTTTCTATACATCGATGTTTCTAGAAGGTCTGACGTATGATGTGTGGTCTCGATACGTCTTCTAGTTCTGGAGACATTGACGCAGTTTTTCATAATGACCGCTCAATCTAATTACCCCTAATTTATTAAGATACCAGAAAGATCGATCGGACTTTCTGTAAGATTCATCAAATTTCTAGAACCATCAATATGTTATTTCTACCTAAATTCTAGAAAGATCGGTTGATTCAAATTTCTATAAGGATACAGGTTCCCTTTATTAATCTTTCTAGAAGCATCGATATTGGATGTTATCTTTGTTGAATTTTACTATAAGGGTCCATCGTTCGAGTCCTGGTACTGAAGGAAAACTTTTTTCAATTTTCCTCAATAAAATTCGTTTTACTAAACTGCATTTGAAAGTTTCCCCAAATACCTCTATGTTTTAACTTTACGCAAATTTTGCGGAATCTTTCCTTAATTTTCTCCGTGTACTTTACGTTGTGTTATCATTTGATTGACGTATCGCAGAGAGTCAATACTACCGCAATTTATATCTCTACACAAATTACCGTGGAACCTTGTAAAAATACATCATTCCGTTTATCTTTAAAGTAACTCATAAAAAATGAGCCTATTTTAAGAAATTGTCCGTACTTTTTTTTAATTGAAAATCGTACTAAATTTCAACAATGAATTATAAATTAAGATTCACATCTGAAATCTAAAAAAAAAAACTTTCTAAAACCAGGCCCTTAAAAGGCGTTTGGTTAGGGTAAATGATAAATATAAACTTCGGGGCAATATACCAGAAACTGCGAAATAGATTTTTTTTCATATATTTATTTGATTCATTGCTATAATTTCCTCATCGCAAAATACAATTTTTTAGCTGAAGTCGAATTAAAATCTAAAAGCATGTATTTGACCATTGGATATTTCTAAGGTAAATGCACTAGTAATCGTCACCTCAAGCCAAATTGAAGATTAAAAATGCTTATAATTGTATTTAAAACATAATTCTTATTTTCACATGATATTTGATTGAAGTCAATTTTTATTCACAATTAAAATTAAAATCATGCAAATGCGTTAGTTATCGTCAGGCACGTAACCAAGTATTAACCAGAGAAAAGTATACTAATTTGATAAAAGGATATTTAAACTTACCTGAAATTACATTTTTATCACACGCGGCAAGAGCGAGTCTTGTTATACGAAAAATATTGGGTCATCTGACGATAACTAATGCAGTGACGATTACCAGTGCATTTACCTTATTTGATTTTGCAACGAAGTGGATAAGTCTAGAATTCAGCCTCAAACGAGTTAATGCTGCGTGACACTCCGGGAAGGGCTTCGTTGGGGCTTTATAGTGTTTGCTGGCAAGGCTCGAAACATACCTAATTCACAAGCATCAGTACCATTCCATATCTTCGGCGTATGGGCTGGGTGTCCAAATTGCATTTGAATAAAATTACGCCCTCCTCCATTATATATTGGATAAAGTTCATTATTTTTGTCCCTCCCAATGATGGTATTACCCTTTATTACTACATCTAAATAATCGCAGACTGGAAAAATCTCAGATTTTAGTACTCCGTTTCGTTTTATTTCATATACGGTCCAAACACCAGGAAGGTCTTTCGCTGACAATCGAACTACCCTAAGAGGCTCAATCCTGTCGTTCCGGTGATCCCGGTGTACTGCGAGGGCAAACTGAAACATCGCGGGACAAAGTTTTTAATATAAATAAATCTTATAGCTATTCAATATATATAAATATATATAATTGAGCGAATATATAGTAATAGACTAGTAGTATAATTAATTGAGCTATATATAATTGGCGAATTGAGCCTGTATGGCGTGAGATGTACGAACAACGTGGCTCGAAAAAAGGTGTAGCAGGCTGTCGAGAGAGGTTCCTTTTTAGTTCGTTGATATCCGATAGATGGCTATTCATATTTTCAACTGCGCATGTGCCGAAAAGCGCGAGCATATTTGAAATCAATAAAGACTATAAATAATCATACCCCTCAATTTTTTTGAAGTGAGGAAAATGTTCAATTTAAAATTGGAATCATTATAATTGTATATTATTAATTTGACATGAAATATTTCTCGTGCGCTGTAACGCATTCATATTATTGTCAGTATAAACTAATAAATGATTTTATTGTTTGATAAGAACAGAGTCATTGTTTAGATTTCACGTGAGCTTTCACTTGAGTCTGTTTGATCAGTGTCGTCTAATTGATTTAAAGTTGTTTAATTTTTTAGTTTAGTTTTACTTTTGTTTTAGTTTGATGGCTTTGGATTAAAAACTATACAATTTTAAACAGAATTTGACATTTTTAATTTTTTAATAGCCTTGAGATTTTTTAATTCAAACTTTTGCCTTCATTTGCAAAAGGCGAATTTTGAATAATTAATTTCTAATTCGTCAATTTTAATTAGAAAAAGTCAATTGTCTTCAAAAATGCAGGTATCTTGAAATTGCAACTTCTTTTTTGTTACAGGTTTGTATTTAGTTTTGATTTATTATTGTCAGTCAAGCTTCAAACTTTAACAGTTTTCTTCATTTTTTCCTCAATCCTTTAGTTATGTGATATTGTTAAAATCCTTCAATTTTGGAATATTAGATTATCTTTCATCGCCTCAAAATTATTTAAATGTTTTCAAATGCCTTATTGACAGTTAATTAATTTAAATACCATTTTGCCAAACTGTTAACAGTCTTATGATATTAATTGAAATTTTTGATTACATCTGAAAATATTTTAAAACGTTGGAGATATTCTAAGACGTTTTTTGAATTACATAAATCTTTATAACAAATTGTAAGCGATTTCTTTGAAAGGTTTCTTGAAATTGAACTACTCTTCTATCTTCTAAGAGACTGTAAGAAAGTCTTGATTATGTGTTCCATAACATTCTTTTCACTACTCTGGGTCATAATCAATCGAACCTTTTCTAGAATGGACCTGACTTTCATCTCACTGAATCTAAATTAATGAAATTTCATTAATTTCCCGTGTAGTTTTACTTAATTCAGTTGGAGAAAAATGAGCCTCTAAAGATTAATTCAAAATTATTAATTCGATTACTCAAAATGTATACAAATTCCATCATGAAAAGCTATACTGATTGATTAGTAAAAATACATTAGATTATTTACTGCTTTATGTATTAATCAAAAGAAAGTTATGGAAATTGAATACATTCAAAATAGAAGTTTGACAAAACAACGTGATCGTATATAATTTTTAGATTCATTCAAACAATCAGAAGGTAATACTATGAAACTTGTAACTAGACTACTTACCCTCAACCAAGATCACGTATTCAAAAAACAAATGCGGAAAAAATTTGTAGTTTAAACAGAAAAAATACGATAAATTTAACTCAATAAAAAACAGCCAACTGTAATCTCGATTCAAGGATTTTTACATATTTGAATTAGCTATGTGAAGTGAAGAATTTTTAGAGTACGAATTTAAATTTCGTAAATTGATTGTAATAATGAGAGTTTAAATATTCAAAATAATTCCGTGAAAATGTAGGATAGAAATGATACATTTTGATAGCAAATGAATTTTTTAGATTGAGTCAAACGTCAATTTACTTATCATACTATGAGAAGGTTCGAACTTTACTGAATCGGTAATTTTCTATCGCTGATCACTTGAATCCTTGAAACTAGGAACTGGAACCTAATTTTATTGAAATAACTACAAATAATATTAATGATGTGAATCATTTTTCGCTTACAGCAATGCTTTTAATTTTTTAATCGTTTATAATTCTTTTGTTTTGAGATTAGTGTCCGGAGTAATTAAAAATGTGCGCCGCTGATAATTTTCGAAACAATAATTATGTAATGTAATGAAATTATGGAACTTTTAAAAATTACCCTTTCGAAATATATTTTGCTGTCTTCACAGTTCTTGATACAATGACAATGTACTCAGCGACATTTCCGCTAAGGTCGTCTTTTTCATTGCTAGGCTTAAGATAACAACCTGGAACTCGGATAAAATGTAAAAAAACGATTTTATTAATCAAGGGGTTTAGTTAATAACAATACTAACAAAAATATGGAAAAAGGTGGCCGAAAATAACTTGAAAATTTTGGCAATTATAAATTGTAGATTATACAGTAAACTTCCGTTTACTTTGAGGTCCTTGAAACGTACCCGACCAATTATTTTAATATAGTTAGATGACATCTTTGCTGTTTTTTTGAAAGATATCGTTTTTAATTGACCCAAGTATTATAAATGTGTAGAAGAGTTTTTATTGGCATTAGGGTCGATAATTTTTATTTGTTTTGTGTTCTACAATTAATTTAAAAACAAAACAAAAAATGGAGATATTTATTTTCAAGTAAAATAAATTAAACTTATTTTATTTTTTAAATATGAATGTTTCGTCCCGGACTGACTCACTGGACTCGTCAGTAAGGCAATGTGAATCAGTGCTACCTTATATATTTAAATTAATCTAAATTCATAATAATGTATAATTAAAAAATTGTTGCTTACAAGTTTGTAAATTTGATCATTGTTCAATTAATAATATAGTACATTTTAACCACGGATAGGGGTTAAAACTCAATATAATCGATAAATTTTGATTTATAAGACCCTAATGCCAATAAAAAAATTCTTCACAACAATTTAAATAATTGGGTCAATTAAATCCGACATTTTTCAAAAAACCAGTAAGAATGTCACAGAACGAATATAAGTGATGTTTAGCGAAGAAAAGGCCCTAACGGAGCTGAGGCATGTTTTACAGGAGGAGCGATTTAAGAAACGGATGAACTCTGGTATAGTGGTGAGTGGGGGGCAGTCTCTGGAATCCAGCCCCTCCACTACGCCCACATCATCACACGCTGTGTTCATGTGTCTAACAAGCTTCGGACGGTAAGATATGGTGGTACGTGGAGATGGTTTTCTCAGGTTCTCCACGCGCCTCGAAATAATCGATTCGCGCCTCGAAATAATCGATTCACGCCTCACTTTGCATTTCAATAAAAATTCGAATTCTGCAGATAGAGAAATTTTTTCTTATTATGAAAGAGCTATTCTGACACTAAAAATAGCATCGAAAACTTGAAAATCTCTTTTTTCCCGTTAGGACCTTTTCTTCGCGGTACGTCACTTATGGCTTTGGCAAAATTTTAGCATAGTGAACATTTTCAAATCTTGATAAATCTATCAAATTCTTCCTAAAAATTTGGAAAAATCATAAAATCAACGAGTAAACCCTACTGTTTGAATATAAATGAAGAGCACGATTAAATATTATGCAACAAGTTGAACACAAGATTTTAAAATGTTCATTTTGCTACAAAAAAATTAACATTCAAGCTAAATATTTTTTTACTCTTTCATTAAATTAGTTTCAGAGTATGCGGATTCGACGCTAAATTTTATAATCTTGTAAATGATTCTACTTCGAAGTCGTAGATTAGATTTCTGCAGAGACGTTCGCCTTGGAAGTGAAGTATAAATTTTCAAACGGTCAAAGGAAATGTACGCAAACTTTTCAAGAAAGTCCAAGGAAATGTAGCCAAACCTTTCAAAAAATTATTTATATCAAATTTGTAGATCTTTTTTTGGTGAAGAACTTTTTTCGATTCCTTTTCTTTTCGTACGTTGTGTCGTTTTTTCCACACATTGTAATTTTTTATTTTCAATGTTACTTTTTACGATTAAAACAAAAACTATGCGTCCTATCAAAAAATGATTGATAACAAATTTGCAAACCTTTTTGGGGTGAACAATTTTTTTCTGTCCATTTTTTTCGTATCTTGCATAGTTTGACAGCAAAATGGAATTTTTTATTTTTTCAATTATTTTTTTTGGTTAAATCAGAACCATTGTTTTAAAAAAACATACAGACGACAGACACCATCGCAAAAATCGTTTTTTTCGGATTCAGGGGGTCTCGAAATTTGTAGATTTAAATAAATTTGCGATAGTCAGTTTTCACATAATCGAAACATAAGACCGCAGAACCATAAAACCATAATACCTTCTCATTATGATGAGAATGCTACAAAAAAAATTGCTTATCCACACACTTTACAACCATCGTTGATAATTTGGGGTGTCGCTTGGAAACCGAGTCAATAGGAACCACAAAAAGTCCCAAAAACGTAGCCGGAATCTCCTTTGGGGTGTCTAGTATCCGGCCTTATCAATCTAGGGTTAGAAAAAATGATAAGATTTTAGTAATCAAAAGCACCAGACCCTGAATTAATTTCAGAAGTCTTTTCAATTTTAACATATAATTTAGATTGGGAGAAAGTTTCTACAGGCTCAACAAAATTTTAGAATAATTTACAAAGCTTTTAAAACATATATTTTTTTGAGATTTATAAAAATGAGACTTGGTCCAAGAAAAACTAAAAATATTGAAATCTGACAAGATGTTTGAAAATTGGGGATATTATTTAGATTACGAGAAAAAACCATTACACGCAATTTTTGAAAAACTCGGAAATTTACGAAATTTTTTAACGTATATGTGCCCCGCGGAACCTGAGGATGGAGATGCGAAATAAAACTCTTCAGTGTAAGGCTGTTTCTTATTAATTTTTTTTTTCGACCCACCCTAATACCTTAACAAGCCAACAATTGATTTGAACCCCTCCTGATAAGCTATCAATGAACGTATATATTAAAATATGAGTGCCCAAAATTTGAACTAACACACGGAGATAGACTTTTCAAGAAGCATTTTAATATATGTGACCGTCCGCGAAGAAAGGGACCTAACGCGGAAAAAATCGATTTTTAGTTTTTTACACCAATCTATAGTTTATTTGGTCTTTCATAATAAAAATATTATTCCTATATCTGCAAAATTCGAATTGTTATTAACTGCAAAGTGGGGCTCTTTTATGGAGTTCCTGTGCTGGACTGCCTCTTCAATCGCTCCTCCTAGTCCAGATGCCAAACCCCTTTCTGTCGGATCGGCGAAGTCCATTCGATTTTTTTTTATTATTATGTAAAATGATCTCCAGAATCCAAAACTGTGTAGCAGAACTCTGGAAAATGTGCCGTTCTCGATATATTCGCAATTCATTATTTTTTCATAAACGTTACATTAAACATTTAAAATTTGAAATTTTTGAAATTTTTTTTTCTCCTCTTGTTAGACAAGCTCATGAGAAACAATAGTTTTTCCAGAATTTGTTTGATCCGACGAATATTTATTGCACAAAATCAATTAACGTGTAAAATAAGTGACAACAAATACTTTTATCAGTAACCAAAAAAGTATTTTATGAATGACAAAAAAGTAACACTATTTTGAAAGTACCAACTGAAATACACATTTTTGTATCCTATCGTCCAATATCATTCCATGGATTTTATCGACGATTTCTGGCGTGATGACCTCTTTTGGGCGACCTGAACGTGCGGCGTCACTTGTGCTGGTACGACCACAACGGAACTCAGTAAAGCATTTTTAAACCATTCAAATTGATGGTGCTGAGTTCCCATAGTATTTATCAAGCCTTTCCTCGGTTTCAGTGATGGATTTTTACACAAAAAATAATGCTTAATTAGCACACGAAATTTACTTTTTTCCATGTTCGTTAACATTCACGAGGTTCTCTCGTTTCAATGGCTATCAAACACAAAATAAATTACCCAGCTTGCTCAAAATTTAACAGTAGTTTATTCATAGATAGCGCTGACGGGAGCTGTGTTGCATTTAAAGTTACTGCGCGGGAAAGTCAAAAAGTTACTGACTTACTAAACAGCCCTCGTATTATAATAACTAGTTTGCATAGTAAGCAAAGAATTCTGAGTTTGACTTCTGCAAGTGAGTTCGATCTCCTTTTTCGGATTGCAATAAGCACTGCGCAAGATCTTCAGCGTTACTATTTGAAATGGTAAGTAAAGCGACAAAGTGGGGTTTCGTTTTAGTGTAGTTACGCCACTGACATTTTACGAAATGAAATTGTCGGAAATTATTTGATAATGTTTTCTTTTTTATACTTCAATGGTGTTTTTTTGTTTGGTACAAAGTTTTCAGAATTTAAAAATATTCTGAAGAACTATATATATAAAAAAATACTTTTTTTCCATTGTTTATACTATGGAATTTTTTCCTTATGATATTTTTAATTTCTTCTAACACTAAAATTGAATAGGATCGTACTTAATTAAGCCACCATGGTTCAAATATTATATATTTGGAAGAATTTTTTTTTAGTAGAATAATGCACTGTTTTCGAAATATAATGTTTTCATACAATAATTAAAAAATAAAATCTAAAAAGTGCATCGTAAGACCGAATAAGAAGGAACGTATGAATTAAAAAATAATTTTTAATGAAATTTTGGTTAAAATTGGTTTCCAATTTTAACGTAGTGATAATTTTTACAACGTTTCACATTGACATCTGTAGAAATTACTCTCATTTCAAAAAAATGTCAGATTTACAGCCACAAAAAAATCTACCATATTACTGTGATATCGAGAACTTTAATTTTTAATTTCTATTTTTGCAAAAAATTTAAATTTGAATCACTATTCAACGTTGGTCTCATCTTTAAATAGTGATTTCGATGTTTGCTTTTGATATATTATTACGTTGTTTACAATTTTTTTATTTATATATCAATTACGTAAATGAATATTTTGTTCTCAATAAAGTGAGATAATTAGAAAATAAAAGTACAAATTCAAAAAATTTCCTTCGAAAATAGTTTTTGAACTCTTAATTTTAAATAATACAAAATATGTACTTTTTAAACATTTAAATTCAAATCACTTCATAATAATACATATAAGTTACTAAAATAATATATTTTATGTGTGAGTTCATACTTCTGAGCAAAATATTTTTTTGAAGCTCGTTACAAAATATTACATAGATATCTTCTGTAAGAAATTAATTAATTAATTAGAAAATTTATATGTAAACATTTTTAAACCTACCTATTAGTAAGCTGAATGCACCAGTAAGCCAAATTGGAAATTAAAAATGCTTATAATTGTATTTAAAACACAATTCTTATTTTTACAAAGGGCTCAACCGATTAAAGCAGATATAGAAAAACTCAATTTTGATCGCTTCACATGATATTTGATTTGAGTCAATTTTTATTCACGATTAAAATTTAAATTATGCAAATGCGTTAGTTATCGTCAGGCACGCAACCAATTAATAACACGCGAAAAGTAAATTAATTTGATAACAGGATATCTAAACTTACCTAAAATCACATTTTTTATCACACGCGGCAAGAGCGAGTCTTGTTATACAAAAAATATTGGGTCATCTAACGATAACTAACGCAGTGACGATGACCAGTGCATCTACCTTATATAATATGTATAAAAAAATTACTGAGAAATCTGAGCACGACACATATTATATTTCTTAGATGGCCATGTTTTTCTGAGAGAAAACGCTTGACCGAGAGTTTGTCAAAAAAATCTAAGCGGTTCCGTAGCTCCCTTGACTAATGCGTGCGCTATATTTAGGTTTTAGGACAGGTTTTAGGTAGTTAGGTCGGGTTCGATTTTAATTCTCTAATTTAAAAATCGTGTGTAGAATGCGTACAGTGCATATATACATATATGCGCTACAATGCGAAATCGGCAAAGTTACTCTACACAGAAGTAAGGCTTACTACACGAATAGTAACTCATTATCTCGCTGAGTGTGACGGTTAACAAGTAGTGCATTGCATCCTACTATTTGAAATTGTTCATCCTACTCAAAAAGTCAGTTGAACACAGAAAAAAATTAGGATTCAGTAAAGTTTCGGCTCAAGTAAAAGTTGGTATCATTTAGAACTAAGGCTCCAATGGAACTCTTTTTGAGGGTTACTTTTTAGTTGGTTGATATCCGATAGATGGCTATTCATATTTTCAACTGCGCATATGCCGAAAAGCGCGAGCCTATTTGAAATTAATAAAGACTATGAGTAATCATACAGGTAAATATTAACAAACATTTTTATTATTTTTTAAAGCAAATTAAATTGAATAATAAAAATACCTAACTTCTTTCAAAAATGTAATATTAACGTATTATTGCAATAAGGGCGTAGCAGACGACAGCTTTTATTCCATCGTAGGATAATCTTTCGCCAAATAGCATGTAAACTTTAACAGCAGAAAAATTTACATGCAACAAAATTTAACTTTAGTTTTTTCTGTGATTTTCTTAGAAGACGAAATCCAGCTAAACGTCTAGCTGGGACAGCTAAACCCTTTTTTTCAGTGTATTAGTTACTTGCTTTTTAGACATTGTGTGTCTATCTTTATTTTAAATCGCAAAATTTAAATTATTTTTTTTACAGTTTTGCGGTGTTATTCGTGTTAAGTTTAAATTCAAAATCAAAGTGTCTCATCATCCCGAAATTGGGAATCACAGCCATGAAAAATATTGAATTTTTTAATAAATATATCTGTGTCGAGTCCCGCGTGTGCCGTGTAGAGTTTCCATGTTAAGAATTTAATTTTCTAGAATCACTGGAATCACCCTTATACTTCTTTCATTCATAATCATTCCGTGCTATACGCATGCTGTTCTTTTAAAATAATGTGCAAGTAAGTAACTGGCTAACGTGTGATTTCTCAACTATGCAGCTGGTATCCTTCTGATTATTTCGTAGTTAGCAGTAAGTTAAAAAGAGGAGGTTTCTACGTTTCCAGTAATCGGTGCGGTGGTGGCTAGGTTCTAGGCCGTAGGTCCAAGCCTAAGATAACCTTGACGGACGTCACCCATTGTTCGCACACGATTTCTCGTTACGAGATGAGACAAGGGAGCTTTAAGCCCAACGATGGCATGACTGGGCCGCATGGGTCCCAGACCCTAAACAGGCAGACTCTCAAGCAGGCAGCGGTCAAACATGCAGACCGAGACCGTGTCTTCTTATTTTTCACATTGCTTTCCTTCGTCGAAGCCTCGAAGTGTAGCCAAGGCGTGGGCATAGTCAAGTAGTAGTAGGAAACTAAAATCTCCAAACTCAAATGATCAGATTTTTATTGCCAATTTTGCTCCAGTAGTTTATTGAGTTTATGTATACTTGTATAGTACTTACTTTACTATTAGAAACGAGAATGCTACCTTCTATAATCTAGCATTGTGTTACACACTTTCTGGTATTTGTTAATCACGAAAGTAGCTACATATTTTAAGACTTCAGGTACTTTTAAGCGAGATTTTAAGAAAGGCCGAGGGGCTATTCACTGAGTGAAAATGAGCGAAAAGTAATTCCTCACTCAAAACAGGTCAAGTGAAATTTCTTATGATCCGGTCAGATCATGAGAAATATTTCCAAATCTTAGGAAATCGCGCCAACTCAGGGAGAATCACGTAAGTTCTTCTGAACTCTTCTTAACTCTTCTAAACTCTTCTCAATTCAGCGTCCATCACTGTAAAGTCAGCGCGGACCGAGGCGCGGTCATTTTTTGGGATATCCATAAATCATCCCAAATTTTTGTCTACGCCAAGAGCGTAGACGCATCTGTCCTGCAAGGATATGGTGCATCTCCAGCAATAAGGGGCAACCCCTTGCAAGACTGACAAGTTTACGCATTTGTCGTAGAGAATAGATAATAGCAATATTAAAATATAGACATTTTATTATTTAATTTATATGAAAATTATTTAGTTTTAATGCAAATCTCTGCAATTATTAGAAACTTAAAATGAGACTTTGTACATTATTGTTTATAGCGCAAAAAGTTATTATTTTATTTAAAACTGGCTGATGCTTATTTTTAAATAAAGTTTTGCATTATTGATATACAAATTTATAGAAAATTGTATTCAAAATCGCTAGACGTAGCTCGTCAAAGTATGTTCATTCAAAAATGAGCATTAACTTTTTAAATATAAACATTTAAATAAAACTTTCGTCATTAAAGTTGAATTAGACGAAGTGAAACAGCTTTCTATTCTGTCTTTGAACTTTTTTATTTCTTTAATCAATGTTTTCTCGAAATTGAGCACTTTCATTACAGAATGTCTTAGAAAAAATGTTCCACTGGGAGTAGATTAATTTTGTATAACACTTTTTGCTGCAGAATCAACATTCCAACCAAAACAAGCACAATTTAATTTGTCCTCGTTTTTCAACGTAATTGTTCATTTTTTATGTTAAAAATTGACTGAATCAAAAAATGATATAGGAAATTTTTTTCGTAAAGCTGTTTCATAGTCGACGCGATATTTGAACTTGAGATAACTCAAAATTATCAGAAGATTACTGCATTAATTAAAAAATAAATAAAACGCATAAAAATGCGAAAACTGGATTTTAAGAAAATAAATTTCTCCTGCTCACAAAAATAATTCCGCCCGCATATAAAAATTACAGGATGTATTCCTTATAAATAAAGAAGTGCAGTAAAAAATTGGCAAAACGTAAATCGAATTTTTATATTTTCAAACAAGTCGGCTACAGTTTTTTTAATTTCAAACTTTAAAAAAATGTCCGACAGATTTTGTAAGAGAACGGTAAACACCACCAGAATCCAAAAAGATATTTATAACATCAAAATTAGGTCAAAAATTATATGAACAAAAGTTGGACTATTCCCAGAGGAGCATTTTTTTCTAAGACATTTTTTGATACATACAACTGACCAATTATGAGAAAACATCTGTCAAAGAAATAAAGAAGTTCAGAGCCAGAATAGAAAACTCATTTCGTACTCTTCCTGATCTTCTCGTATTCTTTAAATTCATCCGTATTCTCTCCGATTCTCTTCGATTCTTTCCAGTTCTCTCCGATTCTCGCCAACTCTGAGAGAGTATTTGCCGGCGAAGCGCGTAATAGCGAGTACACGAAGTGCGAAAACCTAGAGGAACCGAGCTTCAAGCGTGAGGTAAATGTGTCCGAGCGCGTAGCGCGAGGTGAATACATTATCGTTGTTGTAAAGTCTACTGTTATATTTTTTAATCGAAATTCATCTCGTATGGTTAAAATCTATACTACTCTTTTTAGGGTTTCACAGCCCCGGACAGAAACCCTTATAGTTATGATCTGGTTTTCTTTCGGCGTACTTTTTTCACGAGACTCGAGACGAGAATCGAAATTTGAGACATAATACGAGACAAGATTCAAGACAAGATTCAAGACGACAATCAATACGAGATTCGAGACAAGGTTCGATACGAGATTTGAGCAGAGGTTCGAGACATGGTTCGAGATAAGATTCGAGAAAGGACTTGAGATGATATTTGAGACGAGACAAATTCGAGACTAAATTCAAGACGATGTTCGAGACGAGATTCGAGACGTGATTCGAGACAAGACTCGAGATGAGATTTGAGACGAGACTAGATTCGTGAAGAGACGAGATTTCTTTCAATTCTAGTTGATGATTAATTTTTCAAACTGTTAATATAACCATTCCATTCTTGGTTAAAAATGTATCTTTTCTTGCTAAAAATTCAACTCTTTGGTTAAAAATTCATTTATTTACTTTAGTTAGATGAAAAATTCAACTTTTTTGTAGAAAATTCATGTTTTTTTTTAATTGAAGTTTTCGTCTTATCAATTCGAACATTTTATTAAAAGTTAACTTTTTTGTTGAAAGATCATATTTTTGGTTGAAAAATTAACTATTTTGGTAGAAAATTCAATTATTTGGGTAAAAATTAAACCATTTCTTTAAGAATTTAATTATTTGGCAAAAAATGTACTTTTTTGTTGAAAAATCATATTTTTTGGTAGAAAATTCAATTGCTTTGTAGACAATTCGTCTCTTTGGCTTCAAAAGTGAAGTATTTTGTTTAGGATTACTGTTTCTGGTTGGAAATTCGACTTTTTGGTTAAAAATTAGTGTTTTTTTGTTAGAAAATTCATCTTGTTTGAAAATTCATCTTTGTAGTTTAAAAATTCAGCTACTTCGTTAAAAATTCAACTATTTTATTGAAAGTTTAATTATTCTGTAAAAAATTAAACTATTTTATATATCGTCAACTGTTTTGGTCCGAAATTCCACTTCATTCAATTCCTCTTTCAGGGTAGAAAAGTCATTGTTCTTGGTTGGGAATATACATTTTATATTCGTTTATGGAGGCCCCTATTATGGGTCTGTATTCCAAGCTCACAAGCGACAGATTCACCTAGCCAATTTTTGCAATTCTTTTTATGAAAACGGAAAACCGGTAATTATGAATTAGTCTAAGCGATGAAAATTCCGTTGCAAAACGAACTTTCTTCACGTTTAGTAAACGTGATTTGTACATAAGTAGTCTCCTTCGGTAAATTGCGTCAATTTATAACTAAGCTCTTATTGGCATGTTCGCCTCTCTTTACGTAACCGCCAAGACCATAATAAATCTGCTATTTTTATTTCCTTGGGAGAACCGACTATGCTTTGGATCCCGAGTCGGTGTGGATGCACTGACCTCCGTCTAAAAAAAATATCAGTCGATCGTTTATCGCTAAGCTGACAAATACATGAGTCATGCCTATGCTAATTAGAAAGATAAATAATTCAGATCCGCCCTTGCGCCACTTACAGTAACACACATCTTTAGATCCCGGTGACAAAAGGCATATCTTGATACATCTGTTTACATTTTTAACGTTTAGTCACCTAGATTTCAAGCAAGACACCTGATCAGCAGTGACGTGACGCCTCCCTCTAGCTTGACCTTGAAAAAGACTGTAAGTATTTCCGAAGAAAATTTACATTTTAAAACTTTTCTAGCTTATTTTAAGGCTCTTTTAACCCTTAGTTACCCCACGGGGGTCGAAATGATCCAGAGGGTTTTTGAAAGCGGCATAATTTCTGTACAACCAGGGTAGAAGGCCAGGACACGGGTAGGGATAGGGGTAGGGGTAGATTGAAGACCCTATTTTATGCTGAACCGATGATCATACTCAGTCTGATTGGTGTATGCCAAAAGCGACGTGGAGTAGCAAAGGATACTAAAACACGTGGGGTAACTGAGGGTTAAGATTTAGGCAATTTAGGGGTGTCCGAATTTACCCCACATGTCCGAAGTTACCCCGTTGAACGGAACTTCTTAGAACATAACCATTTAGGAGCCGTCCATAAACTACGCCTACGATACCAATTTGAAGGGGGTTATGGGACCACGCTAAATGCTAAATGCGCTAAATGCTAAATGCTAAATGCGAACTAAATTAATAGAAGTCCAACAAGAAAAACCAACTACTTTTGGTTCAAAAGTCTACTATTATATTTTCATTCGGAATTCATCTCGTTTGGTTGAAAATTCTACTATTTGGTTGAAAATTGTATTATTTTGTTCAAAATTCAAAGTGTTACTTTTATTGTTCAACCAAAAAATATCTTCAAATATGTTATAAACTCTTGCTATAAAAATATATTAAAAATAAGAAAATTAACTCTTTGGAAAAAGGACACAAGCTACACTGTTAGAAGTAAGTTAATGAAATTTCATGAAAATGTTCATATTTTCATTTAGGTTTATTAAATTTAATAAAAAATGTTACTTCATTTTCAATGCATGTTTATAAAATTTACAAATTATACCATACAACAAATTTTCATGATCAAACGTGATCTTGTTGATAAAATCAAGCAATTTCAACTTACAAATACACTTTGCAATTTTTTTATTTATATAAAAAATAGAAAATGACAAAAATTAAAAAATCAAATCTATAAACGCCCTTGTGCAACTATCGCTGATCACTTCTAAGCAAAAAATTGAAATTCGGTTGAGAATTGTAGGCTGTAGGTGATTTTGAATAGTTCATTCCCGATCCAGCCCACTGTGCGTCGCCACCACAATGAAAAATTCCACAGTAATGAAGTCAATTATACTGTGGCTATTTCCTCTATGCCAGGCGTACATGTTGATCATTTTATGTCTAAACCAAGTATTTGTAATAAATAGGCCCTTTTCTAAGCATAAGCTTATTAATCTTTCCCCGTTATAATTTTGTCTTGAATCCCCAAAATTACCTAGCACCCTTTCTCTATCTGTACGCTGATGTTGGACGCCGACCCATTGTTTCATATCTCCTAGCAGAATGATTCATTCACCATGATCGCAAGTACTTATTGTATAATTTAAAGTGTCCCAGAAGGCGTCTTTGACTTATCTGGGATCACTGTCAACTGTTGAGTAGCACGCTACGATAAATAATCTTCTAATTCATACCTTCAATCTAACCCACAGCAATCTGGGCGATGTGATATACTAATATGTTATGCAATTATTATAATTTACGTCAAGACAAGATTTGTAAATAATTCCATCAATAATTATAAGAAAAATTTCCAAATTATTATTAACTCTTAAAGTATCAAAATAACTAGGTTTAGTAAATATTCAACAAAAGCGAGTTCACAGCGGCATCCTTTTATCACTTATACACTTTTCTTCTTCCGAGACTGCTTTTATTATTCCAAGAATAAATTAATTATTTATTTGAATGACAGTGATATTATTGTTTTCGCCAATCATTCGGACTTGACATTGAAAAAAATAATAATAAATCACAAATTCCATTATTTATTCAAATTTAAAATTCCCGCCAAGGCAGGTGGCAGCAGCATTCAGATGGGTCTTTTACCGAAGTGCATTTTCACAATACGATCGAGCTATCGAGCGATCAGATGTCATCCCGGTCATTCGGCTTCTTTCCCACTTCACGTCATTGCTACACTTTTCCACTCTCACTTTTTAGCAGTTATCTTTTTTTTTTTTTTTTTGAAAAATCAGAGACTTGCCCAATACCCTGCTATCGCGAAACCCCTTCTGGGGTCCATACAATTTTCAACGTGATTTTTTAAAACCTTAATCCCGATTTATCGAATATTAGTGACGAAATATGAGTGCTTCGCAGATTTGCAATTTTATTTGTCACCGTTCCAACAGCCCTTATAACGACTTTCATATTAATTTTATAAATTTTTTGGTTGAACAATTGAATTCGTAGATGTTTGAGGGAGCATTCCAATATGAACGCATAAAAAAAGCATATTTTCAATAATTTTTTTTTTCGGGAACTATTGTATATAATTGAACGAATATTTTTTCTTAACGGTATGATCGAAAAGAGTGAAAAAAATGTTGTTTGATGGTAAAAAATATTTATTTATAAAATAAAATGCATGTGTGCAAAAAAAAGGTTTCTGCTGGCGCAGGTGATTTTGGCTCTCCTGGTGATCCGAAACAGAAAAACGAAAAAGTTTATTAATCTATGTCATCGCTCCTATGTCGATACGCCCGGTCATTTTTGAGAAATCACCTGCGCCAGCAGAAAACTTTTTTTTGCACACATGCATTGTATTTTATGAATAAATAAATAAATATTTTTTACCATCAAACAAAATTTTGGTTCACTCTCCTTGATCTCACCTATAAGAGAAAAAAACATTCGTTTAATTATATACAATCGTTCCCGAGAAAAAAATGATTGAAAAGATGCTTTTTTTTATGCGCTCACATTGGAATGCCCCCATAAAACATTTCAAGTTCAAGCACATGGTTCTATCGTTATATAAATTATTTTTTAGGCTAAAATTGTCAACCCGTTTCCATAATTTTTCATAAAGATGTGTCAATTGGAAGTCCACGAATGAAAAAGTAGGTCCGTGGAACGAGGGGCTATGCGCTGAGTATTAGAGTCAGACAGCCGAGTGATATACAGACCGCTAAAGGTAGTAACCTATTATCACTGTGACTACTCCTCTGACTACTTCTGGACTATTTCAGACTCTGGGTGATCCCACCATGACCGAAGAAACGCCAGTCGTTATGCGTGACTGTTGTTTGCTTCTTCTTTGACTGCAATATAAATAAGGGAATATTGTCAACGAGACGTCGTAGCCTCGACTGTCAAAGTCTCTCACGCACGCCTCGATGTGCATATCCGAACCATAGCTGAGACTACTAACGGTAGTAGTCAGGAGAATACTCAGTGCAAAGCACGTCGCGGTGGACCCTGGTTTTTAACCTTTACCGTTTCACATCTTTTGAAATAATTTTTTAGTGACTGTCGTTGAATAGATTATTTGTGCAGGATAAAATTATGTTTGCAATGATGTTAGTCTGATTTATTAGCGATTGTTTTTGCTGAGTTGTTTCAACTTTCGTAGAACGGTCAACATTTAATGAACGTATAGTAGATACGGCCAGAAAAAACGCACATATATATATAAATTATATAATTAAATTATTAAAAAAATTAGATTATATTATTATATTATATTATATATATTATATATATATCAATCCATGCTTTGGGTTCATTTAGAAACCATTTATCATTTTGGGTTCCTTTTCAGCAAGAGAGGTTCCTTTTTGTGGCAGCTCCTTTGAAACGAAAAATTGTTTCTAATAGAAACCCCAGTTTTTCTGTGAATAAACAATCGCAGTTTTCTGTTCTTTCAGAAATAATTCAAGAGTATTTAGAAAAATGTTGTCCAAATATTGGATTTAATTTTTTCATTTAATCTACATTTTTCTGTAGAACCAACAGTTTTTGAAAAAGCTGTGTCAGCGCCTAAATTATTAGTTTTTTTTTATTTTCCTGGAATACTAGATCATATCAGTGAGTGAAAGCAATTGAATTTTCTTGATAATTGGAGAAGAAAAAATGAAAGCTGGCGTCGGAAATTTTCACGAAGCAATCTCGAACCATTGTACGGATTAAGGGGGACACTTCCGCTTCAGCGGTTGGCAGCACCGTTGTTGTCACAGGCTGAAAACTAATATACGAGTGTCAGAATGGGCTACGTGCTATAGAGAGAAACTCGCGGGCGGAGTTATTCCATTGTCCGGAAAACAAAGACAGACTCTAACAAAGTGACACCTCGACCGTCTCTTTACAATAAAAGAATGTCGCGCTTTTCGAGCACCGACGGAAGCGTTTCGAAGAGCCTACTTGTGTCAATAACTATTGTTGATGACATCTATGTATCAAGTCACTTTTTTCCTCACGGCTCAAATTTATATTATATTACATATAATAGACATAAGATGTCTCGACTCTTCGGGTCAATTGGATTTTTAATCTAACAATTTGAAATTGAGAACTAATGTTTGGGTCAATGTTGTTGATTAATATAATATGTTTAGTAAAATATTGTAGTATTATTTCCAAAACCTCTCTGTAAATAATTTGTTTGAATGATTTTATTAGTGTAGTATATTTAATACTGACACTATATTATTCTATATTTTCCAAAAACATGGTGTAAAATTTTGGTTCAATGCTTTCGGTTATAGTAGTAAGTCAGTGTGCTCGTCTAACCTCCCTCAGGTGTGCTCTGACCGGGTAAACCGGAAAAGCCGGAAATTAGTCTGGAATTTCGAGCACCGGAAAAAAGCCTGGAAATAGCCGAGAATTTTTCATATTTGTTTTTAATATTTTTTGGAATTGTATGATACAAAAATTAAATTGTTTGTGTTTTATATTAAATTTTATAAATTTTATATTAAATAAATTAAATTGTTTGTGTTCAACACTTTTCAGTTTTACCAAACATCTCCGTTAAAATATCGAGAATCATGTTATATTTAAGACTGTAATGTTAATATTTCGTTAAAAAATTAAGGTTCCTTTTATAATGTATATATTAAGGAGTACTGTACTTATTGTTATTTATTGTTACCTTAATGTAATAGGCATGTGTAATTACATAGATAACTTTAATTTATATAGGTAACTAATTACTGATAATTGGCGTCATATAGTTATAATTGAGGGATACTCTACATCAGAGTATTTACCTGACCTGACTCTCAGTTTGTTCAATCACTAAACGAACAATGAATATCGACTGTCCCGAAGAATAAGTCACTAATCAATTTTCCGGAAAACAGAGCGTATCAACTGTATTATGCTAGCGTGTCGTATCTCCATTTAAAAATACGCAGAGATACGACATTCTAGCGAAGTAAAATATATTTGATACACCCTGCATACGGAAAACTTTGTTAATGACTTATGGCGAACAGTATTTGGGGCAATGTTGTTGGTTATGGTAGTATATATGTCTATATTCTGCAAAGATCTCGCTGCTGCTGATGTTTTAGGAATCCAGAACTTTTTGTAGAAAATATAGTACTATATTGTACTAAATATACCGACCTAACGAAAACATAGAATAAATTTGAGACATTCCGTATATTTAAAAAAAGATAGTACAGTCAGTATTGCTCTAAATATAGTGATCTAATCAAAAACATAGACATATATATTTTTTAAACTATGTTTTCGGAAAAGATAGCACAATATTCACTTGCACGTTCTCTCCCATAAACGACCTTTCCCCCTCCACCGACCTAAAATAACACATTTTTCCTCCATCCTCCAAGATACATCCTTTTCCCCTCTCATAACCGCCGCGGCCGCTGTTTGAGTAATCCACATTACCCCGTGTGCCATATTACCATGTGTGTTATCTTACCTCATGTGAGATATTTCCCCATGTGTCAAATAACCATAAGAAAAGACAAAAAGGATGTCAAACTTGAAATGGGGATTAGCAGCCCCTAGTTTATACAATTTTGTACTATCGGTTCCGAAAACATATAGTGCACAATAATTTAAGTCTATGTTATTGATTAGGGCAGTTAGGTAGGGTCTCGCTTCCTGATACAGCCGCGAGATATTTTTATAATATAGGGAGATACAATGTTATAAAATTGTATAGAACCAAAGTGGATAAAGAAATTTTACAATCGATCGAGAATTAATATATTTTCAATCGTGCTCGAAACACTTACGAAACAAAATTGAGAAGCTGAGCCTTTGTTTCGAAATATTCTTTCAACATCACAGAAAAAAATGAGGGTTCAGTAAAGTTGCGGCTCGAGTAAAAGTTGGTCTCATTTAGAATTGAGGCTCCAATGGAACTGTTTTTGAGGGTTCCTTTTTAGTTCGTTGATATCCGATAGATGGCTATTCATATATTCAACTGCGCATGTGCTGAAAAGCGCGAGTGGTGAATAAAAATTCGAAAATACGAAAATTATGCCAAATGAGAATTCGGTATAATGGAAATTATGATAATTGATAGGTAGGGCAAATAGAGGTTATGTGAGTTGACACTTCGAGAAAATAAAAATTATAATAAGTGATTGTTCGGCAACTTGGTTTTCGGTCAAATAAAACTTAGGTAATATGGAATTTGGGGTATATTCATGCGCCTCTATGGAATGCACTACGAATGTAGTGTTTGGCCCTAAAAAGGGAAATGATTCGAATAAAGTATATTTTTTGATCGATGAAGAATATTACGATAGCATTGAAATACCTGGGAAATCTGAAAAAATTGGATCATATATCGTAGTAAATATAACAATCCCTGAGTATGAATTCGGAGAAATAAAAAACATTATAAAAATTCAGATGGTATCATACACTTTGATGTACATATTTTCGAAGAAATAGCTTTTAGTTTCCACCACTTTGCGTATGCATGTGGGATTAAAAACCAAGCTTCAGAAGTGGTAGAATATGACAGTTTACCTATAAAAGATGTTTGTCTGTTCGAAAAGGAAAGAACCATATTTGCCCGAATTATTGACTCTAAATGAAATTAGAACTAATTATTTCTTTATGTAGCGGTGAAATAATTAAATTTTCATTACTGTGTATCATTTACTGTAAGTAGAATATTTAAGACAAATTGTATTTTTACTATGTATTTAATGGTTTGTAAATAAATAATTAAGGATTTGAGAGTTGTTTTTGATAATAAATTCTCTTATACTGAAAATGTTGAATTTGTTGCAACTAAGGCATTTAAAGCTCTCTGATTTATCATCAGAAATACTAAACAGTTTATTAGCACTTTTTCGATTATCCATATAGTTATACAGAAGCTTAGTTTTGCCTACGTTAACGTATCGATCACCCATCTGATCACCTTATTTTTATTTGTAAAAAAAAATTGAATCTGTACAGCTTAAATTACTTAGGCATCTAGCATAAAGATTTAATGTTGTCATAAACAGATTCGATCACGATTGTAAACTTGCATCTGAATATTTTGGTGTAAGTATAATGAATTATGTTCATGAGATCAATGATATAGCATTTAGGTATATCACAGGTTTTAAGCGTTATTCTGTCCTAGATGATTTGTAATTACTTTGATGTACATTTTTGTATGAAGGGAATAAAATCCCGTTTATTATAATAAATAAATCAATCAATGATTCTACAATATGTGAATCTAGTATAAGGAAAATATAAAAATAAATTTTGTAGAAGTTGTTGATGTAAGTTGTGGCTTTAGGGTCAGGTGAATTGAAACCAATTAAGTTGTTTCAAACGTTTCGGCACACAATGGTGGCCCTCATCAGTGAGTTTTATTAAATCTTATAAGAATTTGTACCAAACCTTTGGCATAATGACGCGATTATTTTCTCTAGAGGGGAAGCAAGATTTTAACGTCAATATTCACTGAAAACTGAGATTTCACCCAGTTTCCAGTGAACATTGACGATAAAATCTTGCTTTTCTCCTCTAGAAAAAATAACCGCGTAATTATGCCAAATATTTGGTACAAATTCATACAAGATTTAACAAAACTCATTGATAAGGGCCACCATTGTGTGTCGAAACGTTTGAAACAACTTAATTGGTTTCAATTCACCTGACCCTAAAGCCAACAACTTACATCAACAATTTTTACTAAATTTTTTTTTGAGGTTCAATACAATTCCCCAGCGAATATTATAAAAATAGATATTTTTTTATATATACAAATTTTTTTTTCTTATAATACAAAGTATAATACAAAACACAAAATATTCTGTTGTTAAAATAAAAAAATAACATCCACAAAATGTAACTATTTTGCATTACCTGTGACCCCTTTGGGTCAATTGAGAAATATTTTCAGTCACCATATTAAAAATCTGATCACTGATTCGTAATCAACGACCATTAAAACCCGTGGTACGCATTTCAACCGTCTTTCAGAAGTAATAACAAATGCACCCGTTTGGGGTCACCTATGACCCATTTCGGGTCATAATATTTCAAATCTAACCACTAATTCGAAATCTTCGACCGCGAAACCCCCTAGATACATATTTCCACCTAAAGGTACATGTTCCAACCGGTTTTCATGGATATACCCACAAATAATCTCATTTTGACCCAGACTTCAGATTCGTAAATCTAAACCTCGAAAACCCCTTATGAGATTTCACCAATACATTTATGTTAATAAACTTTCCTCGCGGATGTAAAAATGATTCGACGCATTATTATTAGACGGCAAAACTTGTGGTTAGTTATAAATGAATATGAAACTATAATATATCATGACGAAAACTTTAAGTTCCAAACAAATCATTTATTTGGGTATTCTAACAAACATAATAAAAGGCTAAACTGGTAGATCAACCATAAGCGAGCGTTTTTCTGTTTTTGGAGTAGCAGTGTTTCCACTAGTTTGTTCAGCGCTTCGCCTTTTATTTCAGACAGCTCCCATCCCAAACGCAATAACGCTGCTACTCCAAACATTCGTTACTGCGGCGGTCTTACAAGTCTGCGCGTGGAGAGAAAGCCGCGATCTTGAAGAACGGTACGCGCTCTCGTCTCTATACTTTTGGGACAGCAGCGATCCAAAAAAAGTAGCAAGGCTGCGCACTCGTCTTTAATACAGCTGTTAGCCTGTACTTTTTTCAGTGTACATTACTTCTATGAGAAGTAAAACGCTCATTTGCCGAAAAAAAAATCTTTTAGTCGAAAAGTCACTGACTTATCAAACAGCCCTCGTAGGTAGTGAGAGCCTGTGATGGACTTAATATGACGATCCCACAAACGCCTCGTGTACTATGAGGATACGGAGCGACCCAAAGACGACCGCCTTCTAGATTTACCCGCAAGTCTCTTGAAATTTCGCTGTCACGCAGGAATGCTTTTCATACTATCCACCAGTGAAAGCTTGGCTCCTTCAGGAGCACCGATGATCAGGCCAAGTAGCTCAATAGAATATTCTGGGGACATCCATGGCGACTCCCTTTTAAGGTCTTTGTACGTCTCTTTCCTTCATTCTCCTTGGGCGTGATGTTCATGTCGGCTAGTGCCGAAAATTCGAATATGTAGTTCAAAGCATCACTCTGAAAGAAGACCGTTTGGAAGGTGACATTGTTCGTTGTCACCCAATCATTTTGAGATGAGATAGTAAATCCAGTTTTCCAAAGGGGCATCAATCTCTCCATGCAGCTCACTATATGTGGATGAAACTTCAAGCTTTCCAACTATGAGAGGTTGAACAATCTATGAGAGGTGGATTCATAGTTCTTGGGTAAACTTTTGAACCTTTTTCGTGAATGTTCTACCAGATGTTATATAGTCAATCACACACTGAACATCTGAAACACCATAAACGGAACAATTGATGGTCCAGAGGTCGGACTCTCCCTAGATATCCTCACGAAGGGAGGTATCCATTTCAGCTAGGTCTTAGGGCTTAGGAGCAACCTGGATGGTAATGTTCCTTCTTATCCTTAAATCTCGATCATCTCTCACGAGGTGCCTACTTTCCTCGGCTGGTCTTAATGTCGTTTTCCTTTCTTCGTCTGAAGCACAAAGATAGGCTGGTCAACGCAGTACGTGTCCCGCAGTCAATGTGTCATTGACTTCATAATATCTGGCAGAACTTAAATGCCAAGGTTCGACAGTTCGCGCGCGAACTGCGGATCCGTCATCACACACTCAACAAGTAAAAGCTACTGACCATCAGACAGGATATTGTTGACAGAATACGAGTACTGTCTAACGCTAGGAGAAGTCGAGAGCGGCGAGAAAGGTGAGTCAGAGAAAATAAACAGTTTTTGTCCGACTTCGGGACCAGATGGTATCAAGAATTTCTGGTGGAAAAAGTTTGCTTCAACCCACCAGCATCTGGCCCGTATTTTCGTTTCATATCTATTGTCGGAAGAGCATATTCCGGAGTGGTTGGTGGAAGGGCGCACAGTGCTCCTGCCGAAGACCAGCAACTCAGCTGACTCTAAGAATTACAGGCCAATAGCTTGTCTGAACACACTGTATAAGATCTTCACAGCTATCCTAAATGATAGGATTGTTCGGACAATTAAACCTGTGTCGCGAGAAATGTGCGAACAACGCGGGTCACAGAAAGGCTTATCAGAATGTCGGAAGAACCTGCTTATCGAAAGATGTGTCTGTAAAGACGCAGCATTCTATCAGTGGTACCTATCGATGGCCAGGATTGATTAACGGAAAGCTTTCGATTCAACTTCCCACAGACTTTAGTACCACATTTTGAAAACATCGTGTGATCACTAATAGTGTCAAAGAAGCGCTATACGACACCTTGGCGCTCGAGAGACTTATACATACCTGGGCGTGCCACAGAGCCGAATTCAGGATGTGACATCTATAAAGGATACTGTCCGATGCAGATACAAATATCCTATCTGGCGGATTTGGTTGGTCGAACTGTCGACGAGGAGCAAAGTATCTGCGACAAATGTGCGTGTCGTCCCAATAGTACTCTATTCATTTGGAGTGGTTCCATGAATGAAGGATGAGCTCAGAACCCTGGATATCGGGTCCCGAAAGGTTATGCACGTGAACAAAAGCATGCACCTTAAATCTTCCGTTTCGCGACTTTACATCTCACGCCGTCAAGGTGGTCGCAGAATACTGAATCTCGAATGTCTTCACAACAGCATTATTCTGGGTACAGCACATATAGTCACAAATGGACAAGCCCCTCTTCTTAAAATGATCAGGAAACACGAAGAACTGGGCAAGGGCGCGTTTCTGTAAAAAGCAGCGGAGAAGGCTGCTGAAACACTCGGCCTTGACTTCAATATCAGGGGTGAGAAAAATGCATCAAATCTTATCCATCTCGAGTACTCACTCCTAAAGGCCCAGATCAAGAAATCACAGGAGAGAAACTTCCGCGAACAGCTTCTCGAAAAGAAGACGCCCACAGAATTGTGGAGGATCTGTCAATGTCGTATCAGCTAACGTTTGCTTTCCTTAAATCACCCGGATTGAAGTCGGGCACGCAGGGTTTCATTTTGGCATGTCAAGACGGTGTCATTTCTACTCTAGCATACCGTCGCCACATTTTGAGCCAAGACATTCCCGATGATAACTTCAGAGCGTGTCATGCACACCCCGAGTATCTAGGACACATAATATCTGGTTGCCCAGTTTAGGCGGAAACGACCTACATCCAAAGGCACAATGCGGCACTAAGAGAGCTATAAAAGAGAGGTATAAAGAAAATGCCGAGACACTTGCGGGAAAATGCAGATGGCGGTTGTCCTTGGGTCGCTCCGTGTCCTCAGGGTGCACGAGAATTTTGCCGGATCATCGTATTGAATTCGTCGCAGACTGTAACCACCTATCTCACGATCGTGAGACGTGGTTACAGCTGAAAGACGTGGCCATGAATGGGATTTACCGCGGTCCTACTGGGAGCCGATGTCATTTTTTTAGATGACAGTTACTCCCAGTTGGACCCTGCGGTGGTTGTTAACCTTTAGTTTTTATATATATATAAATATATATATAAGTATAAATTATGAAAACAAAAAGGAAGGCTTAAAGCCACGTAACTTTGTGTGAGATTTAAAATATTATTTCAATCTCATTCAAAGTGTGAATCGGATCCTACATAAATCTCAATACAAAATTATTAAGGCTCTTAAGCCACGTAACTTTCCAGGGGATTCAAGTTATTTTAGGTCAAATATAATCGTTACTTCAGTTACACAGTAATACAAGAATCTGAATTTCAGTTAAAAAAAGGCGGTTGACTCTCAGATGTATCCAAAAGGATCATTCGCCAATTGGAAGTGAACTGATGATTATAAAATGACTTTAAGTGACGCGCTTGGTTAAAAGACAACCGCTTTATGTACGTAAAATGGACCTTATAAGTTAATTGAAGACAGAAAGTTTGTTGAATCTCCGTCAACGCATGCGTATAAGTGTTTGCGCATCGCTGCATCACATTTCGCGCACGCCTTTCTTCTAGCACAAATTAAATTTCAGAGCGCAAGAATGAAAATCATCCTAAACTCAACATACCTGTCAGTTAATCGTTACATTACTCGTATATCAGATAGAAGACATTGTACTTAAGTTTCATTTCTGGTTGAAATTAAGTGACTTACTTAATGTAATGCAAAAACGAAAAACTTAGCTACATTTAAAATTCATCATCTTGTATTACTTTGGTGTATTCATTAGTACTTATAGTTGTAATTATACTATACACATTTTGTGAAGTTTAATTAGTTTCCTTCAACTTATTTTTTTCCAATTTTGATATTGAAAATAAAATAAGTTTAAATGTTTAATCTTAAATCTCATTTAAAGTGTAAATCGGATCCTACATACATGAGGCTTTTAAGCCACGTATTTTTAAATGCGATTTGAAGTATTCTAACGCATAATAGTGCGGGTCGAAAAATGCAAATTTTTTAATCGAGATCAAACAATATACAGAAGTTTATTTGTGGAGTAAGAATCATTATAGCCAAGCACAATGGTCATAAGTTAAGGGGAAAAATCTTTTAACGTTACAGAGTTCCTGTTTTAAAATATTGACAGCATAACTTTTTCAATAGAGTTGTATGATTTTTTTTGTACATGCAAAGACTTTGCATAAAACAAAATAATAAATTAAAGTTCCAAATTCACGAGTTTCTTTATTATTATTTATGCAGAAAAAAGAATGAAAATATGGAAACCATTACTAATTTTCGGAAGACAAACATTTTATTTGTAGAAAATCAGATTTTTTAGCTTTATAACTATTGCACTTAACTATAATGTTGAAATTTTTTTTTAAATGTGCCATGATTTTCATCCTAAAAGTAAAAATATGTTCTCATTTCGATTTTAAACAATTTGCTACACCGCTCTTCAAATATAAATCAGCGATAAGTATACCGCTGAATCAAATATACGCTGGCGAATCAGTGATATTTTTGATCCGTGCCAACGTATAACTTTAATTTATTATTAAATTATATACGAGCACATAACTGATAACAAATTTTTCCCCGAGCGAGCCTCAGCTACTGGGCGGGTCGCAGGTGGCGGAAAGCGAATGCCCTGAGTAAAGTATCGTTTCATTGAAATTGTATATTGATATACTTTTTGAATTATAAAAACAAAACAATTCAAAAGCATATTTTTTAATATCAATATGAATTATAATAATATACATTCATTGAAATGATGCATTTCTCAGGGTAAATGTGAATAAAGATAATGGCAAAATAAGGATAAAATATTGAAATGATGATTATGAATCAAGTTTGTACTTTATTTTGCAATATCTGAATAAGCAGTCCCGGACCGGGGTACATAAAATTTAATCAAATTAATTTTTAAATAATATAGAATAATGAATGTAATTAACTTTTTAACATATTAATTCATTATAGTGTCTCTTTCTTTTAATGTGGACTTTTTAAAAATAGTGTCTTCTATAATTAAAACAAAAACCAATTAAACATAAATGTAATTTTCGATTTTTTAGTAACGAACGTATTATTTAAGTAAATAACACGAGAATGCTAGATCAATCTAAAAAATAAATACCTCCTTCCTCACATTACTCCCTTTCTCATTGAGTGAGCCAAGCCAAGTCAATTTCTGGCAACATTTTTGGATGATCGATTATTACGGCGCCGGATTCTTAACTAGTCTGACCGAGCCCAATTTTCGTTTAGCTTTATACATATATCAAGCCAGAGCAAGATCACAGAATTTGTACACAGGTTGGTTCTGTATACATATAGAAGTAACTATTGTGATTATATACTGTATTAGAAAATTATATAAATATATATCAAAATAATGAGCGCGAGTATTATAATGAGAATGTGTTCCTGAAGGCCGATAGAGCCTTACGTAAATTAATCTATTTTTCAAATAAAATCGAAACAAATTTAATAACCCCTTTAAAAATAGATGTTTTTCGGCAGTATTTTAATCTTTTAAACTCTGCATATGCGTCACACTGTAAACTGAACCGAGCACGAAGTGCCAGGGCCGAAATAGTGAAGGCACGCTAGGTATTTATCTTGCATCGGACCGAAACAGTTCGGATTTGCTTGATTTTTTTTACATACTAAACATGTGGCGTTCGCAATGTTGCAAACAATCCATCAGCAGTATGGTTGTCATGCCTGAGAGCCTGTCTCGAGGCGTTCGCAATCTTGCAAACAATCCTTCAGCAGTATGCTTGTGACGCCTGAAAGCCTGTCTCGAGGCGTTTTCGATGTTGCAAAAAATTCATCGTCAATATGTCAGTCATGGCCGAGAGCCCGTCTCCAGGCGTTTGCAATGTTGCTAACAAACACACAGCCATTGAGTCAGTTTGTTCTGCCTGAGAACCTGTCTCGAGGCGTTCGCGATGCTGCAAACTATCCATCAGCAGTATAGTTGTCATGCCTGAGAGCCTGTCTTGAGAAGCTTGCAATGCTGCAAACAATCCATTTGCAGTATGGTTGTCACGCCTGAAAGCGTGTCTCGAGAAGTTCGTAATATTGAGAACAATTACACAGTCAGTGCGTAGGTTTGTCATGCCTGAGAGCCTGTCTTGAGGCGTTCGCAATGCTGCAAACAATCCATCAGCAGTATGGTTGTCACGCCTGAAAGCGTGTCTTGAGAAGTTCGCAATATTGAGAACAATTACACAGTCAGTGCGTAGGTTTGTCATGCCTGAGGACCTGTCTCGAGGCGTTCGCAATGCTGCAAACAATCCATCTGCAGTATATTTGTCATGCTTGAGTGCCTGTCTTGAGACGTTTGTAATGTTGAGCACAGTCACAGAGTCAGTGAGTCAGTTTGTCATGCCTGAGAGCCTGTCTCGAGGCGTTTGTCATGTTGCAAACAATTCATCGTCAATATTTCAATCTCGGCTGAGAGCCCGTCTCGAGGCGTTTGCAATGTTGCTAACAATCACCCAGTCACTGAGTCAGTTTGTCCTGCCTGAGAGCCTGTCTCGAGACGTTTGCAATGTTGAGAACAATCTCAACAGTAATTGAGTCAGTTTTTCCTGCCTGAGAGCATGTTTCGATGCGTTTGCAATGTTGCAAACAATCCATCAGCAGTACGGTCGTCAGGCCTGAGAGCCCGTCTCGAGGCGTTTGCAATGTTGCTAACAATCACACAGTCATTGAGTCAGTTTGTTCTGCCTGAGAGCCTGTCTCAAGACGTTCGCAATGTTGCAAACAAGCCATAAGCATTATGGTTGTCATGCCTGAGAGAATTTCTCGAGACACCTTCAATGATGCAAGCAATCACACAGTCAGAACGTAAGTTTGTCCTGGCAGAGAGCTTGTTTCGAGGCGTTCTCAATCTTGCAAATAATCCATCAGCAGTATGGTTGTCATGTCTGAGAGCCCGTCTCGAGTCGTTTGCAATGTTGCAAACAATCGCACAGTCAGTACGTAAGTTCGTCATTGCTTGAGAGCCTGTCTCGAGGCATTCGCAATGTTGCCAATAATCCATCAGCAGTATGGTTGTCATGCCTGAGAGACTGTCTCGAAACATTCGCAATCTTGCAAACAATCCATCAGCAGTATGGTTGTCATGCCTGAGAGCCTGTCTCGAAACGTTTGCAATGTTCAGAACAATCACAAAGTCATTGAGTCAGTTTGTCCTGCCTGAGAGCATGCCTCGAGGCGTTCGCAATGATGCAAACAATCCATCAGCACTTTGGTTGTCATGCCTGAAAGGCTGTATTGAAACGTATGTAATGTTGAGAACAATCACACAGGCAGGTAGTCAGTTTGTCATGCCTGAGAGCCTGTCTCAAGGCGTTTTCCATGTTGCAAACAATTCATCATCAATATGTCAGTCATGCCTGAGAGCCCGTCTCGCGTCGTTTGCAATGTTGCATACAATAACACAGTCATTGAGTCAGTTTGTCCTGCCTGAGAGCCTGTCTCGAGAAGTTCGCAATGTTGCAAACAAGCCATAAGCAGTATGATTGTCATACCTGAAAGCCTGTCTCTAGGCGTAAGCAATGTTGGGAATAATCACACGTTCATTAAGTCAGATTGTCCTGCCTGAGAGCCCTTCTCGAGGCGTTTGCAATGTTGCAAACAATCGCACAGTCAGTACGTAAGTTCCTCATTGCTTGAGAGCCTGTCTCGAGGTGTTTGCAATGTTGCCAACAATCCATCAGCAGCATGGTTTTCATGCCTGAGAGCCTGTCTCGAGGCGTTCGCAATCTTGCAAACAATCCATCAGCAGTATGGTTGTCACGCCCGAAAGCCTGTCTCGAGACGTTTGCAATGTTGAGAGCAATCACACTGTCAGTGAGTCTGCTTTGTCATGATTGAGAGCCTGTCTCGAGGCTTTCGCTATGTTTTGAACAATCCATCAGTAGTTCGGTCGTCATGCCGGAGAGACTTTCTCGAGACGTTTGCAAAGTTGTGAACAATCACACACACAGTGAGTCAGTTTTGTCATGCCTGAGATCCTGTCTCGAGGCGTTCGCAACGTTGCAAACAATCCATCAGCTGTATGGTTGTCATGCCTGAGAGACATTCTCGAGACGCATTCAATGTAGCAAAAAATCACACAGTCAGGATGTAAGTATGTCCTGACTGAGAGCTTGCTTCGAGGCGTTCTCAATCTTGCAAATAATCCGTCAGCAGTATGGTTGTCATGCCTGAGAGCCTGTCTCGAGACGTTTGCAATGTTGAGAGCAATCACACGGTCAGGAGTCAGTTTTGTCATGCCTGAGATCCTGTCCCGAGGCGTTCGCAACGTTGCAAACAATCCATCAGCAGTATGGTTGTCACGCCTGAAAGCCTGTCTCGAGACGTTTGCAATGTTGAGAACAATGACCATTTTTAGGAGAGGATCTTTTCCATTTGCAACGATGTAAGCTGTACTCAAAACAATTCGATTATGAAGACACTAGAGATTAAAAAGTCCGCGTCCGCCTTGACGGCTTGAAATGAATAATCGCGGAACTGACGAATTCATATGCAAGCTTTTATGCATATGCGTGATCTCACATGTTGTGACATCAAGGGCCTTAATTTCGTTCTTCGTCCATTGAACCACCGCAATCGAGAAGAGTCCTAGAGAGACCACCAAGACCACCTAGACAAAAAATGTATGCATAGTGGTTAAAAGTATTATTTTCACTGTGTAAAGTCATTCCTTGTGCTAAGAAAAATATGAGTTATGTTCTCAAAACGACTGACTGGGGTATTGAAGGAAGATAGCCTTGATAAACATAATAACTTAATCGTTTATTGTTATTTCTAAGTGCACGTTACAAACAACATTTTGATCCGACTTCGGATTACAAAAAATACTATATTCAAGTTTGACCGTTTTTATACTTGAATTATTAGTGCTGTATGTTGAGGTTTACTCATCTTGTACCATACTTACTCTAAAATATGTTCTTATTGGACGTAAACGACCTACTGGAGTTTCAGCAATTTCTTTTGGAGTTAAATTGGTAACCTTACCTCTTTTTAGGTTTATTTTTGACCTCTTACGACGAGAATCATAAATTCCAGCAAGTACATCACTACTCTCTAATATTGCAAAAACATCACCAACGGTTGTTGATAAAACAATTTGTTCTTGGTTTGGTAAAGGCAAATAGACATTATTCCCTGTTCTCAACTTAATTTCTGTAGTGACTGGAAAAGTGTATCTTTGAAGTTGGAATATCAGGTGTGGATTCGTGTAGGGACTAAGGCGAATGAATTTAAGATGTTCAAGTCCATATCCAAGTACGTTAGAAGCAGGAAGCCTAGTGGGTGGAACCATGCACCTGACAGTAGTATTAGGTATTGAGATAGGAGATCTGGACCTTAGGCGGAGAACTGGCTGAGCTGGAGGAGAAGACCTGTGTGGAAAATAACTTCTGGTAGACGAAAATTCAAAATGAGAAAATTTGAAAGGAGACGCGGCAGAATTAAATCCTTCATCAGGAATCCCGACATGGGATAACTGGGCAGAATGAGAACCGGCAGGATGAAGCTCGTCAGAAGAAAAAACGACAGAAGTACGGCTGGCTGAAGGAGACCTGACAGGAGTATTATGTACGTCTAGAGAATGAGAATTTTCGGTACGATGAATACTGGGAATCGGGGCTCCATTAGGCAAGCAATCAAACTGTGAACTTAACTCTGCAACAAGAAAGAAAATCATATTTTTGTTAAGTGCGCGAGGCGAAAGAGAATGCAGATTTGGAAAAGACCCTGCATAATAGAGAGTAAGAAAAGGTGATTGGTCAGCCGAGAGATTCTAAAAATATAAAGAAAATATAAAGAAGGAAATACGGTAGAGGAAAATGGAAACAAGGATATTGAAAAAGTTATTGTAAAAGTTCCAAAAGTATTACAGAGAAGTTAAGTTAAGAAAGAAGTCAGCGGAGCATATATCCATTCTGAGGAAAATCCGGATAAAAATAAAAAGCAGGAGAGACAAAAATCGGAAACATGACGCTAACTTGAGAGAGTTGATTAACTTTAGGTTTTTATGGTTGCTGAATGCAAATATGACGTCAAAGTTTCAGTAAAAAGGGAAGCATATCAAACATGGCAGTGAATCTCGACTCAGGTAGAGTCCAGATCGTATGCCATGTTCAGCGCGGATGGCATTCAGATGTCTTTATCCGCAGTACTACATGAATTAAATGTATTGGGCAAACAAAACAATAATAGCGGAAGAAAAATTGAAAAAATACAGTAAGATTGGCGAAATTAGTTATAGTTACGATTTTGAGTCGCTGAATCTAAATCTAACGTCACAATTGAAAATGTTCGATCACATGCGGTGATACACAAATTCAACCTGAAAGTTTTTCTAGTACACTGTCTTTTCTAAAGAAAAACAATTGCAGCTCAAACGTGAATATATTTTTAAAGAATGTTAATAATTAGTGCATAAATAAAATTCTAGTCACAGGAACGTTACGTTGAATATGCATATGGCGTCACGTGAAATGTGATGTCAAGTTTGAATTCAGCAGCCTCAAAAACGTAAATATGTGCAATTTTGTAAAGTTGTCCAAATTTTTTCAATATTGCGTCCACGATATTTGATCTACTGTTTTTCATTTTGAAATTATGACGTCATATTTCAATTTAGCTACCTCAAAAACCTTAAGATAATCAACTTTATGAATTTATCATTATGGTTCCTCTTTGTGTTTCTCTATATTGGATTTTCCATCTTTAACCGGATTTTTTTCAGAATGGAAATGTCTTACGCTGTTTTGCCTTGTACATTTCCATTCAGGATTAAACAATCCATTTTAGTCGATCAATTTGAGGGATATTAACCTTCGAGAGTAAATTTCGCAAAATAGCCTACTGAGCATTGGCAACCTAGACTCCACCCTTAAATTTGCTTTTAACCGGTACCGATTTCGTATACACAACCTTTTAAAAATAACTGGCCAAGAAGCTTTTGTACTGGTACCAGCAGAAGACTATTTTGCCGGTATCGGTAGAGCGTCCACTGCCAAAAATAAATGGTTTGAGGAGAAATAAAAGGTTACCACGCAATAAGAATCGTGGAAAGTAGTGAATAGGTACTAGCTAGTAAGTATTCAGTAATAGGGTTCTAGCGCCCTGGCATTCTAGTTCTAAAACAGCGCATGCTGTTACACCTCCCCTCTTATTTTAAAAGGTGTGTCGTCACTCATGGCGAGACAGCTTTTATTGCTTTTTTACGATTTTCTCAAGTGTTGAATGTGTCAAATTTCGAGTAGTGGATTGATTTATGTTTAAAAGTGAAATTGGAGTAAATAGTGAAATGTGTGTGCATAGTGATGCATTTTTACGCAAAGGAAAAACATCCAAGTGTTTATATTACGAGTGGAAGAGGAACGAAAGAGGAAGAATACTTTGAACGCACTTCATTGGAAACCAAATGACTATGGATTCAATATAAAGGAAATGATTTGAATCAAAAATATTGGAAAAATTTTCTACAATTTTACTGATGTAAAATGGGATAAATGCTTGAAAAGGTAAGAAAATTAATTATATATATATTTATAAAAATAATTAACATTAATTAAGATAGGTTCTTGGAATAAAAGACCCTTTTTAAGAATCTAACAATATAAACGATATATTTTTGCATATGTGTGAATTTTTCAACATGAGGTTACTATAAAATTTTTCACCCTTTTTCGAGGAAGAATCTAAAACATGTATCAATTGTAACATAGTTTCGTTATTTTCTTTGGTTAACCTAACCTATAAATAGAATAAAAAAATGTATATACATTTAGCGCCATAACTTTTTTCTTTCAAATCTTAAAAAGATAAACACATATATATACATATATGCACATATACATATATGTATCCATATATATACACATATACATATCTAAAATTTACTTGAGAGGTTTTCTCCTAAACTTAAAGAAATATATTTTATCAATATTTTCTTTTGTGTACCGTATTTAACTTAAAATCAAAAGACAACCATTTACATTTATATATTTGTACACATACCCTGCGATGTTAAATCTCTAGCTACATTTCTTCGAGATGGTCGGGTTTTAACCATAAGATCACGAAACCTATTCCACATCAGGAAAGTCTTCCCCGAGTCCGGAGTCTCCAGACTCTTCAAAATTGAAGAGTCCACCAACGTCCTGCCACAATTCATCCTCGTCTTCATCATCATCAATAGGGATGGCCATCGGTCTTTAAAATGGTCCCCAAATGATATCTACGAAGAAGAAAAGTGGATAAGAAGGCTCCGTATCCGGGTTCACCTCTCGGCAAGAGGAAGGCCCCAATTCACTCATGTCTTTGAGTTTATTAACCCGGACCTGCATTACTCGGTTGGGATCCATGCTGGTAAGGTTCCAATCCGCGTCTGCCACTGCAAGCATGCAAGCCCAGCAGGTGTTCATAGTGTTGCTTTTGAAAGGAGCACAGAAACAACCTTCGCAGAGCCTAGGTTTTGTCAGCTCTTGGAATGTAGCGAAATGAAACTCCTGCACTATTACTTCCTCAAAGGGTCCTATTGGAAGTTTTCCCTTAAAGCGACAAGTTTCACATCTCCATTCCCAGTGATCATTATATTTGCCGACCCAGAGAATGGCTGATAGGTGCCTCAAATTAGAGTGTATATCTTGTAGAGCTTTCCAATTAGACTGCAAGGAGAAGGAAAAAAAAGGATCTGTTATATTTTATCATAATCAGTTGGAAAGAAGGTAGTTTTAAATTTGAATTAAAAATTGTCAATTTGATTTGTAATTTTTTTTTGTTGATTCAGATACATATGGAAAAAACTAAATGTTTTTTTTAATAACTTTTTTAAAAAAATATGAAATGTCGGAGAACAAAATATAGAAAGAAAGGGAATTATGTAAAAAGATAAAAATGAAATTTCAATTATTCATGATAAAACAAAATTTATAAGAATAATTTAGAGAGATAGAGAGTAATGTAAGGATAGAATAGTAGAAGGGAAAAGCAGTACTTACTATATAAAAAGTGACTCACACTGGTAAATGTTTTATTTGTATAACCACTTTTTAAAAATCTTTATATAAAAAAAAAGAATGAACATTCTTTTTCTCTTGGCACCTTTTAACTTTTTTTTATCGCGTATTATATGGGACCTATGCAAGGGATTTACGTAAACTAATCCTTGAAAGATCCCTTTGGTTATCAAATCTAGCAACAAGTGTATTGCCAACTAAATGACTCAATAGAGCATCGCCATATTTATTTTCACAGTCCCTTGAGAGTGAACAAAATTTCAGACAATTCGAGAGAAAACAAAAATGTAAGGCAAGAACAATGTCATATAGTATTAATTTAATTTCAATGTTAATCATTCATTCACATTTATAAAAAGAAACAAATTTGAGGCATGTGGTAATGTTTTCATCCCACACCCCCTCCCCACCTAAGTTGGTTTTATATAAAATACAAAATTGATATTTAAATTAATTATATTCTCATATTATATGAATTTGTTATCTAAAAGCATAATTTATTTGTTTCTTTAGAAACATTTTTATTAATTAATAGATCTTTTTCATTGATTTCCAATAATCAATTTTTATTGGGATCTGAAATACAACGATACGCGGACTTGCATGTTGGTGGCGGTAGTGAGAACGTGTTCAGTGTCAGGTGGTGAGAGAATTTTACAGAGTTTGTGTGGAAGGTGTGAGTGGAGTGTGAGGGTGGAAGCCTGCGAGGTGAGTAGGGTTGTGTGGGGTGAATTAGGGAGATAAAAAGGGATTTTCAGCGTGGGTGTGAGGTGGAATTTAGTCTCAAAAACAAAATGTGTGACTGTGATAAATGAGGACAGTGACGAGGATTAAGTTTTCAATCAATATGAAACTAAACCAGATATAAAAATAAAACTTCCAAAAAATTCCAAAAATAATAGTACCACGAATAATCATTTTATCTTTTCTGTTACAATGTATATATACATTATGTATATATAATGTGTCTAATAATGTATGAATATACTTATATAACTGTATTATATAAATATATTCAGGTATCAATGGGCCTCAGGAGTTGGAATATGTGAAAATTATAGTTTTTAATTTTTTACACTAAGATGCCCTGAATTTAAAAATCTGAAAAAATTTACAATAATAACTCTTTGGGTGACTATTCTATGGTAAAAAACTGAGACAGTACTTGAGTTTCATCACACGAAAAAATACCAAAAAAAAGTTGAAAGTTTTTTTGAGTTTGAATTTTCCGCCACATTTTTTTGAAACAATCATGTACGTTGAGAATGACCGAAAGAAGTACTGTGAATATTTACAGATTTTTTCTAACGATAGAAGCAGAGAAAAAAACTAAACACCAAAATGTACATTGGATTTCCTTTAGGGGCATTTTTTGCATGCTCATCGGTTATACCCTTTTTTGCAACTTACATTTTTTAAACCCATCTTCTCATAATATGCCTTAACTAACAAAATAATGAATATATTTCTGAGATGATCCTGGCTTTTTCATCAAAAAGCCATAGCCGAAATTTTGTCACGAATGTTCAAGCGGTTCCATAGCGCAATTCGCTAAGGCATCGGCTAGGTACATACGGATTAGGTAGTTTAGATAGGTTTCAAATCCCCAGCAAGTGCGATTTTTCAATGGGTTTAAGCGTTGGATTATATGTGTAGGGGACCGTGCGTGAAATTGGATTATTTAAAATATAAACTAAGTGCAACAATAATACAAAAAACATTTTTTTGTCACATATCGTTGTAACACTGTTACGGAATTGTTATAATAAATGCAAAAACGTTGTAACACCGTCATGGAATTGTTACGGATCGATTACAGAACAAATTTACATCGTAACACTGTTACATATGTGTTACGGCACTATTACGGAACAATGTTACTCTGTAAACCTGTTCCTAAATTGTTCTAAAAATATTTGTTGACATATAACGCTGTTCCAGAATTGTTACAGAACAATTACAGAACAAATTTAAATCGTAACACTGTTACACATGTGTTCTTGCACTATTATAGAACATGGGTACTCTGTAACCCTGTTCCTAAATTGTTCTAAAAATATTTTTGTTACATATAACACTGTTCCAGAACTGCTATAGATCTCTGACAGAACATGGTTCTGTAACAGCGTTACAGAACTGCTACGTCCATTTTGGGGACGACATTACTTAAACCATGGTCTAAGCATGTTCTAATCCTGTTACAGAACATGTTCTTTTGTGTTCTAGAACTGTTACATCAAAGTTATATAACAGTGTCCGCTGGGACAAAGGAATCTAAAGAAATCTGAAGTTGTAACGTAAAAAAAAATGAAAGCTAAAAACGAATCTCGGACTAATAATAATCTTACGTGCTTATTGACATTCCCAGACGCTACTTTCTTCCAAGAAGTGCACTTCCTTCTAATGTCTTTTCAGGTTGAAAATCTTCGCAACGGTAGCAGAACATAAATTGCATTTCACTTTTTCGTTCATCACGTTATTATTATTTTCATTACTTGCTAGATTTGCCACTCAGATATAATCAGCCATATTTTAGAATTTAGAAGACGGAGCAATCAAGCAGATGAAAAATGACACGAAGGCTATGGTAGCGACCGTGGGGGGAGCCAGGAATCCGGCTGGTCAGATCCATTCCTCAACGACCTACTTTGCAGCAGCCTATGCATCGCCCGTGTGTAGCGGGGCGCACACACATAACTGTTCACGAACAACAAAGTGTTCACAATTCTCACGTCAACACTTCACATTTTGAGATTACAAAAACTGGCCGGCGCCACCTGAAGCAAGCCTAATAAAACCTGGTGCACAGGAAGTAGTTATGCGGATCCGTGTGCGTTCAAGCGTGTTCTCTTGTGCGTTGTGCTTATTCGTTGTGCAAATGTGTGTGCGTCCCACTTATGTGTATGGGGTTGTTCTTCTTTTAACATCCGGAGGGGTACCGTAGTTTAAGTAAATCCAATAGATGGCGCTGCAATCAGTTAATCCCGTTTTTTGCATTGTTATGTATAGCAAAAATACTAAAATTCATTTGAAACTTGATAATTTTTATGAATATGAAAGAAGAACATAGTTTTTAATAACAATAAGAGTAGGTGTAACTAGTAATGAAAAAATTCATAAAAAAATGTAATTTAATATTAGGAATATTGAATATAAAGATGAGTTTTTTGAAAACAGTTCGAATTGTATTAATATTTTTCTATTGTTTATTTTGCTAATATAATTCATTCATTTTATAGAAAATTGTAATTGTTACAAATTTTAAACATACAGGGTGTCCCAGCACTCGAGGTATATTTTTATTGTTTTGAATTCCGCATGAAAAATGGAGTTGAAAATAATAATAAAAATTTGTTTTAAAGTTAATAATTAATGAGTAATTAACAATTAAAAATTATCCAATCGGAAACAGGCGTTAGATGGACGACAGTCCATGTATCACTGATGACGGTGTGTGCGCAAAAGAGTAATTTTAAATTTGCAGGAGGTTGTGAATATCAGTTTAAAAGGATTTAAAAATATTTTGAAAGATTTCTAAAATTTTCGTAACAGAATCTGGAAGATTTGAAGACAATTTTTGTAATTTTGCAGAATTTTAAAAAAATTTGGAATAATTCAAATAATTCTAAAAGACATTTAGAAAGTTAAAAAGTTTTGGAAATGGTGAAAAAAATTGAAATTTGAAAATATTTCTAAAAAATTAAAAAATCAATGTACATTTTTTAAGTTTTCAACAAAATTTCGAAGCTTTTTCAGAAGTTTGAAAGAAAAATTAATTTTAAAAACCTTGAAAAATAAATTTTTAAAGAAAATTTTAAAAGATATCAAAATATTTCAAAAGATTTCTACGAAATCTTCAAAAATCTTTTTGAATTTTCTCAAGAATCGTACGAAAATTATATTTCTGAAACCATAAAAACAAACGAACACAATGAACCTAAAAAAGAAATATTTATTCAAAGTTTTTATTTTGCATTCAAAATTTGGGTGTAATTTTTTTTCTTTCATGAGTGAAAAACCTTTTTTGGTTAAAAATTGGACTATTTGGTTGAAAATTCGTCTTCCTGGTTTGAAAATCAAACTGTTTCGGTTGAGAATTCCACTATTTTGTTCAAAATTCGTCATTTTCGGTTGAAAGTGCAACAGATTGAAAATTATTTTGTTATGGTACAGGATTCAACTAATTTGTTAAAAATTAATTTTGTTTATTAAAGAAATAAAAATTTTGAAATTTCTTAAGGATTTAAAAATGTTTCATGATAAAAAAAAAACATTCTTAAAATTCACGGGAAAATTCAAACTGATATTTTATTTTGAAACATTAATTTCCATAGAATATTTAAAAAGATTGTAAAATATTTCAAAAGATTTCCAAGATTGTCATAACAAAATCTGGAAGATTGGAAGGCAATTTTTGTATTTTTGCAGAATTTAAAAACAAGTTTGGAATAATTCAAATAATTTTAAAAGACATTCAGAAGGTTAACAGGTTTTCGAAACGGTTAAGAAAATAATTTGAAATTTGATATTTCCGAAAAATTAACAAAAAATGTACATTTTTGAAGATTTCGATTAAATTTCGAAGCTTTGCATTCAGTTTGAAAGTAAGAGAAATTTAAAAATCTTGAAAAATACATTTTTAAAGAAAATTCAAAATGATTTCAAAACATTTCAAAAGATTTCTACAAATTTCGAAAAAGATCTAGAAAATTTAAGGGCAATTTTTCTTAATTTTCAAAGATTTTAAAAAATTTTAAGAATAATTCGAATCAGTTTAAAATATATTCGTTTTCAACATTTTCAAAAATCCTTAATATCGTTTAAACTGACTCGAATATTTCAATTAGCAAGATTACAACGATTTATAAAAGATGCGAGTAAGTTTAAGACTTTTCGAAATTTTTTAAATATTCAAAATTAATTCAAAAGTTGAAAATATTTCGAAAGTTTAACAAAATTTTAATTTTTGAATATCTGAACAAAATTTTTTTAAGCTTTTCAAGGATTTAAAAGATGACAAGATTTTGAAAAAAATTTCGAAGCTTTTTAAGAAGTTTCAAAGGTTTGAAGAAAATAAAAGAACTTTTTAAATTTCCTGTGAAAATCTAAACTGAATTTTTATTTTGAAAAATTAATTTAAATTTAATATTAAATACAAAAATTTAACATTTGAAAAGATTTCCAAAATTGATTTCCAATCAAAAAAATTCGAATCTTTTTAAGAAGTTTCAGAGGTTTCAAAAAAATAAAAAAATTTCTTAAGATTCATGAGAAAATGTTTAATTACTTTTTATTTTGAAAAATTAATTTTAAATGAAAATTTGAAGAAGTTTCAAAATATTTCAAAATATTATTATAATTTCAAAATATTTCTACAAATTTCGAAAATATCTGGAAGATTTGAGAGCAATTTGGTTCATTTTTTTAAATATAAACATATATATATATTATTTTTTATATTATTTTTATGTAAAATATATAAAATGATGATAATATCTTTCAAAGTGACTTGAATTTTTTCTAAAATTTTTAAAAATCCTGCAAAATGAAAAATTATGCTCTATTGACATATCTGAAATCTTCAAAAAAAAATTTGAATTTTCTCAAGAATCTTATAGAAATTATATATTTATTTAAATTGAAATACAAATGAACAAACAAGCTTTAAAAAGAAATGTTTGGTAGGGATTTTTATTTTGTATTTTAAATTATTCACATCCCAAAAATAATAATTTGGGTGAATTTTTTTTCTTTCATGACTGGAAAATCTTTTTTAAGATAAAATTTGAACTATTTGGTTGTGAATTCATCTTTTTGGATTGAAAATTATCTGTTTATGTTTAGGATCATGGGAAAATTTGAAATAATATTTTATTTGTAAAAATTAATTTCAATAGAATGTTTTAAAAAAAAATTTAATATTTCAAAAATTTCTAAAATTTTCATAACAGAATCTAGAAGATTTAAAGACAATTTTTGTAATTTTGCAGAAATCAACAAAAATTTTTGAATAATTTGAATAATTCTAAAATAAATTCAGAAGGTGAAAAAGTTTTGGAAATGGTTAAAAAATATGAAATTTGAAAATATTTCCAAAAAATTTAAAAAAAAAATTTTAATTTTTGAAGATTCGAAAAAATTTCGAAGCTTTTTAAGAAGTTTGAAAGAAAAAGAAATTTAAAAAATCTGGAAAAATACATTTTTAAAGAAAATTTAAACAGAGGGAAGAGGGAAGAGGGAAGAGGGAAGAGGGAAGAGGGAAGAGGGAAGAGGGAAGAGGGAAGAGGGAAGAGGGAGAAGATAAATATTATTACTTTTGCAATTATTACTTTTTCTACCGGAAGAGATCAATTTTCAATCAAATGAATTAATTGTTGACCAGACAGTTAATTAAAAACCAAACAGTTTAACTTTCAGGCGCAAAAAAGAATTCTTAACAAAATAGTTAAATTTTTAACAAAAAGATTGAAAGTCAAATAAAAACTGTTGACTTTTCAAGCCAAATAGACGAACCTCAACCAAGTAGATAAATTTTCAATGAAGAAAAATGAATTTTAAACCAAATAGTTTAATATTTCACTAAAAAAACAATCAAATTTTTTGAACCTAAATTGGAGTTGTCAAATTTTCAGCTTCAAAAATTAATTTTTATTTTGGAAAAACTGGACTCCCAACCAAAAAAGACGAATATTTAACCAAAGATTTGAATCCTTAACCAAAATTATAAATTTTCAGCAAATCAGATTATTTTCAACCAAGTAGTAAAATTTTGAACTAAAAAAGATAAATTTTCAATTAAAAATATCAATTTTCAACCAAACATAAAATTGTTACATTTTGACTTTGAAAAATTTTTCTCAAAAAAGACCATTTTTAAGAAAATAGTTAAATTTTCAACCAATGAGATGAATTTTTTACTAAAATGAAGAACCTAAAAGAAATATTAATTCTCAACAAAAGAGTTCAACATTCAACACGAATTTCATTTTTTAACTTAAATGATGAATCGTTAACTAGAATAATTTGATTTTCATCTGAAAATAATAATTTTCAACAATTTAGTTAAATTATCAGCCATAGATGAATTTTCCTTAAAAATGTTGAGCCTTCAACAAAAAAAATACATTTTTTACAAGCGAGTTTAACTTTCAATGAAGTTGTTAAATTTGCAACCAAAAAGATCAATTTTCTACCAAAAAAGGCGAATTTTCCACAAGAAGTATTAATTTTTAGCCAAATAGTTAATCTTTCATCTAAAAAGATTGATTCTCAAAAAAACAGTTAAATCTTCAACCAACAAACTGAAAAAATGAATTGTCGATGAAAAAGTTAAATTTTTAAACCAAAATTATGAATCTTCAATAGAAAAAATAAATTTTACACAAATGAATTAAACTTTTAATGAATTAGTTGAATTTTCAAACAAAAAATAGAGATTCTCAATGAAAAATAGAACAGTTATTATTTTAATCAAAAAATATTCCAATTTTAACACCTTTTATTTTAACAAATTTCATTTTTGTTTAAAAATTATTTTTTGTTCAAATGAAAATTCATCTTTCTCAAAAAGATGAATTTTCAACTAGGAAAAAATGATTTTTAAACGTTGAACAAAATTGAAAAAAAAAATTAATTTAAGAGACAGGTGAATTTTCAACCAAATAATCAAATTTCTCACCAAAGAGATTGAATTTAAAAAATTACTTTTTAACTAAAAAAATTAATTTCCAAATCTGGAAATCATTTTTTTTTTTTTTTGTCAAAAGTATTTTCAATAGATTTTCCTAGTCCTAACTCTCACGTCTGGAAGATTCACATTTTTTTAGGACAAACAAAAAATATTTTTGAAAATTTTGATTTCAGTGCCGATTCTGTGATATAGATGTAATTGTATAATATATTAATAATTCAATTTTTTTAAAGGGGAAATTTGAAAATAAATAAATAACTGTAAAATGAATAATTTTATTCAAGGAGAAATTTTAGATAATTAAATTATTTAGTGTTAGCTAGTTAGTTATTTAGCGTTATTTTTTTTTGTTGAAAATTAATATTTTTATTTTTTTTAATTAGATTTTGAAGAAGATTCGCAGTTTTCAACAATTGCAGGTCATGATATCGTTCCACATAAGAAATATTTATTTTTAGTGAAAAGTAATTAATTTCAAAGAATATTAAAAATGTATGTATATTAATTTCATCTTAAAATAGATTTTTAAAATAAGATTTATTTCAGTATTCCCAAGAATCTTTAAGAGAACACTTTTTTATTCCCTTCAAACCTTTCAAAATTCTTAAAAATCTTTTTTTTTTAAATGTTAAAAAATATACATTTTATTTTCACATTTCTTGAAATCCTTTCTGGTTTAAATTATTCTTGAAATTTTTAAATATCTTTCAAACTAGTTCGAATTTTCCATTAAATTTAAAAAAATTGCTTTAAGGTCTTCCTGATTCTTTTTCGGCAATTTTAGAAATCTTTTAAAATGTTTTGAAATCTTTTTTAATTTTATCTAGAAATTTATTTTTTCAAATTAAAAATTATTTAAATTATGCCAAACATCTCAAAATAACTTGTTCATTCTCTTGAAACCTTTCAAAATTCTTAAAACCCTACTTTTTTGGAATTTTCATAACCTACATTTCGTTCTAAATTTTTTGAAATCATTTTAAATTCTTTGAAATCTTTTCTTAATTATTTTTTATCCTTTTCAAAACTTCTTTATATTTTTTGAATGAACTCGATTTTTTTTAATTTGGTAATCGTGCAAGAAATCTTCTACTTTCTTTTTCGAAATTTCATCAAATCATTTAAAATCCTGCGAAATGAAAAAAAAATTCCCAACAATCTTTCAGATTCTTGAAAACAATTTTGGATATCTTTTGGAATATTCTATTATAATAATTTGAAAAAAAAACATTTGAAACTTTCTATGAATCGGAATACTTGAACTTAGAATCATAAAGATGAATTTCCAAACAAATTAATTTTCATACGAAAAGATTAATTTTCTACCAAAGAAGACGATTTTTCAACAAAAGACATGAATTTTCATCAAAATATTTTATTTTTTAAGCAAAGATATGAGTTTTCAACATACAAATTCAATTTTTCAGTTTGATTTTTCGGTTAAAAGAATTAATTTTCAACCCAGTTTATAAATTTTCAACTGAAGTGATGAATTATTGACTGGAATAATTTGATTTTCAACTAAAAATGATAATTTTTAACCTGAAATTGGATGGTTAAATTTTTTATTATTTGTAACTAAGGGGATGAATTTTTAACGAAAGAATAACTTTCAACCAAGTAGTTTTTATATTTAATCTAAAAGATGAAATTTCAACTAAAATGATGAATACTTAATTGGAATACTTAAATTTTCAACCAAAAAGATAACGTTTCAAACAAGAAGGTTAATTTTGAAACATAAAAAATAATTTTTTACCAAAACATAAGTTTTTATCAAGAAAAGAGATGAATTTTCAACTAAAAAAGACAAACTTTCAACCAAATAGTTCAATTTTGAGTTTAAAAAAAATTAATTTTCAACAACAAAATTTCCTACAAAAAAAGGCCGCTGTCAGCCGCTGTGATGAATTTTTAAATAAAATGATGTGTTTTTTACTGAAATAGATGAATCTTCAACTGGAGTAAATAAATTTCAAGTCAAATAGAATAATTTTTAACAAAAGAGTTTATCTTCGAACCAAGTTTTTGTATTTTCAACCAAATAGTTAAATTTCCAATTAAAATTGTACATTTTTAACTGGAATACTTGAATTTAGAACCATAAAGATGAATTTCCAAACAAATTAATTTTCATACGAAAAGATTAATTTTCTACCAAAAAAGACGATTTTTCAACAAAATACATGAATTTTCATCAAAATATTTGATTTTTTAACCAAAGATATGAGTTTTCAACATACAAATTCAATTTTTCAGTTTCATATTTCGGTTGAAAGAATTAATTTTCAACCCAGTTTATAAATTTTCAACGGAAGTGATGAATTATTGACTGGAATATTTTAATTTTCAACTAAAAATGATAATTTTCAACCTGAAATTGGATAGATGAATTTTTCATTATTTTCAACTAAGGGGATGAATTTTTAACTGCAATATTAGAATGTTAAAATGGAATAATTTCATTTTCAGTTTGAAAAAAGAATAATTTTCTGTCAGAAAACACCAATTTTCAACAAAATAGCTGACTTTTCAAACAGAGAGATGAATTTTTAAATGAAATAATGAATCTTGAACCAACAGAAATTAATGTTCAACAAAAGAGTTTAACTTTCAACTCTCGAAACTTTATTTGTATTCCCAAAAAGATGCATTCTAAACAAAAAATCAAGCAGTTGCTATCCGAACCAAAAAAATTAATTCCTAATCAGAACCTGATGAATTTAACAAAAAAAAAACTACTTTTCTACATGGGTTTAATTTTCAACATGAAAAGATTTTTCAGTCGTCAAGGGAGAGAAAAAATAATAGAAAAGAAAGAAACATAATAGTTCAATTTTCACTTTAAAAAATTAAATAAACTAAATTAAAATTCTCGCCCTTCAAAATATGTAGATACTTTTATTTTAACTAATCCGAAGTTTACCAATACGGTGGTTCAAAAAAGGCTTTTTTGAAGACAAAAGAGTTTTCAATTCTGTTTAAAATTTAGGTGAAATAATAATTTTTGTCGATTAGAAAAACTGGATCTGATGATTATATCTTCTTCAAAAGCGAGAAGCTTGAAATATGAAAAAAGATTTAAAAATCATCAATACAATGATTTTATGACAACCCCATTTTTTTCACTTTGAACAAATGATTGAAATTGTAAATAAAATTGATGAACTTAGATCACATTTTATGGGTTTATCTAATGATTTTTTAAATAATGACAATCCGTAAACTTTATTAGAAAAGGAATTGAATAAAGATTTAATTTAAGCAAAGATTTTCTTGAAAATTCATCCGGAATTAATTATCACAAAATCAGATCAAGGAAATATTACAATATTAGTACAGTAGCGATTCATAAAGAAGTTTATATTAAAAAAAATTTGCATATCTTTGATGATGAAGATAGTATTCAATTGATTCATAATAATCCCCCGAAAATGCTTCAAAAAGGGACTTTCAAAATTTGAGACAGAATGAGAACTAATAAACACTTAGGTAATAATATTGAAAGATGTGATATTGATACGAGTACCAATCTCTCATTAGCCTATGGCCTTGTTACAGCTCATAAATTTGAATTTCCTCTAAGACCAGTTATTTTAAGAATAGATTCTCCAACTAGAAAATTGGAAGAACTATTGAGTCAAATTATTAAAAATTCAATAGAAATCTCAAAAACATCCATTAAACATAGTCATGCTTTTTTAAAACTAATTGAAAATGTAATAATATCTTTTAATCACATATCTGTCTCTTTTTGATGTAATAGCTATGTTTCCAAACATCCCTTATGAAAGAGTTAAAAATGCCATACAAAAACGTTGGGAACTGATTAAAATTAATACCAAAATTTCGAAAAAACAATTTCCTAATGCTATAAAATATGTCTTCCATTCTGTATACTCAAAATTTAATAATAATTTCTATGAAAGAAAGTTTGGAACACCCATAGGATCAGTGTTGTCTCCTATTTATAAATAAATTTTCAAGAAAAGAGTCGAATTTGCTACAAAAAATTTATTTCTTAATAAGAAAATAAGAATTTTTAACAAAAAAAGTTGATTTTTAACCCAATAGTTCAATTTTCAAATAAAAAAGATGAATTCTCAACAAAATACTTGAATTTTCAACAAAAGGTTAATTTTTAACCAAATAGTTCAAATTTCTACATAAATAGTTTACTTTTCGATCCAGAAAGACACATTTTTAACAAAAAGTAGAATTTTCACCCAAGATGGATAATTTTGTTAATAAAATTGTTGAATTTCCATAAAAATAATTAAATTTGCAATCATAAAGTTTCATTTTCAACCAAGAAAGATAAAATTTCTACCCAAAAAGATAAATTTTCAACAAAAGAGTCGAATTTGCTACAAAAAAGTTTATTTCTCAATAAGAAAATATGAATACCCAGAAAGACAAAGTTTCGACAAAAAGTTGAATTTTCAACCAAGATGGATAATTTTTTTAAACAATTGTTGAATTTCTATAAAAATAATTAAATTTGCAAATCAAAAAGTTTCATTTTTAACCAAATAAGATAAAAATGTCTACCCAAAAAGATCAATTTTCAAGAAAAGAGTCGAATTTGCTACAAAAAGTTGATTTTTTAACAAGAAAATATAAATTTTAACCAATAGTTATATTTTTAACCAATAGTTGAATTTTCTACTCAAATAGTTAATTTTTCAACCATGAAGGATACATTTTTCATAAAATTCTTGAATTTTCTAGAAAACAGTGTAATAATTCTCAAAAAGAAAATACAAATTTTTTCTCGATGGTTATATTTTTTACCTAAATGGTTGAATTTTCAACTTAAAAAGACGAATTTTCAACCAAAAAAGTTGATTTTTAACCCAATAGTTCAATTTTCAAACAAAAAAGATTACTTTTTAACGAAATACTTGAATTTTCAACTAAAAAAGATGAATTTTCAACAAAAAGATCATTTTTAACCAAATATTTAAAATTCCTATCTAACTAGTTTAATTTTCGACCCAGAAAGACAAATTTTCAACAAAAAGTTGAATTTTCAACCAAGATGGATAATTTTTTAATCAAATTGTTGAATTTCCATAACAATAATTAAATTTTAACCAATAGTTGAATTTTTTACTTAAATAGTTAAATTTCCAACCTGAAAAGACGAATTTTCAACAAAGCAGTTAATTTTTCAACCATGAAGAATAAATTTTTTATAAAATTATTGAATTTTCTACAAAACAGAGTAATAATTCTCAACAAGAAAATATAAATTTTTCATCAATAGTTATATTTTTTACATAAATGGTTGAATTTTCAACCCAAAAAGACGAATTTTCATCAAAAAACGTTTATTTTTAACCCAATAGTTCAATTTTCAACCAAAAGGGATAACTGAAATTCTTTTTTCAATTTTCTGCAAAACTATTTAATTCTCAACAAGACAATAAGAAAATTGATGTATTTTCTGAAGGACAAATTTTCAACAAAAGTAGAATTTTCAACCAAGATGGATAACTTTTTAATAAAATTATTGAATTTTCTACATAAATTTTAATTCTCAACAAGACATCATGAATTTAAAACCAATATTTGATTTTTTATCTAAATATTTCAATTTTCAACCCAAAAAGACGAATTTTCAATAAAACACTTGAATTTTCCACAAAAAAATTATTTTTTAAACACATAGTTAAATTACTACTTAAATGGTTGAATTTTCAATCAAAAGGGATAACTCAAAAATTTTTTTTTTAATTTTCTGCAAATTTCAAATTCTTTTTGAATCTTTTCAAAATTTCTAAAGATTTCTAAAAGATACATCAAAATCGTTAAATCTGAAAATAAGAAAATTGTAGAATTTTCTGCAAAACAAATTGAAAGACAAATTTTCAACAAAAGCTGAATTTTCAACCAAGATGGCTAACTTTTTAATAAAATTGTTGAATTTCCATCAAAATAATTAAATTTGCAATCAAAAAGTTTCATTTTTAACCGAAAAAGATTAACTTTCTAACCAAAAGTAAATAAATTTTCAAGAAAAGAGTCGAATTTGCTACAAAAATTTATTTGAAAATAAGAAAATATGAATTTTTAACCAATAGTTGAATTTTCTGCTTAAATAGTTAAACTTCCAACCTAAAAAGATGAATTTTCAACAAAACAATTAATTTTTCAACCATGAAGGCTACATTTTTTTATAAAATTCTTGAATTTTCTGGAACACAGTGTAATCAACAAGAAAATATGAATTCCTCACCAATAGTTATATTTTTTACCTAAATAGTTAGATTTCCAACTCAAAAAGGCGATTTTTTAACAAAAAAGTGGATTTTTAACCCAATAGTTCAATTTTCAACCAAAAAAAAATTAATTTTCAACAAAATACTTGAATTTTCAACAAAATGATAATTTTTAACCAAATAGTTCAAATTTCTACCTAAATAGTTTAATTTTAAAACCATAAAGACAAATCTTCAACAAAAAGTAGAATTTTCACCCAAGATGGATAATTTTTTAATAAAATTGTTGAATTTCCATCAAAATAATTAAATTTGCAATCAAAAAGTTTCATTTTTAACCAAAAAAGATAAAATTTCTACAAAAAGAAAAATGAAATTTCTACCCAAAAATAAATAAATTTTCAAGAAAAGAGTCGAATTTGCTACAAAAAATTTATTTCTTAATAAGAAAATAAGAATTTTTAACAAAGGTTTCACGATATTAGAATATATTTCTCATAATTCATGGGATAATTTGAACTGATTCTTTATTTTAAAAATTAATTTTGATATAATTTTTTTTTTAAATTTTAACATTTCAAAATATTTCCAAAATTGTCAGAATAGAATCTGGAAGATTTGAAGGCAAGTTTTTTAATTGTTCAGAATTTCAAGAAAAATTTTGGAAGAATTCGAAGAATTTTAAAAGATATTTAGAAGGTTTAAAAGTTTTGAAAATAGTTAAAAAATGATTGTAAGTTTGAGAAGATTTTCAAAAATTTTAAACTAAATGTACATTTTTGAGGATTTCAACAAAAAAAAAATTTCGAAGCTTCTTCCGAAGTTTGAGAAGTATCAAGAAAATAAAAAAATGTTTTGAGATTCCTGGGAAGATGTTGAATTACTTTTTATTTTGAAAAATAATTTTCTAATTAAATTTATAAAAGTTTCAAAATATTTCGAAATATTATCATAGTTTCAAAATATTTCTACAAATTTCGAAAATATCTGGAAGATTTAAGGGCAACTTTTTAAAGTTTGAAACATTTTTCAAAATGTTAGGAATATTTCGAGTCAATTTAAGAGATTTATCTTCCAAACTTCTAAAAATCCTAAATATCTTTCAAACTGAGTCGAATTTTTCATACAATTTTCCAAAATCCTGAAAAAATATACTTTTTCGAAATATTTGGAAGCTTCAAAAAATGTTTTGAATTTTCTCAAGAATCTCAGGAAAATGATATATTTATTTAACTTTAAAAACAAATGAACAAATAAACTTAAAAAATAACTGTTTGGTAAAGATTTTTATTTTTTATTTTAAATTGTTCATCCCACAAAAATAATAATGTGGTGATTCTTTTTTTCTTTCCTGACTGAAAAATCTTTTTCAAGATAAAATTTGAACTACTTGATTGTAAATTCGTCTTTTTGGATTGAAAATTAATCTGGTTTTGTTGAGGATTCCACTATTTTGTTGAAAATTTGCGTTTCCCGGTTAAAAATGCACCTGATTAAAAATTAATCCTTTTTGGTCGAGGATTCAACTGCTTTGTTGAAAATTAATTTTTTTTAGTAAACATTTATAATTTTAGTCAAGAATTTATCTCTTTACTTGGCAATGTCACTATTTCGTTGAAAATTCGTCTTTTTTGGTAGAAAATTCATCTATTTCATCAAAAATTAATATTTTCGTGTTAAAAAATTGAACTGTTTTGTAGAAAATTCGTCTTCTTTTTGAAAACACTTAAGTTTTTTGGTTTAAAATCCAACTGGTAAAAATTATTTTGTTGTTGTTGAAAATTTGTATTTTTTTGGCATGAATTCAAGTATTTTTTATTTAAAATAAAAATATTTTTTAGTTGAAATTTAATTTATGTTATGTAAATAATATATTAAATAATTTTATAATAATAATCAATGGAAAAAATGTCTCAGCACTTTGAAATACAAAATTGAATGTTTTCCGTTGAAAATATTTGAAAAGTTGTGAAAAATGTTCATTTTTGAAAATTTGCAAAAAAAAATTATATATTTAGAAGGTTTAAAGGCTTTGGAAATAGTTAACAAATAATTTGAAATTTGAAAATATTGCAAAAAATTTTAAACCAAATGTTGAAGATTTCGAAAAAAATCTCGAAGCTTTTTAAGAAGGTTAAAAGGCTTCAAGAAATCAATCTTTCCATTAGCAAGATTGCAAAATTTTATACAAAATTTGAAGAAAATTTTTTTTTAAGGATTCAAGATAATAAAAAATATGTTTCATAATTCATGGGATAATTTAAACTGATTTCGTATTTTGAAAAATTAATTGTAAGATAATATTTTTTTTAAATTAACATTTCAAACGATTTCCAAAATTGTCAAAACAGAATCTGGAAGATTTGAACGCAAGCTTTTTAATTTTTCAGTATTTCAAGAAAAATTTTAGAAGAATTCTAAGAATTTTAAAAGATATTCAGAAGATTTAAAAGTTTTGAAAATTTTTAAAAAATGATTTTAAGTTTGAAAATATTTCCAAAAATGTAAAGCAAAATGTAAATTTTTGAAGATCTCGAAAAAAATTTCGAAGCTTTTTAAGAAGTTTCACGAAAATGAAAAAATTCCTTGAGATTCCTGGGAAAATTATTAATTACTTTTTATTTTGAAAAATTTATTTTTAAATGAAATTTGAAAAAGTTTCAAAATATTTCAAAATATTATTATACTTTCTAATTTTTTCTACAAATTTCGAAAATATCTGGAAGATTTAAGGGCAATTTTATTATTTTTGAGAGATTTTTCAAAATTTTAGGAAAATTTCGAGTCAGTTCAAGAAATATTTATTTCCTAAACTTTTAAAAGTCCTAAATATCTTTTAAACTGACTCGAATTTTTCCTAAAATGTTTAAAACTCCTGAAAAGTAACAAATTATACTTTTTCGACGTATCTGGAATCTTAAAAAAAATTGGGAATTTCCTCAACAATTTCAAGAAAATCGTATATTTATTGACCTTTAATAACAAATGAACAAATAAACTTAAAAAATAAATGTTTGATAGAGATTTTTATTTTGTATTTTTAATTATTTATCCCCAAAAAATAATAATTTGGGTGAATTTTTTTTTTCTCTCATGACTAAAAAATCTTTTTTAAGATAACATTTGAACTATTTGGTTGCTAATTCATCTTTTTGGATTGTAGAAAATTCGTTTTCTTTTTGAAAAATTTTTTCCAAGTCTTTTTAAATCTTCCGACATTTTTTTAAATCTTTGCAATATATTCTGAAAAAATTTGAAATGTTTTGAAACGTTTTAATATGTTTTGGAATCTTTGGGATTTTGCGAAATCTTTGTAATTTTTTGAAATCTTTGAAAATTTGGTGAATTTTTTCAAAATCTTTCTGAAATTTTTACAAAATCTTTTAAATTTTCCGAATTTTTTCGAATTTTTTTGAAATCTTTTAAAATATTCAAAATCTTCAATCTTTTGAAATATTTGTCTCATCGATGAAATCTTTGTAATTTTTTTTAATCTTTCTGAAATTTTTGCAATATCTTTTAAATCTTCCGAATTTTTTAAATCTTTTGGAATCTTTGAAATCTTTCTAAATTTTTTCAATGTTTTGAAATATTTGTGAAATCGTTGAAATCTTCGTGAAAATCTTGAAATTTTTGTGAATTTCTTTGAAATCTTTGTGAAATCGTTGAAAAATTTGTGAATTTTATAAAAACTTTTCTGAAAGTTTTGAAAAATCTTTTAAAAATTCCGAAATCTTTTGTAATATTTTTAATCTTTGGAATCTTTAAGACTTTCTAAAATCTTTTTCAATCTTTTGAAATATTTGTGAATTTTTAAAAAAAGGTTCTGAAATTTTTTCCAAGTCTTTTTAAATCTTCCGACATTTTTTTAAATCTTTGCAATATATTCTGAAAAAATTTGAAATGTTATGAAACGTTTTAATATGTTTTGGAATCTTTGTGATTTTGTGGAATCTTTGTAATATTCCTAAATATTTGTGGAATGGCTTAAATCTTTGCAATTTTTTGAAATCTTTTCAATCTTTGAAATTTTTCGAAATATTTGAAATCTTTATAAATCTTTTTTAATCCTTGGAAATCTTTATAAATCTTTTTCAATCTTTTGAAATGCTATCCTCATTAGGAAACAATCATCCAAAGTGAAAAATAAGTCCTGAGTAAAATTAAAGAAGCCCATATGTCGCAGTTGAAGGAAACCATATATCCTCAAATTCTCCTCTCGAGTTAATTCTTTGAAAAACACTGTAGTTTTAGGGTTTCATTTTTGTTTCAGGTCATTTTCTTACAAACTCATTTTTATCTTTAGCTCTGTTCACTCTCTTGATCAAGCTCAAAACTGAAAAACAATTAAATTACTTTCAATATTCGTAATGCTCAATATGAACCAATTATGGTTTAATTTTGTAATCTTGCAAAATTACAACATTTGACTTGAAAGTCTTGTACGTCCTTTTTCGAAATTTGAGGAAATTATTTTAAGTGTATTGTAATCTTTTTAAATTTTTTCTTAGACTTCATTTTTGAAAATTTGAATTTTGTAAGGTTTCAAGAAAATGAAAAAGATTCTTTAGGTTCCTAGGAAACATTAAAATGATTTTTTATTTTAAAAAGTTAATATTAAGAGAAAATTGAAAATGATTTCAAAACATTTCAAGGGATTTCTAAAATTGTCAAAGAAGAATCTGAAAGATTTTAAGACAATTTTTTTAGTTTTGCAGAATTTAAAAACAAATTCACAAATAATTTAAAAATATTAGAAGGTTTGAAATTTTGAAAGGATCGAGTGAATTTAAAAAATATTTAGAAGATTTGATGAGATTGAAAATATTTAAAAACTTTGAAGCATTTCCGAAAATTTAACAAATATTTTTTTATTTTTCCAAACTTCTAGAAGACCTAAAACTTATTGGTATTTAGCAATTTTCTCTTAGATTAGGGTTAGAAAGTCGCGTTTTTAAAAAGAAAATTATCACTTTTTGTCAAATTTTTAATATTGTTAACAAACATAACTGTTTAAACAATTTATCATCATTGTTAATAATTTTCTCTCAGAATAATACTAGAAAATTGCAGTCTTTTCAAAAATATTCCACTTTTTGTCCAATTTTTGATTATATTGAGGTAAGTAATTAATTAAAGTCAAAAAATTAATTGTTTAAACAATTTATTATTATTTTAAATAATATTATCTCTGAATAATGTTAGAAAGTTGTGGTTTTGTCTGAAATATTCAACTTTCTGTCCACTTTTTACTTAGTAAGTTAATAATTATTACAGTTTATGAACAAATATCAAATATTAAAATTAATATAAACAAAAAGGCTCTCAGTCACTATGTCAAGGAAAATTTACATTTAATATGATCCATATAGAAAATTTAAAGAATATTTTAGATATCTGTTTTATTTCAGAAAAAATATATTTACAAAGAAAGAGATTGTTTAAAATACGAATCTCTTTAATGTTTATTTAATATTTGTTCATAACTAAAAAGTTAAATCAAAGTTAAAATTTTCAGAAAAAATCGCAACTTTCTAGATTTTTTTTAGGGAAGATTGTTATAAATAATAAGAATTTGTTTAAGCAATTATTTTTGCTGAACTTGTATAATTATTAAGTCACTTCAAGTGAAAAATAGACAAATAGGAAAAAATTTCAGAAAGACCGAAACTTTCCACCATTAAGCAACGAGAACATTATTAACAATAAGAATAAATTGTTTGAACATTTTTCTTTTGTTATTTGGAATTACCTTTTACTGCACTTCAATTGAAAAGTGGACAAAAAGTTGAAAATTTCAGAAAAACACAAATTTCTAGCATTATTCAATGACAATATTATTAACAATATTGATAAATTGTTTAAACAATCATGTTTATCAATATTAAATTAAACTCTTATTGAACATTTCTGGCTTTTTGTCCAATTTTCATTTGGAGTGAAGTAATAATGAATTCAAGTTAATAAAATAATTGTTTAAACAATTTATTATGATTAATAATAATATTATATTGGAATAATGCTAGAAAGATGCGTTTTATTTTAATTTCTAAATTTTTGTCCAATTTTCATTCGGAGTGAAGTAATAATGAATTCAAGTTAACAAAATAATTGTTTAAACAATTGATTATCATTGTTAATAATATTCTCTTCAATTAATTGATAGAATGTTACGGTTTTTTTCTGAAATTTTCAACTGTTTGTTTATTTTTATTAGGCGTGACTTAATAACTAATTAGATTGAGCAAAATTAATTATTTATACAAATCATTATTGTTTATGACTATCTTCATCAATATCGATTGCGCCTGATAGTTGCGGTTTATCGACAATTTTTACCTTTATGTCCTTTTTTCACTTAGTGAGGTAATAATTAATTAAAGTCAACCGAAAAGTTGTTTACACAATTTAATATTGTTTGTAACTACCTTTTCTCTGATAAGTGCTGGAAAGTGGCGGTTTTTTCTAAAATCTTTGACTTTGCATCGCCTTTTTATTTATAAACAAATAATAAGTCAACCACAACAAAAATGATTTTTCGACTGGTATTGTTGTTTTACGTTAATTATTTTTGCACTTTTACCAATGCTTAAAAAAATAATTTAAAGAAAAAAAGCTATTTTACAGAAGAGGCAAAAACAAAGAATAGAATAACAATAAGAATTGTTGCATTTCTGACACCTCACTGAATTCTCTCAGTAACTTATTCAAGGGAAAGTTGTATTCATATGATCCGTATAGAAAATTTGAAGCGTATTTTAAATATCTGTTTTATTTCAGATTATTAAATTATCCGAATATATAATTACGGAAATAAAAGAGATTATTTAAAATATTGTTGTCTCTAATGTTTATTTAATAATCGGTAGTAATTAATTAGGCCGAGCAAAGTGAATGATTTTAGAAAAAACCGCCACTTTCTAGCACTTATCTGAGAAAAGATAGTTATAAACAATATTATATTGTTTAAAAACTTCTTTGTTAACTTTAATTAATTATTACCTCACTAAGTGAAAAAAGGACAGAAAGGTAAAACTTTCCGAAAAACCGCAATTTTCAGGTGCAATCGATATAGATGAAGATAGTCATAAACAATAATAATTTGTTTAAACAATTACTTTTGCTAAATCTAATTAATTATCAAGTCACGCCTAATAAAAAATAAACAAACCGTTGAAAATTTCAGAAAAAAACCGCAAAGAATATTATTAACAATGATAATAAATTGTTTAAACAATTATTTTGTTAACTTGAATTTATTATTACTTTACTCCAAATGAAAATTGGAGAAAAAAGTAGAAATTAAAATAAAACGCATCTTTCTAGCACAGGGATCTCAGCGCAAAAGGAGCTAAAAAAAGGGGAAATAGGGTAATTTTCTCACGAAAAGGGGGAAAATAGGGGAAAGACTAAATATTTATTTGTATATGTTGAAAAGAACAAACAACCTTTTTATAAGAAATGTTATATTTTTAAATCATTTTCATAGATTTGTCTATGGTTTCTGCCATTCAAGAATTTATTTTTAAAAATTGGATATACTTAGATTGTTGGAAATCCATTCACAGTGATATAAAAAAGTCAGAAAAAAAGAATAAAATTTTTCAAATACACAATTCGGAAGGGGTACTTTTTAGTAACTTAGTTACTTTTTTGATCCGCGGTTACTAACAAATTACTTATTTTATGAAAAGGTTACTTTTGGTTACATTTTTTGTCCGAAATAACGAAATTAATTAATTCATTAATCATATTAATTAAAAACTTGTGAATAATATAAAAATTTTAATTTTTCCAGTAAATTTGGCGCTTTAGAGCCGGGAAAATTATAGAATAACAATAAAATAATAATTAGTTCTCATGCAAAATATATAAAAAGGGATATCAATTGAATTATTATAGATACTGATAAAAATTACAATTTAGCAAAAATTGCTGGTTTTTAATTCAAAATTTAAATCTTTTTTGTTGAAATATCGCACAATGTATTATATTTTCCGATGAGAATTCATCTTCTTTGGTTGAAATTTGGGTAAAAGTTGAACAATTTTTGTTAAAATTTTATTTTTTTGTTGAAGATTCATCATTGTTGTTGAAAATCCATATTTTTTGGTAGAAAATTAATCTTCTTGATTGGAAATAACCCTTTTGTTTAAAAAGACAACTATTTGGTTGAAAGATAACTTTTTTTGTGAAAAATTCATATTCACTGGTTGATAATTCAACTGTTTTGTAAAAATTGGTATTTTTGGCTTAAAAACTCAACAATTTGGTTGAAAAGTAACCTATTTTGTTGAAAAATCGTCTTTTTTTTAATGAATTCTACTGTTTTTGATATTCAATAAAAAACTTTTTTGCTTATTATATCAACTGTTACATTTTTCGTTGACACTTCATCTTTTTTAGTCAGAAAAATTCAAACATTTTCTTAAAAGTTGAATTACTTTCTTGAACATACATTTTTTTGTTGAAGATTCATAATTTTAGTGGAAGCTTCGTATTTAAAAAAAAAATCTTTCTTTAAAAGTTACTTTTTTGCCACATTTTTGTTACTTTTCGGATACTTTTTTAAGAGAAGTATGGTTACTATTTTATTATTTTTTTAATCTTAAGCAGTTCCGAGCCCCTATTTTATTTTATTTTAGCTATTTTCTGGAAATTTGCCTTATTGGGTTGAAAATTGAACTATTTGCTTGAAAACTCATGAATTCGGTAGAAAATTCAACTATTAAGTTGAAAAAAAAGTTTGTATTGGACATTATTATTTTTGGGATAACAATTCAACTGTTTGTTCCGTTTCTGTTTTTTTATTGGTTGAAAATTTGCCTTGGGCTGAAAATTAACTATTTTGGTTGAAAAATCAAATATATGGTTAAAAATAACATTTGTTCCATAAAATTCTTCTTTTTGGCTTGAAAATTCAACAATTTGTTAGAAAAATCAAGAATTAAAAATTTAACTGTACTGTTGCGTTTTTCATTATTTCTTTGGTTTGTTTTTTTCTTGTTGTTGAAAATTCAGCTATTTTGCTGAAAATTTGCCATATTGGGTTAAAAATTCGACTATTTGGTTGAAAATTCATGAATTTTGTAGAAAATTTAACTATTGAGTTGAAAAAAAATTTGTATTGAAAATTATTAGTTTTAGAATAAGAATTCAATTGTTTTGTTTTATTGCTGCTTTTTTTGTTATAAAATCAGCCATTTTGTTGAAAATTCGCCTTATTGGGTTAAAAATGAACTATTTTGATTGAAAAATCAACTATATAGTTAAAAGTAAAATTTGCTTTATAAAATTCTTCTTTTTGTCTTGAAAATTCAACGATTTGCTCAAAAATTCGACTATTTTATTGAAAATTAATTTTTTAGTTGAAAAATCAACTGTTTTGTGTTCAATTTTTTTTAATTTATCTTCTTTAGTTGAAATTTAATCTCTTTTGGTTAAAAATGCAACTGCTTGATTAAAATTTAATTTTTTGTTGGTTAAAGATTCATCAATTTATTTAGAAATTTATCTCTTGAGTTATGTTTCTTGGATGAAAATTAATTGTTGTAACTGCAATAATTCCAATATTCGATTTTTGGTTGACGACTTATCTTGTTCAGCTGAAAATTCAACTACTTAGTTGAAAATTTCCATATGTTGTGGAGAATTCGTTTTTTTCGTAGAAACTTAATCATCTTGGATTGAAAATTGAACTATTTTTGTAGAAAATTCAACTATTTGGTTAGAAATTTCACAGTTTAATAGAAAATTTCACTATTTTATTGAAAATTAACTTTTTTGTTAAAAATTGAGTCCTTTCGTGGAAAAAAAATTGTTGTTCGAAAATTCATCTCTCTTGGGAGAAATTTCATCTGGTTTGGTTAGAAAGCAGCAGTTTGATTTTAAATTATTCTTTTTTGGTTTACGATGCATAATTCTAGTTGGAAATTCATATCTTGGTTTGAAAATTCGTTCTTTTGGATGAAAAATAATGTTTGTAACTGCATTAATTCAACTATTCTATTTTTTTAAATAACTCATCTTTTTTAATTGAAAATTCAACTATTTGTTTGAAAATTTCCTTATTTTGTTGAAAGTTCGTATTTCTGGTAGAAAATTAATCTTCTTAACTAAAACTTCAACTATTTAGTTAATGATTTATCTGTCTTGTTTAAAGTGCAATATTTTCATTTTATTCAAAAGAATTTATTCCCCTATTTTGATGAACGTGGAACTTTTTTACATTTTAAACCTTGAGAGAAATGTCGCTAAAACACCTTTTTCAGATAGGATTTTTTAAAGGTTTTTCTGTTAATAAAAAAATCAAACAGTGTATACTCCTGAGAAATGGACGAATTGAGAAATCTGATCTTTTCTAAAGAGAAATACGAACTAGGATTTGAAAAGGGAAGACCAGGACTGCTAAATCCTTCCTTCTTTGAGGAAGAAAAGCCCTAACGAGTTGAAATGGGTCCAGCGTGGCTACTCTCTCAAAACCGACAAGATCAGTACTTCCTTGGCTAAGGACTAGATGTACAGCACACTTTTCTTAGTCACTTTTCTTACTCGGAAAAGTTACGCCCTTCTACTAAGCTGAAAGTTTACTCGCATTACCGTTGCCTCGGGTATTTTCTTTGTATTCCAAGTACTTTTTGTGCTCAGCCTTCAAAGGAAGATACGCTTCACAGTTCACTCTGCAGGAAAAGTTTACTCTCTACAATGATACATCAGATTTTATCGTCGCAAACACTGGAAAATACAGCTCGTTAAAGTTTATTCCCAGAAAAATACTGCAATAGGTGTAACCCCCAAAATTGAGCTGTTTCTAAGATATTGGCTTTCAAAGTTGCAAAGTTCATACATTGTGAATACTGAGCTTGCTTATTAGCAGGGCATGAAGCAACTTTAATCTCTATTATTATGAATTTGTTACACGATAAATAAGCAATACTGTAATCGAACTGACAAATTTTAAAAGATAATTAAACTTTTTTTTCTGGCAACGACACGGCTGATTTTTTTTTTTTGCCTTATCATACATTAAGAATAATTATCGAACAAATATATCTCTTAATTTAGTAACACTAAATATGTATTCCTCTCATATTCTTATAATGATAAAACAAACAGGTCCGATTTGAATGCGTTGCAGAGAACACGGGATTTTCACATCAAACTTCCCTCGTGTCACGATTTCTGCCAATAAGAGCGTGGTACCGGTACCAGGCTCTGACTGATTTCCCTCACGCTAGGCTGGTAGCCAACTAACATCTACCCCCACTATAGCGGACCCCGCTACCACGGATGCCGCGCGGGTTGGCTCGCGCGCGTCACAGCAGCGACCAACCGCAAGCTATCCCCTGCCCCATATGTGACGGCCCAAGATTTAATTAATTTTAATACATTTAAAACGTTTATAGAAACAAATCATGATACCACAAGTTTAATAAAATACTTTACGTATTAAAATCTAACTTTTTCATGCTTTAAGTATTTTAAAATATGCTTTAAGTGCTTAATTTCAGCCAAAGACTTTTTCATCGGTTTCCGCCAAAACAGTTTTTTCATAATTACTCTTCTGAAGTGAATTTTAAAAAAGAAATTATATCAAACACTATTTTTCTAAACAAAGAAAACTATTTTGTGTAAAAAACTGATATGAATATCAAAAAATACGGGCATTATTTGTAATAGACACCGTGCCCCACACCGACACCATACCCCACTCTCCCCTAAATAGTGTGGTGAGTCCGAGGCCTCTAATTGTTCAAATAATAAAACTTGTTTTGATCATTCATTATTTATGAGTTGGAGCAGTTGGAGTATGGTGGCAAGGAAATTAGTAAATTATAGAACATTGAAACGAGATATTCCGGCTCGTTAGCATCTCGGTTGGGTCGGGTTATTTATCAGAGAATCGCGAGATGCAGAAACTCGAGGAAATTCACTGGCGAAGGTGGCTCGTTCTCATCATTGATTTTCCGTGCTAATTTTGTAAAGTACACTCAGGTGCCTATATCAACTCTAGGTGTATACTGCAGACTTACATAACGAACAGGTGACTATATGTGTGATGTCAAATAAGGCGATTAATTAATTAATGCTAGGAACTTCCAAGCTTTTCAATTCAAAAACATTGGGCTTCAAAAATAAGAAAAAAAAAACGATGTGCTGATGATATCACATTGATATTTCTTAATTAAAAATTCCGATACTCGAAATGTGGAATTTGAATGTTTTAATTCAATTGAAATTCTTCACGTTAACATGATTCTAAATTAAAAAACTGTTTATTTATTTTTTTTTACTTATAGAAATTTATAAGGTAAAGGTAGCTATGAGACCGTTTGACAAATAATTCGATTTATAAATAATGAAAGTTATGTAAGTATGAAAGTTAGGTTTTTCATCTATATAAAAAGCTTGTTCCTATTTATGGAACAGTGGTACGTCGGCAATAAAATGTGTTTTTTATTATATTAATATAGCTTATGCTATGCTATTATTAAATAATAGTTTAACGTTCAGTAAAACAAATTATTTTTCAACAGGAAACAACGATTTTCAACAAAGTAGTTCAATTTTCAACCAAAGTGATAAATTTTCAAATCAAATGATGAATCTTCAACAAGAATATTTAAATTTAAAACCAAACAGATAAATTTTCAACTAAAATAATGAATCTTTAATTGGAATAGTTGAATTTTGAACCAAACAGATGAATATTCAACCATGAAAATTAATTTTCTACAAAAAATACGACTTTTCAACACAATATATGAATTTGCAAACAAGTTGTTAAATTTGCAACTAAAAATGATAAATTTTTAACCAATAGTTGAACTAATTTCTAGCAAACAAGAAAACGAATTTTCAACAAAATAGTTACATTTTCAACTGGAATAGTTCAATTTTAAGTTAGAAAAATTTATTTTCAATGAGGTAGTTAAATTCTCAATCAGAGACGAATTTCCCATTGAAATTATGAATATTCAACGAAACAAATTAATTTTTAACAAAAGAGTTTAACTTTAAACCGAGCAGTTGAATTTTCAACTAAAAAAGATAAAAGCTCAACGAACAATGTAATATAATTTAAATTTCAACTAGAAAAGATTTCAATTTTAAATGAAAACCCCGTTGAATTCAACCAGAAAAGACAAATTTTCACGAATAGTTGAGTTTTCAATTTAAAAATACAATTCAGTCAACAGTGAAAACAAATTTAAAACAAACTGTTGAATTTTCCGGGGAAAATATGAATTTTCAGCCAAGAAAATTAATTTTCTACCAAAAAAGACGGATATTCAACAGAACACATGAAGTTTAAATATTATTTTTATCAGTAAAAACGTTCTAGAAGCCTGAAAAATTCTCTTTACGTTTCTGTGGTTTATAAAATTATTTTCTGAAAACAGAGATCTACTAAAACTGAACATTAAAAGAAAAAAGTAAAAAATTGACATCCACGTTAATATCAAAGTTACGAAAATAAGATTATTTCTAACATATTTTTTTAATGCACAAAACCAAGGCGTTTATGGGTTGAATTCAAATTAATCATACTTTTTCAGGGTCCTCATACGTTACTTTTCTGCCATTTCTGAATTCCAAATTTTTTTTTGACCCACCCTAATATTTAATATTGAATGTTTAAAATTATCAATTCTTTACATTTTCAGGCTTTTTAACGTATTCGAAATTATTCCATTTTAATAACTTTCGCTAGGAACGTAATGTAATCTTTGAAAAAATTGACGCTTAAAAAAGAAATTCAACATTTTTTCATTTTGAACTCTTTTCCAATATTTTGAAATTGTATCATTTTAAATGTTCGCAGGTTTTTAAATTATTTTTTGAAAACAGGGTTCTACTGAACTTTTACTGAGATTGAATCCAAATTAATTATACTTTTTCAGGGTCACCATATGCTACTTTTCCACATAGCAGGCCTCGGACTTACTTTACAGATAAAAAATAGTGTAAATAGTGTCAAAAAATTTGCGAGTATTAAAAATGAAGTTCAATGTTTATTTAAAATGTTTTTCTTTAGACTATAAATTATCAAAATTCCTATTTATTTAACTTTCGAACAAGATTTGAATTTTTGAACGGTTTTAGGTTTTAATTAATAATTTTTTAATTTTTCAAAAAATGATTTTTCACTTTGAAAAATTAATTTTAAGATAAAATTGAAAATGATTTCAAAATATTTCCAAAATTGAATCCGGAAGATTTTAAGGCAATTATTTGTATTTTGCCTGAATGTTGAAAAAATTTTATGAAAAATCTAACACATTTTAAACTATATTTAGAAATTTCGAACAATTTCCAAAATAATTTCAAGAAATTTAAAACTAAATGTAGATTTTTGAAGACTTAAAAAAATGAGCTTTTTAAGATTTTTGAAAGCTTTCAAGACAATAAAAAAGTTCTTTTAAAGATTCCTGGAAAAACCGTACATAATTTTTTATTTAAAAATTATAATTTCAAGGGAAAATTGAAAAAGAGTTTTAAAAATTTCAAAAGATTTCCACATTGTCAAAAAAGTATATGGATGATATTACAGCAATTTTTTTTGCTAGATTTAAAAAAAATTTTTTTTTGAAAAGATTTCAAAAATAATTTCAAAAGTTGAAACAATTTCAAGAAAATTAAGAATTTTGCAAAATTCAAAAAAAGGGGTTTTAAACTATTCAAGGGTTCCAAGAGAAAAGAAGATTTAAATAATGTTTTATTAGGTCAATTAGTTTTAAGAGAAGATTTCATGAAATTTAAAACAAAATCGATTTTTAAAGATTTCGAAGAAAATTTTTTCTAAAGATTCATAGGAAATTTGAAATGTTTTTTTTTAATTTTTCAAAAATTATTTTAATATAATATTCCAAAAGATATCCAAAATTATGTTAAAGAATCTGAAAGATTGTTGTGAAATTTTTATTTTGCAGGATTTGAAATTATTTCCTAAAATTTCGAACAAGAAAATAGAAGATTTTTTGCACGATTACCAAAATTAAAAAAAAATCGAGTTTATTCAAGAAATATAAAGAAGTTTTGAAAAGGTTCAAAAATAATTAAGAAAAGACTTCAAAGAATTTAAAACGATTTCAAAACATTTAAAACGAAATGTAGATTATGAAAATTTCGAACAAAGTAGGGTTTTAAGAATTTTGAAAGGTTTCAAGAAAATAACCAAGTTGCTTTAAGATTCCTGGCAAAATTTAAATGCTTTTTTATTTTGATAAATTAATTTTTCAGCACTAACGATTTTCGATTAAAATTTTTTTTGTATTTTTGGTCCACCTTAATCTATTACTTTGTTTTTAATTATCAAATTTTTCAAAATGAAAAATTATTTTTTATTTTCTACTCACCAGTGTAACCTGGTTGGCAAGTGCAAACGTGAATTTGCCTGTTACCATCAAAACTGCAGAGACCGTATGGAGAACAATTGTTTTCGATATTGCAGGAAGTTGCTGAAATTAAAAAATTCACATAACACAATAAAGTATTTTTGAAATTTGGATTTTATCAAATTGAAATAAATTTTTCAAGTAATTTTTCAATTCTAATCATACCATGCTTATATATCTGTACCCCCCTCCCCCACACACTATCAAATTTTCAATTTTTTAATTTTTTCCAAAGTTCTGACATCATATTCGATAGTCCTGGGATTCTAGATGACTTTTAAAAATATTTCTGGCGTTTAAGTGGGCCAAAAATTGGTTTTTCAAAATGGGAGGCTAAGTTTACGTTCCCTCCAATTTTTGAAAAACTTGAATTTTTCAGAGTTCTGAGTAGATGAAGCATAGTTCTAACGTTTCTGATGCTTCACAGGAATTGTTACGGCAAATTTCACTAAAAACAAAATTTCCGAAAAAATAGTCATCCACCCACTTTTCAGAAATTGTTTTTTGAAAAATAGATTAGTTCCGAAAGAGTTCTGGAATTTTGCGCAAAATAAATTTCAAAGAAATCAAAAAAAAAAAACTCAAAAGTTCAAAGAGTTCCGATTAGAGACCCCCCCCCACCCCGGAAGAATTCTACAGAAAACTCGTATAACACTTTTCAATCAAACCAAAATTCAAGAAACTACGCCAGTTTGAAGTCCCCATAAAATTTTTAATTTAACAGTTCTAGGAGTTCTGATCAGAGTTCTGTTCCCCCCGGAAGAGTTCTATAAAGAAAACTCTGATAACACTTTTCGATCAAAACAAAGTTCAAAAAGCTACAGCAGTTTTAAGTAATCCAAAAATGTATAGTAACAAATTTTTAACAGTTCCAGGATTTCTAATCAGAGTTCTCCCCCCCCCCCCACGAAGAGGAGTTTATAAAAACACTTATATCATTTTTCAATCAATTCAAAATCCAAAATGCTGCATCAGTTTGAAGAGACCTTAAAGTTTTAAATTTAAACATTTTAACAGTTTCAGGCGTTCCGATTAGAGTTCCCATCCCCCTGAAGAGTTCTATAAAGAAAACTCTCATAACACTTTTCGATCAATATAAAGTTCAAAAAGCTACAGCAGCTTTAAGTAATCCAAAAATGTATAGTAACAAATTTTTAACAGTTCCAGGATTTCTAATCAGAGTCCTCCCCCCCCCCACGAAGAGGAGTTTATAAAAACACTTATATCATTTTTAAATCAATTCAAAATCCAAAATGCAGCATCAGTTTCAAGAGACCTAAAAGTTTTGAATTTCAACATTGTAATAGTTTAAGGCGTTCCGATTAGAGTTCCCATCCCCCTGAAGAGTTCTATAAAGAAAACTCTCATAACACTTTTCGATCAATATATATAAATACCTACATTTATGGCTGTGATTGTGGCCTGCACCATAGTTCAAACCATGATTGTTACGGTGACATATAGCACATAAATTCAACCAGCAATAACCTATGGCGCACGTCTACAGACCACCATAACCCACTGCGCAAGTCCACAGCACATCATGATCCACTGCGCATGCCTACGAGCCACCATGACCAACTGCATATGCCGACGACCTACCAAGGATAACTGCGCATATATCTTTGGCTTAGCTGGAGCTAATCTCCTCAGGTATCTCGAGATAAAAATGTCATACACTCTAAAAATTGGCCATTTTCGAATCCACACATATTGGTATTTGAACCCCAATTATACCACGAAAACCATGACATGAACTACATTTTCCCTCAATTACAAATGAATCAGCCGAAAGCCAATTTCTGTACAAATTCTGCGGCCTTTTTGCATAAATTTTCATAAATTTCACAAATTTTTACCCTTGCATTAGGTTATAGATACAGTTCTCTTCAAAGAATAAAACGATGCAGAAAAAAAATGAACAGCCTATATGTAAGAAACAAAGACTTTAAGTTTTTAGCTTTGATTTAATTCGTTCAAACTTTAGTTCTAAGACAACTCTACTATTATTATTTAATCTAGAACATTTTGAATTTGTGAACAATTGAAAAATTTCATCAGGATAATTTGTAAACCTTGTTGAAATACACTAAAAATAACGCTTTAAACTTACAGATCTTGAGAACAAAAATTGCATATTTTTGAAAATGATCAAACTTTTTGAACTTTGGTCTGATTGAAAAATTTCATGAGAATAGTTATGAAATATATTTTATATCCAGTAGATTACTCATAAAGATGAGTTATTGAGTCCGTTTTCATTAACAACAACAAATTGAAACTTCCATTAATTTGAAAACAGCGATGTTAAATATTAACAAAATTTACCAAAGCATTATTAAAAAAAGGGAAGAAGAAACAGGAAGAAAAATTGAGATTTTGGCGCACTTTTCATTTGGGATGCTCATTTTGAAACAAAAGGGTTTTTTCTATTAATTCAGTGCGCATGGAAGCTAAAAGGCGAGCACAAGAGCAGGTTTCTCGAAAAAACGAGCAGTGTCACATCAAAGCTTCCCCAATGGACCCTCTCACACTCCCCCACTCTTCTCACTTCATTTCCCTTCACCCCCTTTAGCCCATTCCCTTATTTCCTTTCATTCCTATCTATTCCATTCCCCCCTTTCCCACCACCCTACTCTTTCTTGTCGTTAGACTCCATTTTCATCCTTGCTTACTATAACTACTCTTTCCCTTTGTTTGACTCCCTTTCCATAATTTCCCCTCCTTTCCTCGCAATCCCCTCTAACAAGATTTTAATGCTACTCCTTCCCACCTTCTTCACCACGTTCTTCTTTCTGCTTCTTTTCGTTTCTTTTGCACCATCCTTCTCCATCCCTTCCTCCTTTCCCATTAACTCCATTCCTTTCCACTATACATCTACATCACTTTACCATCCCAACCCCCTCATTCACTCCACTTCTTCTCATTTCACTAACTTTTTCATCATCCTTTTCTACCCCTCTCTTCCTTTCCTATCACCCCCCTTTCTCTTTTTTCTCCTTTCCCACTAACCTCTACTAATCCATATCCTCCCCTCCCCTTCACACTCCTCCCAGGAAAAAATTACGACAGACAGGCTTACTGTCGACCGAAACAATGACAAGTGTTTTATTTGCTCAGAACTGATAAATAAGGCTATAAAGCTATTAAAAGTAAAGTTCAAAATCCTTTTCATTTTAACTTACTTTAGGTAGTTGTGCGAAAAATTGAATCTCCCAGAAAATAGTTTTTCTATAATTGTATCAATCCAGATAATTATACTGATGATGCAATTATAAATAAAACACATTATGTTTACTAAAAGACTTCTCAAACTTACGAAACATATTCATTTTAGCAATGCCTGCTGAAATTGATTTTCTTCTTCTAATCTCTTTTTACAAAATTTTGAAAAATTTTTGAAGTTTAATAAAGGTTTGCTCATTCTTTTGTAGCCAACATTCTCTACAGCTCTACTGTTTCCAATTTTGAAACTCAATTTTCCTGTGGTGAAATCGTTTCAAAGAATTTTTTGAAAAGACCATATTTAAAAATATATATATATAAATTTTTTCATAGATTTTCACTAGTTTCTAAAACAAAACAGCAGAATTGCAGGAAATTTGTTCCTGGAAAAGCTGAGCCTTGATTTATTTAAATTCAATCATTCATCCAAAGATTTGGAAAAACGACAATCAGAAAAAAAGTTCATTAACAAAAACTATTGATAAGATGATTCATCGTAAGTCTGAAACTTTATTCCATTGAACCGATGATGTTTTTCTCCATGACAAACGACTGATAATATAATTTCAATTTTCAAAATCATACCAATCATTTTTTCAAAATATAGAACGTCACAACATTCACACCATCCCCTGCTTTTCTACACCTTCTCACCATCCTTCTCCACCACTCGCCTCAATCACTATCATTTTTTTCTTTTCACACAATCCCCCTTCAACCCCTTCCAAACATTTTATTATATGATCAAACTTACCACCAAAATTGATGAAAACCGTGAAGGCAAGAAGCAGGGTTCCCAGGACGATCTTCATGTTATCTTGTCAGGTTTCGTGAAAGATAACTGATAAATCTGCATCATTCCCACCCCTATATATAGCAGAAAATGTCATTTTTTTAGATGACAGTTACTCCCAGTGGGACCCTGCGGTGGTTGTTAACCTTTAGTTTTTATATATATAGTTTTTGTTGTGTAACTTCTCAATAATAATTGCGAATCACACAAATAATTATATATGAAACATTTAATATTCGGATAGTAAATAAATATGTATTTTGCAGTGGCATTTTGCAACTGCCTTGGTAAATCTTTTTAAAAGATCTCATTAGTTTCTTCATCAATTACCGACACGGGACTTCTGGAAAATACCAAAAGGCGCAAAGAAAATCTTGGTACTTAGGTCCACCTGGCAAGAGGGCGCATTTAGCAGTCCCATTTTGACGGTGCCGCATACAATCAAATTGTAACAAAAACGTTTGCACGTCTGAAAAAGTTTTTTAGAAAATGCCTTTCCTGGCTCATAAATTGGTGTAGCCCGTATAAAGCTGATAAGATGCCTTCACTTAGCAGAAAATTAAAGAAAATGACTGCAAAAAATAAAATAGGCGGGCTTTTCAGAAAATCTTCTCGTAATTTTCCAAAATTCGAAGAAAAAAATACAGCAAATTTTCTGCGAAATACCACCTTTCTTATTATTTCCAGTGATAAAAAAATTGAATTAGTTCAAAAAATATAGAATTTTAGAGACAAAATTTGTGATGTTTTGAAAAATGGATGTCGAGATTAAAATAATGACAACTTTGAAATTTTTTCCCTTGAATCGAAAATATACCTATCGCCTGATTTCCTCTCAAAAACCACATATTTCGTCGCTGCAAGATTCTGCAACTTTAAGTGTAAAACTAAAGTCATTGTTTGTCATAGCAGGATCCATTCGTATTGGTAAATTATTTCCTTTGATTTATGAAAATTTTGTGATTTAGAAATGATAATAGGGTGGAAGAAAAACAGGTTACAGATTATTAATGCAAAATTCTTTATTAAATTGCATAAATTGAAATATATAATTTTTTAATTTGAAAAAACTTTCAAATAAAAAAAAAATGAAACTATTCAAAGCTTTAGGAATTTAAAATTATGTATTAAAAATTTTATAAAAAGAAGTAACGCCAAGTAACAGATTTTAAGGAAGAAATGGTAACGTTAACGCGTCAGTTTTGACTGGTAACTTGTGTAATGCCTGTGTGTTTTCCTGGAATATATACTTTATTCGTGTTGGTATTTTGAATATGAAAAAAATCGTAACTGTACGAACAAGGATAGTTAATATTTGATTTGATTTAAAAGTATAATGATTATTCTTTATTTTCAGACATTTTCAAGTGCTTCCTTTTTGTCGTGAAAAATTCAGATCCTGGTACTCCATCTTCGTCAAACGGGACTTCATTTGGGATAATGTAAAATGTTGTTGGATATCCTGCAATATTTAGTTGTGATTGCCCGAATGTATAGAGTGGTCAAGTGTTCATTCTTATAAGTTACAGCACGATTTTTTATCTATTGATATCTTGGATTCTATTGCCTTTAATTTTATTGTGTTTCGACCTGCACCGATATCGATCATTATTCGTGCCGAGTTTTTTAGACCTGCGGCAGATATTATGATCAACGGAATTTTACTACGATTGGATGAATTGACTTTTATAGTTGGCTGATAAGGGAATGTTACTTCCGCCAAACATTGGAACTACTTCTAATGCGTCTCTCAGGGACACCTGTTGGATATTGAGGAGGACCATCTTGTCCTTAACAATTGGATCAGCGTTTTCCCTAAGATTATTATTGTTTTCTTGATTTAATTGTTCAGTTTTACTGTATTCATCGCTACGGTTATTGTAAGCAATAGTCCGGCAATTGTAAATCCTCAAAATGGATCAAATGAGCAAAAAAGCAAACTTTGAATTAAGTCGTAATTGGCAGAGAAACACAAATCCAAGAAATAACATAAGCAAACAAACTCGAAGTCTGCAACAATGCGAAGATATCAATGATATTCCCCAAGGCCAAAATAATTTGGGAAATGCAGAAGCCCCGGGTTGGTGGAATGTTTAATAATAGAGGGATACTCGGGGCACAACGAATTAAAAAAAAAACCTCAAACATCAGATACGCGCAGTGATCTTGTAACGGTCCATTTTTCCCGAACAGCTTTCTAATGTCTTAGCGGACGCTTCAGCCTAGCCAGGGTCAGGTTTTTGAAACAATTAAAAGGCAGTTTTATTTTGAGTATCAAAAGTAACAAAAATGGTTTATTCTCCTATAAGATGCATACTAACTGGAATGTGGTGGGAGCGTGACGTGAGTGTGGTGTGCATGGCTTGAGGTGTGGTTCGGTGTGAGTGCGGCGGTACAGCTTTTAGTGTGAGTGTAGAGTTTAAGCGCTGTTGAAATTTTAAGTGTGGGCGTGGGGCGGGGCGGTGTGTTAAGTACAAGTCTATGTTCTAGTGGTAGTACGGCTGCCTTGGAACAGAGAGCAATGCTTGCAATAGTCGTTTCGTAAAACGGAAACAAGCGGGACGTTAACAGATAGGTTTCATGAAGACCCGGAGGAATGTGGGGGAGAGGGGGTCGATGGAAATCTGTGGTAGTCCGTTACAGAGAGGTGAGGAATGGTAATTATGGGAGCGCCCATTAATTATCGTTCGTGCTAGGTTTTGATTACCATGGTAGCACCCATCGGTAATCGAAACCATACACCCTTGTTACGGATCGGTCGGCTGTACAGAGAGGTGAGGAATGATAATTATGGGAGCGCCCATTAATTAATATATATATAGTATGTGTGTGTATTAAAGTATGCTTTAAAATAATGCGGGGACAATTTTTAAAGGTATTTTTAAATATTAAATAATTTCCGTATGGTCAACTGCGAGATGCCTTCCAGAGCAACCATGAGAGAAGCCCATATTGAATGCTTATGGATTAACATGTCATTTCCATGAGGGGCCACGCCTAAATTGCACGGGATATTTCAGATTTTTTTGTAAAAATATCGTGAAAAAGAAAGGATGGTATTGTTTTTATTTAGATTTTGAATGAATCACTCCACACGGTTTCTAGTTCCCATCCAAAGTAACTCCCCCTTCCCCCCCAAAAAAAGAATGGTTGATAATAATCACATTTAAAGAGAGAAGACAGCCTTTGGTGGAACTCGATGACGCCGATGCACTGGAATTATGCATTTGGTATTTTAATGGATTTTTTATTTGAGTTTACATACGAGAAAATCATTTTTATGGAACTGAAATAAATCTTCAATATTAGCCCGTAATCTTGTAACCGCCTCACAATCAAATTTTATAAAATATTTTGAAGAAAAATTATGTAAATCTAGAAGTTGAAATTTTTTTTACAAAATAGTATAAAATTTGACATTTTGAGAAAAATACAATTATGGCTTACTTTACGCATATTTTAATGGAAATTTTGAAAAAATCACAAGATAAAAAAAGTGTCAAGAGACTTTTCTTAATGAATTTTTCGAACATACACAGCCAGATTTGAAATATATTCGTCCATCTACGATTTTTCCAAATCTCTGCAATAAAAAAATGTTTGCATCCTTTTATGTCCTAAGCATTTAGTTCGATTTATTAAATTTTTCAATGCTAAGACGATTTCTAATATTTTTGGTCTATTTGACCTACTTCGTATTGTTCGCGCAATCTGTGGTCCACTATTATTTTTTCTAAGCAGATACTCTCATTCTTGTACTTTTTTATTAGTTGAACCGCTATAATATACTTCTAGTCATCAAAAAATACAAGAAAAAGCCAAACATGTAAAAGCAGAATGAAAGAGAGAGAGAGAGAGAGAGAGACGTGTGATTTATTTGTTATTCAACTGTGCGCCAATTCAAGTATTCTGTATTTCATATTCGTTGCTGCCGCGTGGATTTAATATTGAATTATAATTGATCACTTTCGATGTATCTACGGAAACAGTAATAATTATGTGTGAGAGTTTTATGATTGTTCTCAATAAATCAACTCCTTTTTGCGAAAGTCAGCGAAAGAATGATGTAGGAATGTTATTCTGAATTATTCACCGTTACATAAGCGTATACGATATATATAAGCTTAAGTGCATCACACGATAAATCAATGTTCGATATAATCACATTCATTCTTTTGGAGAATTTTTCTTTTCGATTAAAATCCCGAATAAACAGAAAGATCAATCGTAATGTTATAAAATTATTTTGTCGAAAATTCGATGAAATTATGAAATTAAATAATACGTATCAGACGTCGGAATTCGGTTATATGCTAAAATAACGTGAGTGGGTAATGGCCGCGGCCAGGGATCCGATCGAAACGAAACAATGTTAGCAGTTATTCTTAAGATAAAATTCCAAAATGACCAATTGCAATTTTACATTTAAAAATTTCAAATTCAAATCATTTGATTTCCATTGCTCAATTTTTTCGATGATGTATTTGATTCATTCCAGTGTCTTAATCACCGCATTATTCTGAGTGCTTCATTACAAAGCCGCGGATAAGGCGACCGAGAACCTTGGACTGGATCTTAACATCAGAAGTGAGCAAAGTGCATTGCTCCATCTAAATGCCTCACTTCTAAAAGTCCGGGTAAAGAAAGCAGAGGTCAACTTCCCCCAACAGTTTCTCGACAAGAAAATTCACGGAAACTTTTACAGAAATGTAAAAGCTGAACTAAAGTTTGCTTTCCTTAAATCTTCCAGACCTAATTCAGGTTTATAGGGTTTCATTTTTGCGTGCCAGGACGGTGTCATTAGCATATTATTATTCTATATTATTATTTGCCTTAGTATACCGTAGCGGAATTTTACGTCAAAAAGTTTCCCAGCTATAAGTACAGAACGTGTCATGGACATTCTGAACGCCTAGGAAACATACTATTAAATTTTATTCAAAAATATGCATAGGATTCGTTACTTTCCTCTTCATTCTTTCGTTATAACCATTTATACTGGGTTTTAGAGTTCGAAATTTTATATTTAAGAGAGTATCACGGTCGTGAGACATGGCCGTAGGTGTGATTTACCGCGTTTCTACTGAGAGCCGGTGTCTTTTTCATAGAAGGCAGTTGCTCCCAGTGAGACTCTGCGGTGGTTGTTTAACCTTTTTTGAAATTATATGTATGTATATATATATATATATATATAATTAAAAAAAAAAGGTTAACAACCACCGCTCTGGGAGCGACTGCCATCAAGGAAGCTCTCTGTATCAACTTCGCATGTGCCCCTGCATGTTGCTGGGACGCATTTATGGTTCCGGCGCGACGTTACGGACCAGTAATGACTTTGCAACTGCGATCTAAAAATTGACACTGGCTTCCAGTAGGACCGCGGTAAGTCCCACTCATGGCCACGTCTCACAACTGTGAGATGGGTGGTCACAGGAAACGACGAAATCACAACCAGGCCGGCGAAACCCTCGTGTGTTTTGAGGACACGAAGCGACTCAAGGATGACAGCTTTCTGCATCCATCTCGCAAGAATGTCAGAAATTTCAGGAGGTGGAAAATTTTCTATTTAGAAAATTTGGTTGTTACCAATTTTTCAGTGTCTGAGAACTGGAAAAAATTAGCTTGTAAAGTTTTCTGGTAAAGAAAAAAGGATACTTCGGCTATTGAATGTATTCAGATTTTGTATAACTTTTTGTATTACTCAAAATTTGATTTAATAAAGGACTAATTTGACTTATTATTGCTCATTTCGGATAACAATCCCTTAGAATCCCTTAGAATCCCTTGGCAACAGGATATCCCGGGATATCCCATGTTATGCCGTTTATGTCCCGGGTTATCCTAGGGGCAACCCGTGAGGATATCCTGCAAGGAGAAAATTCGGATATCCGGGATGTATATGGGACGTTGCTGGAATATTCAAATGTTCCACGTGGGATATAAACAAACTTTAATATCCCACTTGTGACATTTGAATATCCCAGAAACATCCCATAGACATCGTGGATATCCGACGGGTTGTCTCTGAGAAAACCCGGGATATAAATGGGATTGAATGGGATATCCTGAGATATCCTATTGCTTTGAAGGAGATCTTAAATACAATATTTTATCATATTAGTCATCTTATCATGAGAACCACAAATGTATTATCATCATTATTGATTACCAGCTCTATACATATACACTTTATTGTCACTTTATAAGACAAACTGAAAGGTCTATATTAATAAAGTTAATTGCCAAACACTGTTTAACGACCGAAAAATGATTCCCTAAAAAAATGTTGAACTTTTCTTAATCATATTAATTTGAATATTAATTTAAATTTTCCGCTCAACGGAGGAGCGCATGCGCAGGGACACCATGTCAACTGATAAGAGGGTTTTGGGACCCTTGAGTAATATTTTTTGGAAAATTGATATTGGCTACAATTTTGGCTATCAAACGACGAAAATTGATTATCAAACACTATCTAATGATCAAATAACAAATCCGAAAAGAATTTTTGAAAAATATTAAGATGTGGGGTGCATGTGTGAAGCTGGCATCCCAATTTTGAAGAGGCCATAACTTTTCAAATTTTGACTATCAAACGACCAATGTTGACTGTCAAACGCTATCTAACCAGCAACAAACGATTCCATAAAAAATGTATACCATTTTCCAAAATTGAGGTGCTATCTTCACGGGCATAGAGATTTGATTGAAGAAAGGAACAATAATGTTTGCACTCAATATTTTGGGAACAATCACAGAATATTTATATTTACTTTTTCTGATGCACAATTTCACAATTAGACGTATCACATTAATCCTCGGTGAAGTTCACAAATAATTTGCTGCGACGAAAATTCGATTTACTATTTAAATCGCGCGCGTACGCTACGCCAGATCGGTAAATCGCGAATGTTTCGAGAACTTAAGTGGTGAGTTTTTATTGAAATCTACACTAGATTAGAAATTTGAATAGTTTATTCTCGAAGAATTGCAATATTTAGGATTCTAAATAGTATGGAGTACTATTGACTCGCTTTGTACAATTCTGAGACACAAAGGAGACTTTTTGCGGTTTCGAACACGCACGTTTATATTTATAATTTCGAGTCTGATGACGTCGAAAGGGTTCACGCTCAGAAAGTCATCACTATTAACCAATCATAAATTCGATTCAATTTCGATATCCGCAACATCCACCAACCAGCTTGTGGATGATCTCACCCTCGACGTCACAAAATAGGGTGGAGATCAGTCCAGGCTGATTCATCGATTTCTTCTTGTGATTCAATACTTCCTGCCAGTTAGTTGCAGATTTTAGACGCCCTTTTGGCGTGGCTTTGTCTTGAGCGGATATACCAATCGTTATCATTAATAGGGAGATTTTGCATGGCATTCCGTAGCTTACGGTAAAGGCTATGCAAAATCTCCCTCAAATCTATTGCACCCTTTAACTACTGAAGAAAGAGAGAGAAAGAGAATTTGTCCTACCATTGCACAATTCGTGATATTTGCTTTGTAGCTTATTTCTGTAATCTATTATCTTGACTGCATTATAGTATGAAATATTTTAGTATGGAGAATTCAATATTATCCTCATGATAAAAATAATATTTAACATTCTCTATTTAATCATTAACTTTAGTAAAGATTAACTTTTACTTGTATTAGAAGTTGATTCCTTTATGGAATTTGAATATATTTTGTGTTCGCGCTTCGAAATGGCGTAGTCTGACTTCCAAAAGTGTAATGCCCAAATTTGACCTAGCTTTCCTTTCGTAAATTCTCTGCTCGTTGATTGATCTGGCGTTTTTCAGTTGTGCGCGCCTTTTTATAAACTATACTTGGGGCGGAGTAATCTCCCACTTTACCTTTTCAGCAAATCAAATCACTGACGTCATGGAATTTAATAGTCATTTTACCAATTAGAAATTAGGTCACATGGCTCCGCCTATTAGATTTAAGACGCAATATGACTCATTGGTTGATTGAAATTTCTAAACAACTTTGGTCCAAAGTCCAAATTGTGACCGGATGTTTACAATATGATATCCTGTCAAAAGCTGTTCTAAGGCGCGTTCTGGTACTAAAAATAGCTCAATGAGTCATATGTGGGAATGCTGACCTATTTCTTATTGCGTAGTAGTTTACAAGTATTTCCCTGATATCGAATTAAATCCATAATTCTGATTATTTCTATTATTTCAGGACAGAGAGAGAGAGTATTAAATAACGAGTATTTCTTCTAAATTGTCACCTATATACCCATCCACACATCACTACTTTACCACCGAGCAATTCACGCATACCCCGAAAGGGAAACGGCTTAACGATATAATAATAATAATCACGTGCCCTGATCAGACAGGGAAAAAAATTAATCCGTTACATCCGTGTTTTGTGGGTGCGCACGCACATATAGAAGTAAATTATTCTATGGGTTTGGGATCATTCGTGACCACAATCAATTTGGCGCGTGTGCACTCGAAAGCCACCCGACTCCAGATCCCGTTTCTTAAGTGCCGTTCGTCTCCTGAAACATCGAGCCTTAAGTGGGAAAAATCGATTAGTCACTCCCGTTATGCCCGATTTCTTCTGTTGTATTATAAAGTTTCCGAGTATAAAAAACGTGGATCATAGCTGGTTAAAGGTTAAAGTAGTCAATGAAAAGACTATTACGAAGAAGCATTAAAGAAAATTGGTCTTAAAATAGATATAAAAGAAGTCGGAGATAATAAATTTGATCTAAAGCAGAAGCTAGAAGAAAAACTGGATTAAGAATTTATCTAATTATACTCATCTAAAGACCTGACAAGATGCTGTACCTGGACTATAGTAAGAGGAGTAAAGGGGGAATAAATTATATCTAGTCGATTATATATTTCTTAGAAAATATAAACAGCGAATTCCTCGCCGCTTTATTTTGCTTGAAAACAACAAAAAAATTGATTTATATTTGCGGAAAAGGTGTGCTAAAGGTCGGTCACAATACCCGTGATTTGCATCAAGCGTTGTAAATTTCCACTATGGAAAATTAGCCAAGCCCTGTACTGTTATCCGTTAGCCAGTAAAATGTCATGTCCAGGAAAAAAATCTCAGTCTTGCTCATCATTTGCGTTGTTGAGTGTTTTCTGGCACCTACTAGATTACTAGCCTGGAGCTCAAAAATGTCGTAAACAATTTCAGAAGAGTTATTATAACTTGCTAAGGGAAATCGGTTGAAATCGGGTGATGATAAATTCACAATGCTAGTGGCTTTTGGATGATACAGTCATATATCTTATATCTCACGATATCTGACGGTTTGCGTCGCTTCATTACTTCTTCAGAACTGGAGGCGGAGGACTTTCAATGTTCATCGGAATGTCCTCGGGGGCGATTCCTGCGGGTCGCATGACCTCTCCTCTGGCTCGTGCATGAGTCGTTTTTGCTCGTCCTCGATCCTGCGTATGTGACGGTGCCACCTAACCAAATATGGCGGATACCGGTCCGACCGCTCGCGTGTCATGAGCGCCCGCGCACACGTATTTTCGCGAGTGCATCGACTTACACCATAAAGACGCCCTCTTCTACCGAGAAGGCTGAATAATATAAAAAAGTTGTCCAGGGATAATCCCAAGAACGGGAAAAGGCTTCTCGAAAATACAGAAGCACACGCTTTTTTCTTTCTGTGCCTCCTTCTCTGAATTTAATTACGATTCTACTCTCGAAAAAGGTTTTTTATATCTCCAGGTCTCGGACTCACCACACTATTTTACACTAATTGACACTTTTTTTTAGCAGTGAAACTATTTTTCTACCATTTCGAAAACAATGACACTAAAGACACAATTTTCTCACAATTGGTCGCTAATGCCACTATTTCTGCATTGATCGTAACAAATATTTTTTAACTTCTTCGCCAAGTGCCTAAAATAGTTAGTATTAGTTTTGACGAATTTTCAATGAAATAAATTAATCCTCAAGAGTTAAATTTTCAACCAAAAAGATTCATTTTCAAAACAAGATTAATTTTCTGCCAAAAAATATGAATTTTCAACAAAATACATACATTTTTAACCAAATAGTTTAATTTTTCAGCAGGAAAATTAATTTTCTATCATTCAAGACGAAGTTTTCAGAAATTGCATTTTCAACTAAATAGTTTAAGCAATGGATGTGATATTTATCCGAATTTTATTTGAATAATTTTTATTCCTTACTTTTTTACTTTTTCAAAATTTTTAACTAAATAGTCGAATTTTTAAGTAAAAAAGATCCATTTTTAACCAAAAACGGAGTAATTACATTTTCATTTGAAAGAATTAATTTTCAGTAAAAACTAGACTATTATGTGAGCGCGCAAGCGCGCGCTTACTTTTGTATTCATTTTGCTCAATCAAATTCTTGCTGAAATAATATTCTCAAAGAATGCATTCAGTGAATCCATGTAAAGTATAATTTGCTACTACTGATAATAGTAAATGGCGAGATATCATTCTAAGATTTCAAGTGCACGTTATGTAATTTAATGATTTGAAGAAAAAAAACATAATTTTTGTACAATGACATTTTCGGGTACTTTCACGGCCATTTTTTTAAATGTTAGAATCAATATACATCGCTTAATGATCAATAAATTAATATCTATAATTAAAAAAAATCATATTATAATCGGATTCTCAATTCATTGAACATGTATTTGCACTGGAATTTTTAAATAAATTTGTATAGAAAAAGAAGAGCGTGTCAAAATACATTGTTGAATAATTAAAACCTATGTACATTGTACATTTCATTTTGAAAATTGAATTCAAATCCGCAAATCACGGCCATTTTTGTAAATCTGTGAATCAAGAAACATCGCTAAATCATTAAAACATCATCACATTAGAACGTTTAAATAACTTTAAAAAGCAACAGCGTACGACAAAACATCGCTGAATAATTAAAATATATCCGCATATAATTTTGAAAATTGAATTAAGAAACATCACTAAAATATTTCAAATCCTATAAAATCCCTTGACACTTCTTAAACCTCTCATAAGTTTCTTGGAACTTTCAAAAATACCCTCAAATCTCAAAATTACTTGAAATCCCAATAAATTACTGAAATTAATTGAAAGTTCCATGGAATAATTAAAAATACACTAAAATCTTGCAAATCCCTTTAAATTACCAAATTCAATTGAAAATTCCCTGGAATATTTTTTAATATCCTAAAATATTTTTTAAATCTTTAAAAATCTTTTGAAATCCCTTGAAAATTCCATGGAATTTTAAAAAATACACTAAAATATTTCAAGACCTTCAAAAACTTTTGAAATCCCTCAATACTTTCTAAATGTCTTGAAAATTCCTTGGAATATTTAAAAATTGAAAACTCCTTCAAATTCCTTCAAAATCCCTTGAAATGTTTTGAAGCTCTTGAAAATCCCTTGGAATTTTTAAAAATATCTTAAAACATTTCTAGTCCTTTAAAATATTTTGAAATTCTTTGAAATTTTTTAAAGCTCTTGCCAGTTTTTTGGAATTTTCAAAGATACCCTAAAATCTTGAAATTATTTAAAATCCGAATGAATTACTAAAATTATTTGAAAATTCCTTGGAATATTTGAAAATACACTAAAATCTTGAAAATCCCTTTAAATTACCAAATTCAATTGAAAATTCCCTGGAATATTTTTTAATATCCTAAAATATTTTTAAAATCTTTTGAAATACCTTGAAAATCTTTTGAAATCCCTTGAAAATTCCGTGGAATTTTAAAAAATACACTAAAATATTTCAAGACCTTCAAAAACTTTTGAAATCCCTTAATACTTTTCAAATGTCTTGAAAATTCCCTGGAATATTCAAAAATTGAAAACTCCTTCAAATTCCTTCAAAATCCCTTGAAATGTTTTGAAGCTCTTGAAAATTCCTTGGAATTTTTAAAAATATCTTTAAACATTTCTAGTCCTTTAAAATATTTTAAAATTCCTTGAAATTTTTTAAAGCTCTTGCCAGTTTTTTGGAATTTTCAAGAATACCCTGAAATCTTAAAATTATTTGAAATCCCAATAAATTACTGAAATTAATTAAAAATTCCTTGGAATTTTTAAAAATACACTAAAATCTTTAAAATCCCTTTATATTACCTAATTCAATTGAAAATTCCCTGGAATATTTTTAAATATCCTAAAATACTTAAAAAATCCATCAAAATCTTTTGAAATCCCTTGAAAATTCCTTTCATACTTTTTACAGGTTTGGAAAATTCCCTGGAATCTTAAAAAATATCATAAAATTTAGAAAATCCTTTGAAATCCCTTAATACTATTCAAAGGTCTCGAAAATTCCCTGGAATATTTAAAAATATATATTGGAATATTTTAAAATACCCTAAAATTAAAAAAATCCTCTGAAATCCCTTGAAACTTTTCAGAGGTCTTGAAAATTCCTCGGAATCTTTAAAAAAATTAAATTATTTTAAAATCCTTTGAAATCTTTTAAAATCTCTTGAAATTTTTCAAGCTATGGAAAATTCATTGGAATTATTAAAAATACCCTAAAATATTTTAAATCCTCTAAAATTCCATTTACATTTTTTAAAGCTCTTGTAAGTTTCTTGAAATTTTCAAAAATACCCTGAAATCTTAAAATTATTTGTAATTCCAATAAATTACTGAATTTAATTGAAAATTCCTTGGAATATTCAAAAATACTTGAAAAATCCTTCAAAATCTTTTGAAATCCCTGGAAAGTTCCTTTCATACTTTTCAAAGGTCTCGAAATTTCCCTGGAATATTTAAAAATATATCTTGGAATATTTTGAAATACTCTAAAATTTAAAAACTCCTTTGAAATCCCTTGAAATTTTCTAAAGCTCTTGAAAATTCCTCGGTTTCTTAAAAATACCCTAAAAAGTTTCAAGTCCTTTGAAAGCTTCTGAAATCCCTCGAAACTTTTCAAGGCTCTTGAAAATTTCTGCAAGTGTTTAGAAATACCCTAAAATTGAAAAAAAAATCCTTTAACATTCCACTAAATTACTGTATTCGATTGAAAATTCCTTGGAATATTTTTTAATACCCTAGAATGTTTGAAATCCTTTGAAAGCTTCTGAAATCCCTCGAAACTTTTTAAGGCTCTTGAAAATTTCTGCAAGTGTTTAGAAATACCCTAAAATTGAAAAAAAATCCTTTAACATTCCACTAAATTACTGTAATCGATTGAAAATTCCTTGGAATATTTTTAAATACCCTAAAATGTTTGAAGTCCTTTGAAAGCTTTTGAAATCCTTCAAAACTTTTTAAAGCTCTTGAAAATTTCTATAAGTGTTTAGAAATACCCTAATATTAAAACTAAAATCCTTTAACATTGCACTAAATTACTGTAATCAATTGAAAATTCCTTGGAATATTTTTAAATACCCTAAAATGTTTGAACTCCTTTAAAAGCTTTTGAAATCCCTCAAAAATTTTTAAAGCTCTTGACTAGTTCTATATGTGTTTATAAATACTCTAAAGTTAAAAAAAATCCTTTAACATTGCACTAAATTACTGTAATCAATTGAAAATTCCTTGGAATATTTTTGAATACCCTAAAATCTTTAAAGTCCTTTGAAAGCTTTTGAAATCCCTCAAAACTTTTTGAAGCTCTTGAAAATTTCTATAAGTGTTTAGAAATACCCTAATATTAAAACTAAAATCCTTTAACATTGCACTAAATTAATCTCCTCAGGTATCTAGAGAGAAAAATGTCATACACTCTAAAAATTGGCCCTTTTCGAATCCACACATAGTGATAATTGAACCCCAATTACATCACGAACACCTCATTTTTTACAGTTGTGGTCATTGAGACTTTTGATCGCCATGATATGAACTACATTTTCCCTCAATTACAAAAAAAATTAGTTGAAAGCTAATTTCTGTACAAATTCTGCAGGGTTCTTTGAGAATTCTTGTTCATCCATCTCTAAAATTAAATAAATTTCAATATTAATTCTTAAAAATAAATATTTTTAAATTCTCATCTGAAATAAAAAATCCAGAATTCTCTTATTTTTAATGAAATCAAGCTGTCGATAAACCCGAAACATTTATTAAAAAATATATAATATTTTTTTGCATAAAAAATAGGAAAATCTTTTATGAAAAATTAAAATTGATTTTTAAAATGATACCACTTTCATAATTTTTAACGTTTTTTTTATTTTCAAGTTTCATCGACAGCGTAATTTGTGCGACACCAGTGCCACCATAATGCAAAGAGAATTCCGCTCTTTAAACGGCGTTGCACAAATGTGAAGAAGTTATAGGGAACGCCTAAACGAAGTAGGAATAATCATGCATTCTGACGCCATATTGAATATTTTAATAAATATCATTGTTCAAGACAAAAATTGAATGCGTTATATCAATTTGATTCTTCGTCGAGGAAATAAAGTGCCATAACGTGATGAGAGATGATTGACTTCTTCATCAAACAAACTATATGGACCAGATGGCAAAATGTTATTCCTAAACATTCCGTCTTTAAACGACTCTGAGAGAAAGTATATTTTTTATTCAAAAGTACTAAAAGTACTTTTTCATTAGAAATAATCTTCATTCTGTACAATGATCATGATTTTAGAAACTACGGTATTCTTGAGGAAAACTCGGAAAGCCATTTTTTCCATTCAGTTTTCCCTGACTAGGGTAATTATCTGCGAAAGCGTTACAAGCTATGTGTGGCCCATGTCAGTTTACTTGACCAGGGCCACACCAGAAGGGGGGGCAAACTGATTAGATCCTTGGTAGACCCGCACGTCAAGATTACTGCATGGAGTGCGGTCGGTAGATCTCCGAACAGCTCTTCCCAAATCAACAATTTGTAACAATAAATGAATTTTTCTCAAGTCGTGTACAAATGTATCGTTAAAAGTTTTAAAAAGGTTGCAATGATGTGAGTGAGAAATGAATCATTTCATGTTTCATTCCAATTCCGATTACTCGGCATGATCGATTATCGAAATTTATGAGACAATATGAATAATAAATATAAAGTTAAGTCTCACAACTATAATCGATGTTTGTCCGAAGTTATACTTATTTTGTAAATAATATTAAATTGAATAAATTTATGATCGATGTCGTTAATTTAGAACAGCGGTGATAAGAATACCGGTCGCACGAAATTCTCACTCGTTCTTCAACCAATCGCGTGATCCATTCACGTCTCGATTCCTCGCCATAGTGATTCCTTTCTTGCGATAAACTGTAATTTCAAATTATTGGTTACATATTAATTTTGACAAAATTAGCACTTGTAAAGTATGAAATCCAGGAGATTTTTTCTTATTGAGGAGAGTTAAGTGGGTGAATTTTCGTCTGATCGTGTAGGTATGAAATATAAAGATAAATTACAGAATACTTGAAATTTATTAACTATATCTTATAAAAGAAATAAAAATTTGTGAAATTTGGAAAGTTTAATAACACACATTTCACATTTTTTTCAATGAGGCTTATCTGCCGTGAAACGAAAGATTTATTAAACATAAAATAATGAATTAAAAATTATCGTTCAGGCTTATAATACACGTACATATTAAAGAAACTGATTATCCAACAATGTAAAATTAACCCTGCCTGAGTTTTTATTATAGTGGCCTCCAAATGTTTCATGGAGGCAATGTAAACATTAATTAAAATAATGAATAAGAAGGACTCATTTTTCGGTTTTAAACCTAAATCAGGAATACCAGCAATTGGTACAATATATCCTAAATTTGTCAGCTTGCTATGGGGCAGTTCAAAAACTACGTACGTAATATTTTAACAGACTTCCAAGTTCAAACTGCTCTCAAAACAGGGAAAATAGAAAGATTATTCACGAAAATAGGGAAATAATATAGGGCAATAAATTCTTTTAACTAACATTAATGTATAGATACCATATAGAAACTTCCCCCATTAGAAAAAAGTTGACTTTCAAACCCGAAAAGATGTATTTTCAATCGCAAAAGATGACTTTTCTAACCAACTGGTCGAATTAACAAAAGAAAGGTTAAATTCAACCATGAACAGTTGTATATTTGACCAAATAGTTTAATCTTTAAGCCAAAAAATCAAATTTTTTATAAGAAAGTTAAATTTTCAACCAAATGGTCAAATTATTTAACGAAGAAGATTAAACGTAAACCAAAAACAGTTGCATTTTTAATTAAGTAGTTGAATTTTCCAGCTAAAAAGATGAATTTTTTAGATGACAGTTAAATCTTCAATCCCAAATGAAGAATTTCGTATCCAGAAAGACAAATGATAAACAAGAGTTAAATTTTCAACAAAATAATTACATTTTTTATAAAATAGTTGAATTTTGTTTTAAATGGCCGCTAATTTTTGACGCCGATGTCATAACGACATAACCTAAAAGTTTTATCTAGCCGCATGCAAGTGACAAATATACCCATCCACACATCACTACTTTACCACCTAGCAATTCACGCCTACCCCGAAAGGGAAACGGCTTAATGATATGATAATAATAATTAAGAACTTACGCCGTGGCCTGGCGTGCCCAATACCCGAGAGCCTGAACTCTGAAGTTCGTGCATACGAGTATAATATTCTTCTATTATTTTCATGTTTTTTTCCACACCGTGTGCATCGCCTCGGCGTACGTTTTTAATTATTTCTCGAAAACTATGGGAGATTTCATTTCTATATTTGCAGAATTTTTCGAGCACATTGTAAGCTATCTACAAAAAAATTATCACAAAAATTTAAATAAAAAATTTGTTTTTGAAAAATCCAAAAAGTTTTTGAAATTTTTATATTCAAAAAACATTTCTTCAAAACCACGCCTTATTATGAATAATTGAAAAATATATATCTTAACATCATTAAAATCACCAAAGTTATAAAAGTTCAAGAAAGAGGACCAAAGTGTTCAATTCTGAATATCTCAATTTTTTTAAATTTTCCTAACATTATTTTAGGATATTTCTTTTAACACCTAAATAAACGGATACTAGAATTTTCATCCAAATTACTAACAAGAGATAAATCATTCAGATGCTTTGACATCGAATTGTTCTATTATAGGATTCACAGTCTTATTTTTCCCATTCTTACAAGAAACTTGTCCTTCATATATTTCTATATTTTAAGTTGTTCCTGTTTCTAATGTATCAAATGTACGGCTTATTGCGTACATAAAACAAAACGTACCAAAAATTAGTCTTCCTATATCTGTGCAATAGCGCTTACATGCACTTGACTGTAAAAGTTAAAATATAAAAATTAATTTTGAGTTGAACTGGAAAAATGTTGGGAAAACATCCGAGAACTTGTTTAGCGAAAAAGGAAATTTTTTATTTGTTTTTAATTTTGCAATAAATATCGTCTTGCCTTTCAAGAAAAATGTATTTTGAATAGTTCTGAGTTTTACCAAACATTTGCGTTAAAAAAATGAAGATCATTTGATATTTAAGATTTTACAGTTTATGTTTGCTTCAGAAATAAATTTCCAAACAGCAGAGCAAAAAAATAATGATTATTTTTCTTGATAATTCCGAAAAGGTAAATTATGGTTTTAAAATATTCTTTGAGTAAACGTATGGAACCTTTTTTCGTTTCCCCACACCTCGCGCCGCTGCGTAACTTTTGGCAGTTTCGTCCACAAAAATTGAAGTATATAAAATGCCATTAAAAAAGGTTTTATCCATTCTTTTCATAGGACCCATATTTTTGGAATATTATCTGGGCAAAGCTGAAAAATTAAAAAAAAAAGTTCAATTGCCTTATGTGGGTTTATTCGTATATTTCGGATGGTGTATGTAGTGAACAGAACTGTGGTCTTTTTAATACAATAAAGGGCTAAAAATTGTAAAATTTCAAATGAGTTTCATATACAGTAGGACCTGTCGAATCGGAACTCGTCGCATCGAAATCCTCGGAGGCAAGTAGTCCCCACTCTTAAACCTTTCCACTAGCCGTGATAGGTAGGTGCACGCGCGCAGAGTCGCTGCAGACGCCACGCGATGAAATTCAGTGCTGTAGGTACACAAATTTAACGGCCTGTAACGTCCGGTCAAATATTAGGGCCCTGAATATTTTGAAATATGTCACTATCAGGAGGTGTAGCTAAAATTTGTTTCTGCGACCTGCGTGATCGAAAGTGGAGACTCGTTCCGTCCCGATCTGACGAGTTCTACTGTACCTATAAATCTCGTTCTTTTCATCTTTATTATTAATTGTTAATGCAGTGTTTCTAGAATGTTTCCGGAATCGAATAATTCATCATTCCACAGTATAATAGCTTTCAAAAGTAGGCAATTTGCGAATGAGAATCAAACACGTTCAAGAAAATGGGTTTGAAAAGTTTCATGTTTAAAATTTTTTTTTAGGGTATTGAAGCCGCCCGGTGGAGGAAGCAGCGATATTTTTGGCGCTGGGCCAGAGGAGACCAGCCCTCGTCGGATTAAGTCTCACAACCAATCCCAGCTGGGATCATCGTTTTTTAGCGAGACTGCCAGCAATTATCCGAGCAGCAACGGCCCGGAAACACCGAGGGTCGCCAGTAAGCCCGGTAATGATTCATACAAACGTCTGTTTGGTCCTCCCGATGCCCCTTCTACCCAAAATTCGAAAAATCACATGCGCAGCAATATTCCTCTAAACGAGGAGAGCACGAATGTTATTACTCCCGCCAAAAGCACATCAAGCAGCAATGGTTCCGTCTCCAGTGGCAGTATTTCCAACGGAAACTCGTACAGCAATGATAATACAGGTAAAATCGAATTGATGTTTGATTGTCAACTAGAGTGAATAATGGGTCCATGCTTATGTTGTCATTGGAGTGACGATTTTCGATCAACTAATCATTCGTGTGTAAAAAACAATTTATTTCAAGCATTTACTTTATTCTTCTTTTTACTTACTTCACTCCTGGACATGTAGAAGCATTTCTATACTTAAAATTATAAACATTGTGGGAAGCACTCGTCTTTGCATGGATGTATGTTCAATAGTAAAGTTATATCGGTATAAATGTAGAGTGTATTATTAGGACTCAAAGCTTTTTTTTCCTCTTATAAAAATCATGGCATTTTTAGGACTTTTTGACAGGTTCCAGGGATTAATTCAATGGTTTTCACTGAATTTTATAATAATGTTCGATTAATTGATTTACTTAATTTAAGTTAAAAATGAAATTCAGTTATTATTAAAATTCAGATTCTTGTATTACTGTGATGTGTCTACACTTGATTTTGCATATTTGTAGGAGATTTTACGGTGAATTTCGAGTAATTTCAAGTAATCAAGTTTGATTGCGACTGATTAATGCGATTTTAGAGTGATTTGAAGCAACTGGAACTGATAGCAAGTAACTTCAATTAATTTCACGTAATTTCCAGGGATTGAACGGTAAATGCAGAGTGATTACAAGCGTGATTTCATGTGAACACAATTAATTTCGCTTGATTTCAAGTAATTTCACGGTGAATACCGAGTGATTTCACTTGATTTCAGGAGACTGGTATACTGATTGCATGTGACTTCACTTACTTTTACGCGATTTTAAGAGATTTCACGGTGATTTTAAGGTGATTATAATAACGTTTATGCTCCTCGTCTTCAACACATAAATTAGAAAAAAATGCATTTGATAATAACTGATTGTACATGTAATACGGAATTTGTTTTTGTGTCGTCAATAAGATATTGTTTTTTATGAATGAAGATTCATCGCAGGATCAAAAGTCGTGATAAAGTTCTGGTTGGTTGATCTTAGTCGTATCCTTTATTATCCGTCTTTCTTTCACGACCTGGCGTCAAGGAAGAGCCGGAAGAGCTGCTAATAAAAATGCAGGCTTGTAAATCAATAGCGAGCATTATAGAGAACGAATTGAATTATGCTCCGTGCACTGTGAAGGCGTGGCATGTTTAACAGGTGTTACACGACTTTATAACGCACCGAGTACCGGTTACCTTACCGGTAGTAAGGCGCCGAGTTTACACCGTTGACCTTTGAACCTTCCTTCGCTGTCTCTCGACGCCGGAGGTCGATGGATCCGTCGTCTCGATCGTTCATGTCCCCCTTTACTTAGTCGTCACGTCAGTCCCGAAACTAATCAGGTTCCAAAGCGCACACACTCTGCTAGCTGGTGTCATAATACGTTTGACTTGATTCTTCATTAGAAGAAGATAAACTCAAAGAAAATAAATGAAAAACTGAAACTTTCCCAATTTCTTTAATTTTGTAAGAACGTATTTTTTACACAAAAAATCAATCCAAATCCACTCTTACTTAAAATTAAGCCCTACGAAAAAAAGACCCATTAACAATTGACCGATGCCGTTAAGCGCCACATAGCTATTTCATATTTATCCCTTTCATTCATAAGATCCGTCGCGTCGATTCGGCGGTTTCGCTAACGCGGGACTGGCTGCCGTCGCAAGATTGAAGAGAGTGGGTGAAGCGCGGGTGTGTAGGTGCAAGAGCGACTACGCATGTAGGTGTAGGTGTAGGTATAGCCGGCACAAGCCAGGCTACTTGGGTGGTCCGTTGAAGAAGGGACCGCACGCAGAGGCCTGCCCCCCACCAGAAAAACTCTTTCCCCCCACCACATAAGCCACCCGGCCCTCGCACACATCGACCTCCGTTATCCATACACACCAACCGCCACCGTGACGATCTCCGGAATATCTCTCAATCTAGCCAAGCAAATTCTTGTCGGTGCTTAGTCCGACTAGAGAGCTAAGTCCGAGTTACCGCTTAACGCGACCTCGAGCTTTATGTGACTCATTGCTTCAATCCTTTCATTCCAAATGCCCCAGAAAAAAAACTAGACGCTTGTGGACCAGAAAGACCTTCAGCTCAAGAAACTTCTTGTTCTCTTGGACAGTTCTCAAGAGGTCATACGACGTTTCTCGTTAAATTTTGTAACTCTTAGTTTGTTGCAAGCACCAAAGTTAGCTACGTTTCCGGAACCTGTTCCTCTTCTTGCGTTGCAATGACGAATTCAAAATTGATTAGGAAGATATATTCAAGTTACAAAAATTGATAATTAACATTCTTTAATTGCTTCATTGCATTAATCATTAGCATGTGATACACTCTCTACAATATTATTGAATATGTCCTACTTTTGCTCCTCAAAATGTAAATTTGGGCATTTAATAACTTATGCAAATCAATTGTAGATTTCTTCACACTTTTCTTCACTCCTTCTGTTTTAATCTGAGGCCAATTACAGGTTACCTTAATGTATAGTACTGCAATACTGAATCTCAATTTCATGAAAAAGGTTTGTGCCGCACTTTGATAATAACTCGAATTGTGTGTGATGAATAGGGTCAGTTTTGTTGTTTCTTGAAGGTATAGCAATGTCGAAAGAGCGCGTACAGAATTCGCGGTCGGCAGCAGTAACCCTGGTCAAAGAAATCCACTGATTAAATGCTCTTCTGCACGCAGTCTCGTAGTACGTCCTGCCAGCTGTATTACCGTATGGCTTAACTCATTCCCGCCATACATTTACAAACGCATGCGAGAACGGGAAGCCTGCATACAGACGTCTACTTTTGCTAATGCCCATGAACGCTCAAAATCAGTCACTGAATCGAAGGTTTTTACATTCACAATAAATTACTCAGTGTGGAATTTCTTCTTGTTTTCTTTCCATCGTTTATTATGTGCTTTTTTGTAATCCTCAGTGTTGAAATATTTTATATGAGTAAAAATTAACTAAACAAATTAGTAAAAACATTTATTGATTGAAAATAGTGAGTAAAAAAATTGCGTCTGCCAGGTTTCGAACTATTCAGAGCCGGCGGAACGCAGGTTATCTATCTTTCTCGCTCCTTAAGGAGCGTGAATGTAAAGGAATTAGAGTAAGGCAGTGTCGGTATACCACAGGACGCTTGTCAGATGACTCTTTTTTGCGGCTGGTCCATAATTGAGTAATGTTTCGATGTATGCTCGGTACGCATCAGCATTGTTTGGTGGGGATACGAGTTTTTGATTGAAGTACACATCTACCTGATTGAACATTGAGTGAAGTAGATTGTTCACTGGTGCCACTTTGTCCAAATTCGTACCATTTGCTGCAGTTTTTTCTGGTGCTTGCAATTTGACTTTTACACTGAGCATCGCGTCTGGGAGAACGATGTATTCTTCCCCGTTCTTCCCCGTGACTTCAGGAATTAAAAATTCAATGAAGTACGTAAGAAAATTGACAAGCAAAACTTATAAAAATGCAGAATTGCACCGAAATCGACTTCAATTAACTAGCTGCACAGTTGGCACCAAATTTGACGACGTCTTTACGACATCGTTACGACATCTTTACGACAACCTTACGACATCCAATGTCCATTTCGTTAAGGTGTCTTTACGATATCGTGAATACATCGTCAGATCGTACGACGTCTTTACGATATCGTAAAGACACCTTAACGACATGGACATATAGGATGTCGTAAAGTTGTCATAAAGATGTCTTAACGATTTCGTGAATACGTCGCCAAATTTTTTGCCCACTGGGTGACATTTTTTTCAGGTGAATGATACGTAATAATACATTTTAAATTACTATAGGAATCTTTAATCTATATAAAATTGGCATTTTTTGGTGTATTTCAACATTCCAGATTTTTTTCTGTCACTGCACGTTTCGAATATTTTCAATTTATTACTTTTGGAAAATACTCTTTTTATATGGTAGAAGAAATCCTGTGCACATTATACCAGGGGAAAAAAATTTTAGGGGTCATCTCAGACTGTTGATTGTAAGAAAATTACAAATTTTCTTATTCTAGGCCTGATAATATGTTGAAACAAATTTGTTTTTGTTTCATCAATTTCAGGGGTTATTCCTCTATAATAACAAATACTTTCTAGTAGTGAAAGAATTTTTTATCTTAAAATTTGTATTTATTAAAAATTGAAAATTAGGAAAATTCATGTTCTTAAAATTTAATGCTTCGATAAAATCAAATCAACGCTTTCAAATCATTCCCGCGAGATGGAAGTACTGCCATCAAAATGCCGCTTCATAAACTCAAAAGCCCACTACCGATTGGCCCGTTTGGATACGATTGGGAACGGTTGAAACTTTGCAACACTCAATCGTTCTCAATCGTGCACACGATTAAGAAACACGATCACAAACAATTCAAGTTTCTTTCTATCGTTCTGAATTGTTTTCAATTAATTATTTCTAGAAGGGGTGGTAATGAAAAAAGATCCAATTCAGTTTTCAAACATTCGCTGGAATGGGAGTGTAAAAAGGACATTAGTCAATTTCACTCATTTCCAAAAATATCAATAATTTGATTCTTTTCGCCAAATAAACTGCCACGTTTCTGTTTTCTTGTAATCTTACTCGTTGTCTTCTTTTTTGTTTTCTTTTTCCCCTTTTTATTTTCACTACTCTTTTTATTATTTTTCGCTTTAGTTCGACGGACTCCACTGACTCCTTTTTTTATATTACTCTTACGTTTTCCTCCTACGATACGCGATCCACCGCGCGCGCTATTCAACTGAGTGTTTAAATTTATTGCTGCGATTTTATAACCAGATCCACTCATGAGATTTTCAATTTTGTCAATGGCTTGTCTCTTAAGATTCTCTCCAGACTCCTTAAAGCGGTTATTGAAAGCATATTCAAGAGGAGTTTTGTCGTCAACCTCATTTAAAACGTCAAATCCGGGAAGTAAAGCCCGAGAATGCGTGATACTTTTTCGGTAATTACAAAAAAGTGACGACCACATATGTTACAAGTATCTGAACAAATTTTTTCAATTCTTACATAAAAATCTTCTTCTCTCAAAATTAGTTTCACATGACCACGTCCAATCGTTGTATCGTTTATGGCTTCAACGAGATCATATATCTTTCTGTAAACACCGGGTCGAATGAAAGAGACTAGCGGTTTCTTCCACTACCATCCAACACCTTACTTTCATAATTTTTTCTAATTTCCTTATCTTCAAGTTCATCACGTTCAGTGTTACTTTTCATTAAATAAGGCAGTAAAAACTTTTCAAGCAAGTCTTTTCCAAGCATTTCTTCAGGTTCTTGACTCTCGCTCTGTGTGTCATTTTCGCCATCATCATCACAAGTGCCTTCTTCTTCTTCTACATGCTTCATTGTTTTATTCACATTTGACAAAAGAGCTACACGATTTTCTATTGACTTTGATGAATCGCGTCTCACATGTAGAATTGTTCGCGGAAATTTAATTTCTGTAAGTCCTACCTCCCAACGACCATGCAGACGAATCTCGTGAGGGAGTTGAGTTGTGAAACGGGTAGTAGTATTATTTGTAACATACTTCATACTACTGTTACTTGGTAAAATTATATGAAATTGATCCTCATTCATTTTAAGACCCTCAATAGCTTCACCTGCAAGATCTTTCAATTCGTAAACACAAGTCGACTGTTTGCGTGAGCTAATTACCCGTTTTATCTCAAAAAGCTCTTCAGTCCAGCCAACTTCATAACCTTCCTCAAAGGCACCTCTCTCTACTGACGCGCACAAGATCACCCGACTTATATCTAGGTTTTTTACATTTCAACATCTTTCTACCGTATTTTCTTTGTATATTTGAAAGTTCCTAGATTGTATTCCAATAATTCTATGACTTTTTTCACTTTCTCGATAAAGTCTGCGGTTCTTTAATAAAAATTGTATGAGATTCTAAAAAAAAGTGGCCTATCCTAGAATGGGTGACTAGTCAAGTAAAGTTTCGACAACCTATTTTTTCCGAGCACACTTACCGAACGATTACAACGAGACATAAATGTCATAATCATAAATAGGAAAAAATCATAAGAAGGTATACCTATAACTATATTATACTTACTCTGTGAATTACGCTATGAATCCTAGTAATTTCAGCGCCGCCTGATGGTTACAACACAAACTTATATTTCGCAAGTTTTATCTATATTTTCTCTCTCTCGGAACAAAACTCGTCACTGAAGGCCATGTGACGAGTGGGTCACGTGACCGGCTTCTTACCTTACCGACACTTTTTTTATTTGTAAACTTATTTTCTTATGAATAGCCACATCGAGTAGAAAATTTGGGATAATAAATAAGAAGCACTAAGAAACGCGGCTCTGGTCCTACATTTTTATAATTATGAAAAAAGGGTTTTTTATGTAAATAAGTTTTTTTTGCTTTTTTTCATAATTAGAAAAATTTAGGACCATAGCCCCGTATCTTAGTGCTTCTTATTTATCATCCCAAATTTTCAACTCGATGTGGCTATTCGTGTGAAAATAATTTTACAAATAAAAAGAGTCTCGATAAGGTAGGAAGCTGGTCACGTGACCCACTCGTCACATGACCTTGACGTAATTTTTTTAATATCTCAACTTATTATTCTTTTTCAATTATTTCATAAAGAATACGGACATTTCGAAACAAATACGGACGATATGGACAAGCCTCGAAAATACGAATGTCCGTATAAATACGGACTTCTGGTAACCCTATTGAATGTACAGGTACTCGGCGTTTAACCTACTGCTCCGCAAAATTAAATGAACTCCTATAATACAATTAATACATTTATGCTATCATTATATTTAACGAATATACAACACATTCATTTTCTTGTGTTATTATGGAAAAATTAGCCGAAAAGTGTTGTTAGTATAGGAATCAAGATGAAATTGAAAGCTAAATAAATTGATAAACATAAAACTGACATTACGTGAGAACGGCACATATGTGTAACACGTCATCGACAGTACAAACTTCTTAGCAAGTTTGCTTCTTCTATCTCGTGGGGCGAAACCAAGTGGCGTGGCGGCGACACCTTTGCTTGTTGAACCCGATGAAGCATGGGCGTTAATCCTTATCTCCGAAGTTTCGGAAAGAAAGTACACCGTTTTCTTAGATGAGTCACGATCTATGAATAGTTGTGTTTAGTAAAGAGATACGGCTTACGCGTGGCTAGCATTAACAAACACGTCGAGCGTGAGAGAATTTGGTGACAGGTTGGTGACCTTAACGAACTCTAATCTACCGTCCCAAATTCAATTACAGTATTTTCGCTTTAGATTAATCTTCCGTTTGACGTTCCATTATTTCCAAGGACAGGAAAATCGAATACGAAATTATACCATCCTATGATGTCATTATGCACTTTATCAAGCCCGTAGCGGAACAATTTTTGTTAATATGAAGAGGTACAGCTGTGGCCACCTGCAGTTGTTCCCTTTTCGTTCATTTTCTATAAAACTATCAAAATTTTAGTTATAAGTCTTAATTAGGTAAAAGACACAATAAGTCATAATCTAAATCTTTCATGAATTCAAATCACAAAATTGCCGTAGTTCTATAAAAAAACGAACCATAGACAACCTTTAAGGTGACCTTTTATCCTTCTTGATATTATCGTGAGAATTTGCTAATCAAGAGAATTCAGACGGCAGTCATCCTTGGGTCGCTTCGTGTACTTAAGGCCTATGCGGCTATTAGGCTATAATCACCTATTTTTTTGTAGTGAGACGTTTTTGTAGTTTTAATCTTATCGCGATTATGCAGGGTGAATTCGCCCAGAGTGTCAGACTTTATCATTTAATTTTAAACATTTTTGAAAAAAAGTTGTTTCAGAATTAAAAACCTTCTATTTCAATATTCATTAATAGTTAATCATGAATGCTCGGATAAATCTTAGTATAGTGCAGTAGCTAAGTTAGATTGTGAAAATCAAAACATGGCCGATTCCGCATTGTGCACGAAGGCAATTAGCAAAATCCCCAACAACGCACAGTGGTGCCTGTCAATGCAAAAATGGCACATGGTAAGAAAATTTGCGAAAATCGAGACGAAATTGGTACCTAGTATGTTTTTGGGTCGCTGAACAAGAATATGACGTCAAAATAAGTGAAAATTGCCCTAAAGTGCAAACATGTTGCAATTTAATTTTTTTTGTGCAATATTTTTGCAAACAAAATTTTTATCATAAAAATTGCATAAGGAAGCAAATTGCAACAGATAAATGAGCAAATTTTCAAATTTGCAAAATTTTGAAATGGCTCTTACCCTTGAAAAAATTGGACATGGTAAGAAAATGTACCAGAATCGAGTTGAAACCAGATGTAATTGATGATTTTGGGGTTATTGAGCATGCATATGATGTGAAGAAAATCAATGGTTGCCATTTAGGCCATGTGACGAGTGGGTCACGTGACCAAGCTAGTCCTCAATTTTTCATTGTAAACTTACGTCCAAATGAAGTAAGATATCGCGCTTAAAGTTTGGGAAATGAAAGAGGAGACACTAATGTTCACGGCTCTGCTCTTTTTCGGTGGAAAGCATTTTCAAAATCCCCCCAAAAAAAGAGAAAATTAACATTTTAAGCCAAATAAAGCACGATATGAAAAAAAGTCAAGAGAAGAAAAACTTTACCTTTTGAAAGCCCTACAAGATTATGAAAACGAATTTTTGAGTTTTCTTAAAAAATCCAAAATTCAAATTTTGTTGGCACAAAAAATAATGAATTATTAAATTCTCTTCATAATGAGAAGGTATTGATTTTATGTGAAAAATGACTTTAGTGGATTCCATCATGTGTCGAAGTTTTGAGGCCCCTTGAGTCAGAAAAAATAGTTTTTACGTCGGTGTCTGTCCGTCTGTCGTTGTCGTATTCGTCTGTATACCAGATAATTTTTAAAGACTATTAAAATAAACTTTTGAATTTTCTTGAAAAATCGAAAAATTAAATTTTGATCGCAAAAAAAATAATAAACAACGAAAAATTCCATTTTGCGGTCAAACTGTGCAAGGTACAAAAAAAAATTAATTTAGCAAAAAATGTTGCCCCAAGAAGGAGCTATGAATCGTTTTTGACAGGATGCGTAGTTTCTGTTTTATTCGTAAAAAACAACATTGAAAATAAAAAAATTATATTTTTAGACAAAAGTTGCTCTTCTGAAAAGGATTAAAAACTCATCCAAATTTTTCATCAATAATTTCTTGATATAACGCGTAGTTTTGTTGTAATCGTAAAAGATAACATTCACTATCATAGGTATTAATGTTTTTCTTTCTAATTCTGAAAATATTTTTCATCCTCTTTTGAAATCCGTTGGAAAATTTTTAAAAAGTTCCAAAATTGACGAAATGGTGGCGGTTTTTCTTAAAAATTTGAAACCTAATTTTCTCAAAAACCCCAGCGTTTTTTTTCTCTTGATTTTTTCTCAAGTTGGTACTAATATGGTGAATATATTTCAGTAGAGTTTATCTTGTGCCCGCGTCTTAGAGAGGAGAAAGAATTTTTTTCTTCTGAAAAATGAAAATTCACGATTTTTGCAAAAAGAAGACGAGATATGAAAAAAGTTGAAGAATCAAAGTTATTTCTTCAAAAAAGTTCTACAAAAAAGTCCTCTGGCACTTTTTTCTGTCTTGAGTTATTATTGAACTATTCTCTAAAATATGAATAATAACAATTTCCCGCTGTCATAAATAATCAAATAGAATGTAAATTAACAGGAAGAACAAATTTTTCTACGCATTTTTTTCCTAAGAGTTTAAATATTCTAAAATAATGCTCAATATTTTACTATTACATTTTTTTTATTATTTCATCAATGTCATCACACACATTATTTCTGACGGAGCTCCAGGTCATTTCAAGAATCGCTACGAATGTTTTAAATTTGAAAAGTCATCATATAGCCGAAAATGGATTTTTTCAACCACAGGTCAACGAAAAGGTACTTGTGATGGTATCGGCGGCATCGTGAAGCATTTTGCAACTGAACACAATTTAAGGAAGTCACATGTAGAAGGCATTAAGACGCAAAAACCTTTGTTATAGAAGTTAAAAAGTGCACCAATGCAATTAAATTATTGTCCATTTCTGCCGAAGATATACCACAATTTCGGAAAAAAACCTCAGGAATGGATGAAAGCACCAGCTATTATGGGAATTCAGAAGTGCCACGTATGGAAGCTCGACATAGGAGAAAAAGGTCAAAAAAATAGCTTCATGGCACAAACAACTAACCATGATTGGCAAGAAACTATTGTCCACTCGATTGTCGAAGAATAATGCAAAATAACAATTGTAACACAAATCAGGTGATTTAGGAATGTAAAATATTGAATATTCGTTTCGAATATTTACACTGTTAGGAAAAAATTGTGTAGAAAAATGTGTTCTTTCTGTTGATTTACATCCTATTTGATTATTTGTGACAGCGGAAAATTTTTATTATTGATATTTTAGCGAATAGTTCAATAATAATGCAAAACAGAAAAAAAGTTCCAGAGGACTTTCTTGTAGAACTTTTTGTAATGACTAAATTTGATTAATCAACTTTTTTCATATCTCGCCTTCTGTTTGCAAAAATCGTGAATTTTCATTTTTCAGAACAAAAAAATTCTTTCTCCTCTCGAAGATGCGGGCACAAGATAAACTCTACTGAAATATATTCACCACATTAGTACCAACTTAAAAATAATCAAGAGAAAAAAACGCTGGTGTTTTTGAGAAAATTACGTTTGAAATTTTTACGAAAAACCGCCGCTATTTTGTCAATTTTGAACTGTTTCAAATTTTTCCAACGGATTATAAAAAAGGACGAAAAATATTTTCAGAATCAGAAAGAAAAAAATTAATACCTATGATGGCTAAAAAAATATCACACTTTAAACGAAAATGTTAACAATTTTTTGGTAATTCACGTTTTAAATTTTTTTAATTTAAATATTCATAACTTTGTCAAAAAAAAAATTTATGTAATTGGTGAAATGTGTGTCGTCTAGAATTCTTTGAAAAACAACATATTTCGTGTTGAAACGATTCTGTGACTTGAGCTCGCACAGCCTCACAGTGGGATGAAATAAAAAAACGAGGTTCAAAATAACTTGTAGCTGGCAATTTTTGACGAATTTTGGATTTCTTTTTTTAGAAAAATTCAACATTAAATTTTGAAGAGAGTTATGTGGCTTGATTTTTAATTGTATTTTGTTTAAACTTTTATTTAAATGCAAAGTGTGAAGAAAAAGTAGATTTTTTAGTTTTTTATGTACAAATTTCATGATCACAGCTCTTTTCCTTTTCGCGATATGGTGAAGAGGAAAAAGTTACACACACGCACACACGGAAATTGTTTAAAAACTTGATTTTCGAGCTGCTGGGGTTGAATTATATCAAAATATGTCAAAAAATGGCGGCGCACAGTGCGCTGGATCGGGAATTTACTATTCAAAATCACCTACAGCCTACAATTCTCAAACGATTTTCAATTTTTTACTTAGAAGTGATCAGATATAGTTGCACAAGAGCGTCTATGGATTCGATTTTTGAATTTTTGAATTTTTTTTTTTTATATATAAATAAACAAGGAGCTAAAATGAGACATTTTTTAATTATTATTTTTTATCTTCAAATCAATAACTTAATTATTCCCATTTTCAACGAAAATAAAGGACGAAGTATCCAAAGAATATAAATAATTGACAGGATATTGAATCTAATTGTTATAAACAAATTATGTTAACAAAATGTCAACATATTGGAAATTTTGCTTCCAAGTATATTTGTGAATTGAAATTGCTTGATTTTATCAACAGGATCACGTTTGATCATGAAAATTTGTCGTATGGCATAATTTGTTTATTTTATAAACAAATTATGTAAACAAATGCATAGTTTAGGCGTTTTTTGGTAGAAACTATTCGCTTTTTTTTCTTAGTACCTTTAAATTCGATGAGTGGTAATATTTAGTGATTAAGATTGGTCATTCGATATTATTTGTTTATTTTATAAACAAATTTTATGAACAGAAGCATATTTTAGTAATTCATAGACAGAAAGTAATAGTTCTTCTTTCTAATCGTCTTCAAATTACATAAGTGGTGATTTTCAGTGACTAAGAATTGTCAATCGATATTATTTGTTTTTGTTATAAACAAATGTTATAAACAAATGTTATAAACAAATGCATAGTTTGACCATTTATAGATAGAAACTAATCGGTTTTCTTTCTAATCGTCTTCAAATTACATAACTGGTGATATTTAGTGACGAAGAATTGTCAATCGATATTATTTGTTTATGTTATAAACAAATGCATAGTTTGACCGTTTATAGATAGAAAGTGATCGTTTTTCTTTTTAATCGTCTTCAAATGACATAAGTGGTGATGTTTAGTGAAGAAGAATTATCATTTGATATTATTTGTTTATTTTATGAACAAATGCATAGTTTGGCCACTTCTAGACAGAAGGTAATCTTTTTCTATTATTTCCTTCAAATGATATCACTGGAAATGTTTTGTGATGTTCTAAGAGAATTAGATTCCAAGTTGTACTTGCCAATCATTTCAATAATTTTAGGATCCATTTCAAATTCATTCTTGCTCCACTCAAGGCGCAATTAATAGATCAGATGAGATGACACAAAAGGAGCTTATGTATTGAATCTTCATTGGTCGAAATTCGAGAGCAATTTCGGGTGTTGAATTCTCTGAACCACTTGAAATTCTTATTACGGGCTTCTGCAGCTTCTTCGGAATACAGTATATTTTAAATATTTCAATTACTTAAAAAACTGAAAAGCTGTTTTAAAACAAAATTTACTTCAGTTAAGCTCACCGACATTTACGTAAAACGTTACTTTACCTTGAACTTATATTTTTTATAGAATTTGTTTCTGACAAAAACAAATAATATCGATTGACAGTTCTTCGTCACTAAACATCACCACTTATGTAATTTGAAGACGATTGGAAAGAAAAACGATCACTTTCTATCTATAATTAGTCAAACTATGCATTTGTTTATAAAATTTGTTCATAACATAAACAAATAATATCGGTTGACCGGTCTTCGTCACTTAGCATCCTCACTTATGTAATTTGAAGACGATTAGAAAGAAAAACGATCACTTTCTACCTATAAATGGTCAAACTATGCATTTGTTTATAAAATTTGTTTATAACCTAAACAAATATTATCTATTGACAATTCTTTGTCTCTAAACATCACCACTTATGTAATATGAAGACGATTAAAAAGAAAAACTATAACTTTCTGTCTATAAATGTCCAAACTATGCATTTGTTTATAAAATTTGTTTATAAAATGAATGAATAATATCAAATGAGAAATCTCAATCACTAAATATTGCAATTTATACACTTTAAAGGTACTAAGAAAGAAAACCGATTACTTTTTGCCAATAAAGGCCTAAACTATGCATCTGTTAACATAGCTTGTTAATGAAATGAACAAATCATACCATACAATAAATGTTCATGATCAAACGTGATCCTGTTGATGAAATCAAGCAATTTCAACCCACAAATATACTTAGAAGTAAAATTTCCAATGTGTTGACATTTTGTTAAACTAATTTGTTTATAACAATTGAATTCGATATCCAGTGAATTAGTTATATTTTTTGGATACTTCGTCATTTATTTTCGTCAAAAATGAGCTTAATTAAGTTATTAATTTAAAGATAAAAAATAATAATTAAAAAATGTCTCATTTTCGCTCGTTGTTTATTCATATAAGAAATAGAAAATTAAAAAAAAAAAAAATCGAATCCATAGACGCTCTTGTGCAACTACCGCTGATCACTTTTGAACAAAAAAATTGAAAATCGGTTGAGAATTGTAGGCTGTAGTTGATTTTGAATAGTAAATTCCCGATTCAGCCTACTGTGCGAAGGCTCAAACCGACGATGGATCAAAAGACCAAAAGACGCTTGCATCAACTGAAAAAGAAGATTGGATGGGCAAGCCGATACTTTTCTGCATCTCCCTCTTGCCTCTATCTATTGTGCTCCGAGGCAGAAGCTCTGGATACCTATGTGGCCCGCCGAACAGAAGAGAATATAAGGCCTTTTATATATAGACGACCTTAAACTCTTTTCTTCCTCGAAAGAGGATCTTACCATCCTTGTGTAGGCAGTGAATAGGTACTCTGAAGCGATTGGCATGAGCTTTGGACTGGACAAGTGTGCCTGCGTCCACCAACACCAAGGAAGACTAGAAACGACACCATCGCGTGATGATCAGGATGTTCAACTCATAGGCGGAAATACCATTAAACATCTTGGTAATGGAAAAATATATACATATCTTGGAATACCGCAAGTGGAAACTCAAAATGTGCGTGTGTTAAAAACGGCTCATGTAAAAAGGTATCGCCAAATTCTCAGAAAAATGTAGGCCTCCAAATTATCTGGAAAGAATGAGATCCAGGCGACCAATATGCTGCCCGTTCCTATACTGCTCTACACGTTTGGTGCAGTAAAATGGAACGTCTATGAGTTGAAGCAAATTGACCGAAGCACATGCAGCATGATGACAATCCATCGTAGATATCATCCTAGATCTTCCGTACCTCGAATATAACTACCTGGAGATAAAGGGCGTAGAGGCTTGCTAAGCTTGGAGTGTCTTCACCGAAGAACGGTTCTGGCTACAGCCTGCTCAGTTCTAAATAGTGTCTATTCTCTCATGTGAATCGTACATCAACATGAAGTCGTCAATGTTGCGGCGTTTCTATACAGTGCTGCAGATATGGCCGCAGAGGAGCTCGGACTCCCATTTGATTCCAGCGAAACACCACACATGGCCTAGCATCACTAACACCTTCGGTGCTCAAAAGTCGTGTGCAGGAACATACGCTTCTACTAAGAGAACATGCTGGCAAGCCCCTTTATGGTAAATTCTACGGCATCATACGTAGAGAAGAGCTCTCGATAGGTCTGTCCAACATGTTTCTCAATTCTGCTGGATTGAGATCGGAGACTGAGGGATTTCTTTTTGCCTGTCAAGACGGCGTTATAGACACCTTATTTTTCCGTGAGCACATAATGAATATACCTGTAGGCGATACTAACTGCCGAGCGTGCAAGCAAGATCCAGAAACACTTGGACATGTTCGCAGTGGATGCTCAAAGTATGCACGTTACGGGTATATAGAGAAACACAATACGGCTCTAAAAGTGTTATATTGCCATCTTAGGCACTTCCATGATGTTGATCTATTGTCCGCCATGCCATACGCCCAAGGGGAACTCGAGTCCGTTGTGGAGAATGATCCGTGTAAGTTCTACTGGAATTCCTCTTCTCCACCACTCAACGTATCAGTGTTACAAGGCCTGATATTGTCCTCGAAGATTTGAAGACGAAGTTCATTTACGTGAGTGAATTCTCGCCACCAGCCGATGGTAATATCACGGGAAAGGAGGGAGAAAAACGGGCGAAATATAAAGCACTTCTTTTCGAACTGAACAGGCACATGCAAGGCTGCAAAGGCCATCTTGTAGTTATCATAATCGGCTGTCTTGGAGGAATGAAAGCTACATTTGTTAGCCAACTCAACAAGATTCCGGCTTGCCAGCGTCAGGCTCATTCCATCGCGAACCGGATGCAAAAGGCTGTTCTTCTGGGATCACTTCATCTGGTCCGTCAACACTGTTCCTCATAACATTGTACAAAGATTGGTAGCTCTAAAAAAGTATCCAGAGGTGAAACCTTTATCTCCAACTGTCTCTTCTGCCGCGTAAGGTCGTCCGCGGCTAGAGACCTGACTTCAAGAAACAGTGTTGAACGATGTTGTCTCGTGGAAATTTCCCGCTCTTGCTTACCTTCTAGGACAGAAGGAGCAGAAGTGTTGGTAACGGTGGTCTGAGTGGACGTATCGAATTGCTGCTCTCCGGAGTTCTGAAATTTCGTGTGCTTTTCTTGCTCCTTTTTTAATAAAAATTTGCAAGTTGTGATTTTATATGTTCCTGGCGCGTCCGAGCAAGTTGTTTTTTTTCGAAATTGCTGCTTTTTTTTGCTGTTTTCGAACTATACAGTATCTGTGAATGATCATTTATAGAAATGTGTGCGTGTCGTCTGGGAAACCTACAATTAATATTCGCAACGCCGACGGTACGTCTTCCCCTCGCGCTCCTGCCCCCTTAACCGCAACGGCTACCATCACCCAGCCTGATATTGCTGCTATAATCAGAAATGCTGTCTTGGAAAGACAAAAGGAAGCGCTTGCGCAGTCTCAGGAAGTTCTCTCAAGGATCACAGGATTTGAAAATAAGCAGCAAGCATTTAATGACAATCTCCTGACCTCCATTAAAACGATCAAAGCGAACATTGCTGAGAACTCGAATCGAATTTATGTACTCGAAGCTGGCTCAGAAAACGGAAAAGAAGACATTACGAAAATTAAAAAGGATGCCAATGATTTAAAATTACAAGTGGCTACTCTTGAGCATGCGCTGAACTTAAGCGAGCAGGCGGCCCTTCAAACGACTTTGCAAATTCACAATTTCCCTATGAAACCCAATGAAAACCTTTTGACGACCATGGACTCGATAGCTAGGGCTCTTGACGTACCCTTTGCGAGGGAAGATGTGGTAAAAAAATATTGAAAAATAAAGGCTCCTGCACTCACAAAATCTTCTAACCCCCCGATCATTGTCGCGAAACTCGGCAATCAACAAGTGCGAGGTTGAAAATTGGAATTTTTCAGATGAAAATTCATCTTTTTGGTAAAAAATTAAAGTTGAAATATTGTCTTTTTTGGTCGAAGATTCATCATTTTATTTGGAAATTTATCTTTCGGGTTGAAAATTTCTTATTATTTTTTTTTGAACTAAGTGTTTTATAAGTTAAAATTTTCTATTTTTTGTTATAAATTTATCTTTCTCAGATAAAAATTCATCTCTTGGGTAATAAATTCAACTATTTTAAGAAAAATTAATATTTTTTGATTGAAACTTAAACTGTTTTTTATTTCAAACCAAATTATTGTTGGTTGAAAATTCATATCTTTTGGTAGAAATTTCATATTTTTGGTTGAGAATTCATCTTTTTTGTTGAAGATTCCTTATTTTAATGTAATTTAACAATAATTTAATTTTTATTTCAATCTCTTCAGCTAAAAATTTAAATATTTTATTAAAAAGTCTACTATTTTAAATTACGTTTTTTATAAATTCAACTATTTTATTTTTGGTTGAAAATTTATATTTTTTAGATGAAAATGCATCTTTTTGGTAGGAAACTAAAGTTGAAATGTTGTCTTTTTTTGTTGCAGATTCCTTATTTTAATTTAATTTGGCATTAATTTAACTTCTATTTTAATCTCTTCAACTAAAAATGTAAATATTTTGTTAAAAAGTCTACTATTTTTAATTAAGTTTTTGATAAATTTAACTATTTTATTTTTGGTTGAAGATTTATATATTTTAGATGAAAATTCATCTTTTTGGTAAAAAATTAAAGCTGAAAATTTTGTCTTTTTTGGTTGAAGATTCCTTATTTTAATTTGATTCAACATTAATTTAATTTTTATTTTAATCTCTCCAGCTAAAAATTTAAATATTTTGTTAAAAAGTCTACTATTTTTAATTAAGTTTTTTATAAATGTTACTATTCTATTTTTGGTTGAAAATTGGAATTTTTCAGATGAAAATTCATCTTTTTGGTAAAAAATTAAAGTTGAAATATTGTCTTTTTTGGTTGAAGATTCATAATTTTATTTGGAAATTTATCTTTCGGGTTGAAAATTTCTTATTATTTTTTTTTAAACTAAGTGTTTTATAAGTTAAAATTTTCTATTTTTTGGTAATCATTCATCTTTCTCAGATAAAAATTCATCTCTTGGGTAACAAATTCAACTATTTTAGAAAAAATTAATATTTTTTGGTTGAAACTTAAACTGTTTATTATTTCAAACCAAATTTTTGTTTGTTGAAAATTCAACTATATTTTTGAGAATTCAGCTATTTTGTTGAAAATTCGTTTTTCTTTGGTGAAAACTAATATGTTAAACTGAAAATTGAACTATTCCACTTCTAGTAAAAAATAATTTTCTTCATTTGAAAATTCAACTATTAGTTTAAAAATTCAACTATTTTGTTGCAAACTCGTATTTTTTAATTGAAGATTCAGAATTTTCGTTGCAAATTTATCTCTATACTTGAAAATTCATTTTCTTTTGTTTGCAACTTATTTTTTAAATCAAAAATTTAAATTTCATTTTTATTTTAATCTCTTCAGCTAAGAATTTAAATATTTTGTTAAAAAGTCTTCTATTTTAAATTAAGTTTTTCATAAATTCATCTATTTTATTTTTGGTTGAAAATTTATATTTTTTAGGTGGAAATTCATTTTTTTGGTAAAAAATTAAAGCTGAAATGTTGTCTTTTTTTATTGAAGATTCATCATTTAATTTGGAAATTCATCTTTCAGATTGAAAATTTCTGAAGTTTTTTTTTGAAGTAAGTGTTTTATAAGTTTAAATTTTCTATTTTTTGTTGAAATTTATTTTTTTTCAGATGAAAATTCATCGCTTTCGTAACAAATTCAACTATTTTAAGAAAAAGTAATATTTTTCGATTAAAAGTTAAACTGTTTTTTTTTTAATTCAAATAAAAATATTTTTTGGTTGAAGATTCATCTATATTTTTTAGAATTCAGCTTTTTTTTTGAAAATTCGTTTTTCATTGGTGAAAACTAATTTTTAAACTGAAAATTGAATCATTCCATTTTTAGTAAAAAATAATTTTCTTGATTTGAAAATTCAACTATTTTGTTACAAACTCGTATTTTTTAATTGAAGATTCATCATTTTCGTTGCAAATTTATCTCTATGGTTGAAAATTCGTTTTTTTTTGTTGGAAACTAATTTTTTAAACCAAAAATTTGAATTTCATTTTTATTCTAATCTCTTCAGCTAAGAATTTAAATATTTTGTTAAAAAGTCTTCTATTTCAAATTAAGTTTTTTATGAATTTAACTATTATATTTTTGGTTTGAAATTTATATTTTTTAGATGATAATTAAGCTTTTTGGTAAAAAATTGAAGTGGAAATGTTATCTTTTTTGGTTGAAGATTCATCATTTTATTTGGAAATTCATCTTTCAGGTTGAAAATTTCTGAAATTTTTTTTTTGAACTCAGTGTTTTATAAGTTTAAATTTTCTATTTTTTGTTGAAATTAACTTTTTTTTTTAGCTGAAAATCTATCTCTTTGGTAAAAAATTCAACTATTTTAAGAAAAATTAGTCTTTTTCGATTAAAAATTAAACTGTTTTGTTTTTTTAATTAAAATCAAAATATTTTTTGATTGAAGATTCATCTATATTTTTGAGAATTCAGCTATTTCGTTGAAAATTCGTTTTCTTCGGTGAAAACTAATTTTTAAACTGAAAATTGAACTATTACTTTTCATTTCAAATAAACGCGCAAAAAATGGATGAAAGAACGCATGCGCAATACTGCAGAATGGTTTTAGTATCGTGGAGGTCTATCTAGATTCTATGAAGGCCCTATTAATAGGCATTAGCGCATCGATAGAAAATAGGAAATCTAGACAGGGCCTGTTAAGAACCAAGCTTTAATTTCTACCCGGGTCAAATTCAAATCTAAAGAAAAAACAGTTAATTTATAATTCAGTATCGAATAGAATAACTTAAAGATAAGACAGTTAAACCTCTTCATTATGATGACATTTTAATTTCTCTTTCCTCATTTCACAATAAACCTTGTGTAAACCTTGTTCTTTTTATGTTTGATATCGTCGTGGATTCAACAAATAATGCGTGTAAATAGCACAATCAAGGCTACATTATTTTCAAGCCAGAAAAAACATTTTTTTGATAATTAAGACTGTAATTAATCCTTCTAACAATAATTGATTTTCAATCTGAAAAAAGTGAATTTCCAACAAAATATTTATATTTTCAAACAAACTGATAAATCTTTGTTGAATATATGAATTCTCAACAAAAAGTGTATTAGTTGATATTTCCACCAAAAAATATTTTAATTTTCAATAAAATGTCGTCAAACCAAGAAATACGAATTTTTAGCAAAAAATTAAATTTTTAACCAAGAAAGATTGTTCAATCAACAACGAAAAAAAATCTCATCCGAAATGTTGTTTTCAAATCATAAAGACGAATTTTTGAAACAAAAGTTGAACTTACAACATAAAAATATTCATTTTCTACCAAAATAATCGAATTTTTAACTGAAAAAGACGATTTCTCAACAAAATAAATGGGCTTTTAACTGTAAAAGATCAATTCCATAACAAGAATGGAATAGCTACATTTTCAGTAAAAAAATAATTTTTACTAAGACAAAAGAATTTTCAATAAAATTTGTTAAATTTTCAACAAAATAAATGAACTTTTGACTGAAATGATACATCTATAATCAAAAAAATAAATATGTAACCAAATAATTGCGATTGCAAGAAAAACAATTAAATTTCTACCAAAAAAAATACCAATTTTTAACAAAATAGATGAATTTTCGACAAAAAATAGAGTAGTTTAACTTTCAGCCAGAGGAATAACTTTTAAGACAGATAAAATAATTTTTCAACGAAATGGTTCAATTTAAAAAAAAAAGAAAAATTTTCTATTAAAAAGATTCAATCTCTATAAAAAGATCGACATAAAATAGAAGAGTTACATATTTAGTAGAAAAAAATTATTTAAACAAAATAAATACTTTTAACCAAAGAAATTAAATTTTATCCCAAAAGATTAATTTTCTACCAAAAAATTTAATAAAATAGATGAATTTTCAAATAAAAAAGATAAATTTTGAACGATGAATAAAAAAGTTTAATTTTCAGTTAGAGAAAGAAATTATTAAGCCAATAAATCTCCAACCAAACAAAGGCATGTTCCACCAAAAAGACTAAATGTCTATAAAATAGATATCGACAAAAAATGTAGTAAAATTTTTAATTGAAAAAATTAATTTTCAATCAAAAAAACTAATTTTCAAACAAAGAAATAAATTTTCAACCGAAAGATTAATTTTCCACCAAAAAAGAATCTTTTTCAAGAAAATACATGAATTTTTTAACCAAATATTTTATTTTTGAATGGAATTTTTAACTTAATAGTGGAATTTTCAACTAAAAAAATAATTAGTCACCATGAAGAATAATATTCCACCACAAAATACGAAATTTTAACAAAATACAGAAATTTTCCACAAAAAATTGAATATTCAATATTTAAAGAAGATTGATGTTCTACCAAACATTTGTTAAATTTTTAGTTGAAAAAATTAATGTTCATTATGAGAAAAACTAATTTTCAAGCCAAAAAAATGAATTTTTGAGACAAAAGATTAATTTTTTACAAAAAAAAAATACTGATTTTCAACAAAATACATGAGCTTTCAACCAAAAAGGTGAATTAGTCACCCAGAAGATTAATTTGATACAGCAAAAGACATAAATAAACGCCTAAATACAAAAATTTTCAATTAAATAGTTGGATTTTCAACTGAAGAAAATAAATGTTTAACCAAACATAGAATAGTTAAATTTTCAGTTAAAACCATAATAAAAATAAAAATCTTAATTAAAAATTGAAATTTTAAACAAAAAAAAAGAAGATTTTTCAACTAAAATGATTACTAAGAAACAACGAAAAATAAATTTTTAACAAAGCAGTTCCACTTTCAACTAAATAGTGCAATTTTGAACTAAGAAAGCTTAGTCCCTATTCACGATTAGCAAAAATCTTGAAAATTTAATCAAATAAAATCATATAAGATTTTATGTCAAATCCATAAGAAAATGTTGGAAAATAAACCGAGTTTTTTTTTAAAGAAAGTGCTTCAAAAAGAACTCTGAAAGCTTGTTTTTGTTATTTAACCCTTACTTACCCCACGGGGGTCAAAATGACCCAGAGGGTTTTCGAAAGCGGCGAGATTTCTCTATAAGAAGGGCAGGGCTATTACCCAGCGGGGGGGGGGGATGCAGGAAATACCAATGGGCCTTTTTATTGAATTCATGTAACAAGTTTGAAATCGGGTAATTTTGTGCTTCTTGATACACCTAAAATAAATTTAAAGATGATACTTGTATTAATTTATCCTGCACTCACCAATCGAATTCAGAAAAACCAGGATGGCGAAATATTTGAAATCTTTGTAAAATCTTGGAAATCTTTGGGAAATCATTGTAATCTTTCTGAAATAATTGAAATCTTTGGGAAATCGTTGCTCAATCTTTGAAATCTATCTAAAATCTTTGCGAAATCTTTGGGAAATCATTGAAATATTTCTCTAATCTTTGGAAAATCATTGAAATCTTTGTGCACTCTTTGAAATCTATATAAAATCTTTGCGAAATATTTGAAATCTTTGTAAAATCTTGGAAATCTTTGGGAAATCATTGTAATCTTTCTGAAATAATTGAAATCTTCGGGAAATCGTTGTTCAATCTGAAATCTATCTAAAATCTTTGCAAAATATTTTAAAGCCTTGTGAATTCTTTGGAAATCTTTGTGAACTCTTTGGAAATCTTTGGGAAATACTTGAAATCTTTGTGAAATCATTGAAATCTTTTTGAAATGTTTTTAATCTATTCGAAATCTTTAAATTCTTTGAATTTTTTTGGAAATCATTGAAATATTTGTGTAATCTTTCAACCCTATCTAAAATCTTTGCGAAATATTTGAAATATCTGATAATATTTGTGAAATTATTAAAATCTTCGTCAAATCTTTAGGAAATCATTGAAATCTTTGTGCATTCTTTGAAATCTATCTGAAATTTTTGTGAAATAATTGAAATATTTTTAATCTATCTAAAATATTTGCGAAATATTTGTGAAATATTTTTAATCTTTGTGAAATCATTGAAATCTTTGTGCACTCTTGGAAATCGATTTGAAATCTTTGCGAAATATGTGGAAGCTTTGTGAAACCTTTGGGAAATTGTAGAAATCTTCGTGACATCTTTTAAATCTAGCCGAAATATTTGCGAAACATTTGAAATCTTTAAAATCCTTAGAAAATCATTGAAGTTTTTGTGAAATCTTCCAAATCTACCGGAAATCTTTGCAAAATCTTTAAAATATTTATGAAATCTTTGGGAAATCATTGAAATCTATCTGAAATCTTTGCAAAATATTTGAAATCTTTGTGAAATCTTTGGGAAAACATTAAAATCTTCGTGAAATCTTTAGGAAATCATTGAAATCTTTGTGCACTCTTTGAAATCAATCTGAAATTTATATGAAATATTTTCAATCTATCCGAAATGTTTGCGAAATATTAAAAGTATTTTTGAAATGTCTGATAATTATGAAATAAATGAAATCTTTAGGAAATCAATGAAATATTTGTGCACACTTTGAAACCTATCTGAAATTTATGTGGAATAATAGAAATCTTTGTGAAATCTTTTAAATCTATCCGAAATTTTTTAAATCTGCATGAAATCTTTGGGAAATCAATAAAATCTTTATGCAATTTTTGAAATCTATCTGAAATCTTTGCGAAATATTTAAAATGTTTGAAATCTTTGGGAAATCATTGTAATTTTTCTGAAATATTTGGTAATATTTGTGAAATTATTGAAATCTTTGGGAAATTATTATTCAGTCTGTGAAATCTATCTAAAATCATTGCGAAATATTTGAAATCTTTGGGAAATCATTGAAATATTTGTGAAATTATTGAAATCTTTGGGAAACCATTGAAATCTTTGCGTAATCTTTGTGCAATCTTTAAACCCTATCTGAAATCTTTGCGAAATGTTTTAAATCTTTGTGAAATCTTTGCGAAATATTTGAAAAATCTGATAATATTTGTGAAATGATTGAAATCTTTGCGAAATGCTTTTAACCTATTTGAAATCTTTAAATTCTTTGAAATTTTAGGAAAGCATTGAACTCTACGTGCAATCTTTGAAATATATCTCAAATATTTGCGAAACATTTGGAATCTTTGGGAAATCATTAAAATCTTTGGAAATCTTTATGAAATATTACAAATATATTTGAAATATCTGATAATATTTGTGAAATTATTGAAATCTTCGTGAAATATTTGGGAAATCATTGAAATCTATCTGCATTTCTTGTGAAATAATTGAAATCTTTTAAATCTATCCAAAATATTTGCGAAATTTTTTTAATCTTTGGGAAATCATTAAAATCTTTGAGTAATCTTTGTGCAATCTTTAAAACCTATCTGAAATCTTTGCGAAATATTTTAATCTTCGTGAAGTCTTTGCGAAATATTTGAAATATCTGATAATCTTTGTAAAATGATTGAAATCTTTGTGAAATGCTTTTAATCTATTTGAAATCTTTAAATTCTTTGAAATTTTAAGAAATCATGGAACTCTGCGTGCAATCTTTGAAATATATCTCCAATATTTGCTAAACATTTGGAATCTTTGGAAAATCATTGAAATCTGCCTGACATTTTTGTGAAATATTTGTAATCTATCCAAAATATTTGTGAAATATTTGTAATCTTTGGGAAGCCATTGAAATCTTTGTGCACTCTTGGAAATCTATCTGAAATCTTTGCGAAATACCTGAAACATTTGTGAAATCTTGGGGAAATTATAGAAATCTTTGGAAATCGTTGTGAAATATTTTTAAAATATTTGATAACATTTGTGAAAATTTTTAAATCTTTGCGAAATATTTGAAATATTTTTGAAATATGTGATAATATTTGTGAAATTACTGAAATCTTTGGGAATTTATTGAAATCTTTGTGCACTCTTTGAAATCTATATGAAATCTTTGCGAAATATTTGAAATCTTTGTAAAATCTTTGAAATCTTTGGGAAATCATTGTAATCTTTCTGAAATATTTGGAAATATTTACGAAAATGCTATATGATACAGACGGGATAGTAGACGCTTTAAAAGACTCTTTTAAAGAATTATTAGGAGGTGAAGATATAGGACAAGAGAACTGCGAGATAGAAAATAATGCATCAGAAAACCCAATTGAAAAAGTCTGTGTTACTGAGAATATAGATATAATTAAGAGCTTAAAAATGGTAAGGCTGCTGGTATAGACAGTATTAGCGATGAAATGCCAATCATTAGGAAATAAAAGCAGCTGCAATAATTGCAGAGGTATCAGCTTACAAAGTACCGTAAGTAAAATATACTTTTGAGAGTTAGAAAATGCTGTTCACGAATATTTTGGCATGAGCATTTTCTGGAAGGAGGTCGTTATTTCTGCCTTCATTCCAAAGAAAGTTCTCTCTCTTGATTTACAAGTTAGACAGGTATTGTCATCAATGATAAAAGAAGGCTTAAATTCAGGAGCTGTTGTGCCTCTGCTCCATAAGACTTATCCTAGAGATAGGTTGCAAACCGCATTTGCTGATGTTGCATCACATCACAATCTTGAAACTGTAAGTATTTCGCATAATTTTAATTCATTTGAGCTTGATTGAGTTTCATATTCTTAACAAATTGTTTGGTTTACAGACGGTGATTAAAATCCAGTCTCAAGAGAGCAATCAAGCCTTAACTATACCTAGGTTTTATGCTTCAGATTCTAAAGTCTACTTGATAATTGAAGGAATTCCGACTTTTGATTTTGAACTCATCGATTTCTTAGTGGCTCGAGGGGCGCGAAATATAGTAGTAACGTCAACATTCGAAAGCGATAGAAACTACTATAAATTTAGACTAAATTTTTGGCGTAATTGTGACGTTACTGTGATGACCACAGAAAATATGGATCTTTCGAAAGTGAAAAACTTTTTAACGCTTTTGAAGGAAACAACCCCCAGAAGATTTTTTAATAACCGCGAAAAAATAATTATTTAAACAAATACAATGTTTATAACAATTTTGTACGTTTTTGATTGCTTAATGTACAATAATGTAAACTAACACTATACTAAATAAAGATAACATTATTGTCAAATTTAACGAAGCAATAGAATAAACAATTATTTATAAATTAAACATTGTTTTTATCCCCTTCACTCTCACTGCATACCAAAAAAGTCTTTGCATATGGATCTTAATATTCGGACATATAGCTAGAATAAACTGTTAGTCCCAGAAAAAATCTAAGAGTATAGTTGGATGCGTCTCGACCATATCTTTAAGTGTTTTTTTAATCATGCAAAAAAAAATATTATTTAAACAATTATATCCTTTACAATATTTATAGTTTGTTTACAAAATAATTGAACAACAATTCATCGTAAATAACAACCAAATAACGTTCTTCGATTATCCATATTCAAAGGATTTTTCGAGTAAGAGTGGAGGGGATAAAAACAATGTTCAAATTAGAGTTTTTAGATATGGCTGAGGCGAATCAGTAAATCAGTAAATTCGAATCAGTAATCTCATAAATCGATATGTTTTCGGTTCTTTGATAGGCAAATTTCAACAAAATAGTTGAATTTCCAACCACATAGTTAAATTTTCAACCCACAGAGATGAATTTTCAACCACGTGGTTAAATTTTTTAACAACAAAGATTAAAGGGCAAGCAAAAAGAGTTCAACTTTCAACCAAATATTTGAATTTTCAACGAAACCGTTGAATCCCTGACCAAAACAGACTAATTTTTAACCAAACAGTTGTATTTTCAACCAAAAAAGATCAAATTTCTACTAAAAGAGATGAACTTTCAAACCAACAATAAGAATTTTCAAAAAAATAGTTGAATTGTACAGCCGAAAAGACGAACATTCAACCCATAGATATGAATTTTTAACAAAAAAGTTAAGTTACAATCAAATAATTGAACTTTAAACTGAAAACCTAAATTTTTACTTAACAAATTAATTCTCAATTTAAAAAAAAAAATCAACAAAATAGTACAATTTTCAAATAAAGAGATGGATCTTAAACTAATAAAATCAATTTTTTACAAATCAGTTCAACTTTAAACCAAGCAGTTAAATTTTCAATGAAGTTTAATTTTCTACAAAAAAAATACGAATTTACATCAAAATACATCAATTTTTAATAAAACTATTGAATTTTCTACGAAAATAATAGAATTTTCAACCCAAAAACACGAATTTTCAACAAAACAGTTGAATTTTAAAGCTGAAAAGACGAACTTTCAACATCAAAATATGAATTTTTAACAAAAACGTTATTTTTCACCAAATAGTTTAATTTTAAACTAAAAACGATCGATTTTTGAAAAATTGATTTGAATGAAAAAAAAAGATTTTCAACAAAACAGTTTAGTTTTAAACCAAAATAAATGGATCCTCAATTGACGAAATAAATTTTTATCTATCTAGTTCAACAAATTGAAAATTTAACTATTAGGTTGAAAATTCCTTTGAAAAATCGAAATTTGTTTGAAAATTCATGTATTTTGTTAAAAAAAAAATTTTTCTTGTAGAAAATGCATCTCTTCGGTAGAAAATTTATTTCTCTGATTGAAAATTCGTTTTTTGTTTGTTTTGAAAATTATTATTTTTTTCACTGAAAATGTATGTTGCTATTTCATTTTTATCAGAAAATTGATCTTTTTTAGTTAAAAATTCACTTATCGTCTTTTTGCGGTCGAAAATTCAAATATTTTGGTAGAAAAAGCATATTATGTGTTGTAAATATAAATCAAGTGCATGATTAAGTAATTCTGAACCTGACAGTACACCTAGAACTTATTGAAGTTTCCTAAATGAAGAAACCTAAGCTTTTCTCTAAATCAAAATTAAACCGAAAAATTTTCATAATTTTCTTTGAGGTTTTGAAATTTTCAAAACTGTTTTTGGAAATTCTGTAACCCTGAGTGCAACTGACAAATTCACAATATAAAATGGACACCTGCTGTTTTTATTGCTCAGAATGTTTTAAATAAATAGCGATTTGAATGAAGCAATTTGATTTTGTAACATCAGACAATTTCAGCACGCTTGAAATTCAATATCTTCTAAATTAATAATTATTTATTTTTTCAATATAAAATATACGGATCAGCAAATAAAAAGTTATAAAAATTTGTGGATACAGTTAGGATTTACAGATACGTAAAGAAAATAAGTATCCACGCGCACTGCTAGTTCAAAAGTAAATCAGTTTCAAGTTTAACAATCAAAGATTAGTTTTTAACCAGTTATATTCCAAGCCAAAAAAGATTGCAGGAAGAGAATATGAACTTGCAACAAAATACATGTGTTTTTAATTAGGCGAGAACATTTCTGAAAAACAAATATAATAGTTGATATTTTAGAAGGAAAAGATTTTAATTTTAAATCAAAAATCAAAATTTTAAATCAAATACGCTTAGAAGTTTGTGCTCGCCTAAGGCACGCGTCCGTTGAATCTCGCGCTCCGCGCTCGATATTGTTTTTATCTCGCGTTACGCACGCGGTCTTTATACTTGCTTCACATTTGTGCACAGACCCATAGAAATTGAAGATCAATTGAAGATCAAAGTCTTGGGAACCATGATGCATGAACATTTTACTATCATTTGTAATCATAAGTTACTTGTTATACTTTGAGATGACTTCAGATCATAAGCAATTACACATTTTAGTTATATATATATTTTTTAATGATGTGCAGGATTTTGTTTTACAAGATATACTATAAAATGAACTGAGATTGGATGATGGCGGCCTACTGGAATTTCCTCGATTTTATCTGGAATCAATGAGGTTATCTTGCCGCTTTCCATTTTTATTTTTGCCCATCTTTCACATTGAGTGCAAGGAATATGTGCATATATTTCAGCAAGAACATTACAACTCGGCAATATTGCAAAGACCTCACCACCGAATGTTGATAATACAATTTGTCCATCGAGTAATAAAATTAATTTATATGCAGGAAAAGTGTATTTTCGAAGTTCGAATACCCAGCTCGGTCAAGTCCATATCCATGTCAGTCAGAAGAAAGAAGCCTAGTAGGTGTCTCTATGTAGCTGGCAGGAGGAGACCAGGAATGCCCCTTCTGCACCTAAGCATTTGCGAACTAAAATCCACCAGGGCGTCATTTTTCCAGTTTCATAATGTCGGAAAGAAAATCAGATCGTCTATTTTAGTTCATGAACTGGCTAGGTGCATCGATCGCGCTTCGATTAACCAATTGTCATAAAAGAATTTGGAAGATTTTAGGGCAATTTTTATAATTTTGCACAATCAAACAAAATTCAGGAAAAATCCGGCTTCATTTCAAACACAGTTTTGAAACTGTTGACAAAATTATTTGAATATTAAGAAGATCTAAACGAAAATATAGATTCTCGAAGATTTTAATATAAAATTTTGGAATCTTTTCAAGAACCTTGAAGGGTTTCAATAAAATAAAAATTCTTTCTCAAAATTCCTGGTTATTGAAAAATAGTTGTTTGAAAATTCAGCATTTTTTTTTAATTAGTTGTTATTTTGCTAGAAAATAAATCTTCTTGCTTTAAAATGTATCTTTCATATGGAAAATTTAACTGCTTGGTTGAAAATTCATCTTTTTCGCTTGAAAATTTAAGAATTTTTTTAAAACTCGTTATTTGTTGGATGAAAATGTAACTCCTTCTATTTAACATCTTATTGAATTTTTTCTAAAAATCAATTTTTAAAAACAGAAAATCCTTTCAAATTTCTCTATAATCCTTAAAAATATTCTCTCTAAACCATTCAAAATTCTTAAAAAGTTTCTAAAATTTTTGTTCGAAATTTTTGAAGATCTACATTTTGTTTGAATTTTTTTGGAATATTTTAAAGTTCAAGAATATTTTTGAATCTGTTAAACAATTTTGAATGTCTTTCAAAGTTATAAAACTCTTTTTCAAAATTTTGTAACTGAAAAATTGCTAAATTTTTTTTGAAAATATTAAAATCTTTCAAACGTTGAAATGTTTTAAAATCTTTTATAAGTTTACTTCAAATGTAATTTTTCAAAAAAATAATTTCAAGGCTTCCCGGAAATCGTAAAATCTTAAGAAAGTTATTTATTACTTATTTAATACAAAACCTGGATGACCTGAAAATGTTTTATTTATTTACAGATTGATTTCAAAAACTATTATTCAAATTCTCAATAATATCTTTGGCAAAACAACGCGAAAAATGGTCTTTTTTGTATTGAAAGTTCAACTATTTGCTTAAAATATGAATCTGAAGAATATTTCAAAACCTTATTGATTGCATTCGGTGTGAGTATGATTTTTAGTTGATGTTTCCAACTTGTTCTTTGCTGAGATTTTAACTTTAACAAAATATAGGTTTTTTAAGATTTCGAAAGAAAATGCTTTTTTAGAATTTTGATAGATTTCAAGCGGATAAAAAACATTTCTTAAGTTTCTTAAGAAAATTTACAATGATTCATCGTTCTAAATCTTTTTAAGTATTCTCTTAATTTTTTAATTTTAATTCTCTTTAATTTTTCAAAATAAAAAAATTATTTCCAATTTTCCTTAAAAAGCTTCTACACTTTTTGTTCAAAATCTGCAAAAATCTATATTTTGTTTTTCTAAGAATAATAGGTGTTCAATTGTTATTTATACATTAAAATTCAACAATTTGTCTTACAAATTAAGTTTTTTAAAATGGAACAATTAAAAATGTAACGTTCAAAGTTTAGTTTTTTTTTAGTTTTGAATATTGGACTTATAATTAATGATTTTAAATGTAGAGTCAGATATTTCTAAATATTAAATAATTGTTCTTTTTTTTAATTAAAAAATTTCAAATTGAATGTTTTAAAAATGGAATATTTTAGACGGAAACAATATTTGAAATTTAATAAAAGCCTTTAATTATGAATATATTATTTAAAAGTTATTTTAAAACTGAAAATAGTTTATAAAATTACATTTGGGCGCTCAAGTTTGTTTAACTAATAATAAAATTAATCTGATTTTGTTAAATTTAAGTGCTTGAAAATTCTTCTTTTTTTTAAATTAATTTTTTTTTTTAATTGAAAATTCAACTATTCCATTTTTGGTTGAAAACTGATCTTTTTTGGAAGAAAATTCATATTTTTTTGAAGAAAATTGAATTGTTTCGCAGAAAATTCGACTATTTAGTTGAAAATTCGTCTTTCATCACTGAAAATTAACTTTTGGTGACAATTCGATCTTTTTTGATGAAAAATATTTTCTGGTTAAAAAATTAACTATTTTTATGAAAGAATTATGATTTATATTTTAACACAGGGAATTTTTGTAAAGAATTATTTGACTTGGAACAAAGAATTTTTGACATGGAACGGAAATTTCGGAAAATAATTTTCTCGATAATTTAAATTCTTATCTGCAAGAAGAGAAGATAAAAAATTTAACTAATTATTTGTCCAGTGGCCAGCTTTATATAAACAAAAAAATTCCAGATGAAAGTAGTATTTTAATTAGAATTGATCGATTTTACAAAAAGTTTTCAACTCAAAATAATAATAATAATAATAATAATAATAATAATAACCGTAAGTTGTAGATTTAATATTGATATTGACAATCTTCAGAACATTGACATGCAAAGGTACAACAAACATCAATTTCGTATTTCATCTTACTATACAACGTGTCCCGTTACATTGACGCGACCATTTCAGAATACAAATTGAATAAGTACCTCCACCTCTGCGGCATAGAATCGGATGACGCACCCGTTATGCCTCAAGGGATATCATTTTCAAGATCTCGAATGCATTTAAATTAATCTCCCATACAAACAAAGTCCACTCAGATTTCCTTTTTATAATCCTTGGAAAAAAAAATTAATCGAATTCTATCCAATATTTTCCTATCTCTTATATTTCCAATTACAATAAATAAACAAAATAACATTTAATAAAATTTATATAGATACAGTATTAAATTCCACATTCAAAATTAAACGCTTTAAATTCCTAATATCTACAATGAAAAATTCTTTAATTTTAACGATGTATGGATAAAAATGCTTAAATTTTGATGATTTTGGAAATCAAGTTTTTTGGAAATCAATTCTGAATCTTCCAAATTGAAGAAATTTCGAATGTAGATCATCAAAATTACAGACATTTTTAATTGTATATATTATCAAAATTAAACACTCTTCGATTTTAAAGAATTACAATTTAAAGTTATGTAATTAAATAAATAAAAATTCTTAAATTGGGATGATTTTGAAAGGCAAAAGTCAAAGTTTTCAATTGTTAAAATTAAAAATTTCAATTTTAATGTTTTACAATTCAAATTTCTACCATTTTACAGAGGCACAATTGAAAATTGTTCAGTTTATAGATTCGTAAATAAACATTCTTAAATATTAATGATTTTGGAAATCGAAAGTCAAGTTTCCAATTCTAAATCTTCCAAATTAAAGAAATTTCGAAAATTAATTGAAGAAAATTACAGTATTTTTCATTGTAAATTTTCAAAATTAAACTGTTCAATTTGAAAAAAATGTACAATTGAAAGTTCTGCAATTTTGAAGATTTACAATTGAAATGTAAATCAAAGAAAATCTTGTAATTTAAATTTCGCGCCAAAGATTTCGTAAATCCACACTTAAACATAACCTCCGAAAAAGCCTTTTAAATACTTTAATTTTCTACCAAATTTTAGAAGTTTTCAGCTAAAGACCATTTTCTACAGAACAGTTAAATTTTAAATCCGAAAATATACATTTTCAACAACAAAATTAATTTTGCACCAAATAGCTTAATTTTCTAACAAATTTGGAATTTTCAAGCTAAAAAGGCCAATTTAAAAAAAATTAATTTTGCACCAAAAAAAACGGGAAAAAGATTGCTGAAAACAGGGGAAAAAAGAGGAATTCTTAAAAAAAGGAGGACTCCTCAAGTTGTAAATCAAAGAAAATTTTGCAATTTAAATTTCGCGCCAACAATTTCGTAAATCCACACATAGACACAATCTCCGAAAAAGCCTTTTAAATAATAGCGCGAAATTCAACTTGCAATTTATAAATCTTTCATTAGAATTTTCAACAAAAAAGTTAATTTTGAAACAAATACTTTAATTTTCTACCAAATTTTAGAAGTTTTCAGCTAAAAAAACCATTTTCTACAGAACAGTAGAATTTTAAATCCGAAAATATAAATTTTCAATTTAAAGTATTTTCAATTTTAATTGAAAAATTTGTAATTTATGAATTCATCAAACGATTGTATCAGATTTTTTTCTGATTCAAGCTTCTCTTTCTGATAGGTTTGAGAAGATTTTTGAACATTTATAATAGATTCCAAAAATTTCGAAGGTGTGTTCAATTTGAATTGTTTTTTTTTAGTCTTTCGGATTATAATATATAATATAATATATATTAGAAAGAATTGTATAAGATTTAATAATTTTTTAATTCAATTTCAAGAAAAATATTTCTGTAATTGACATTAAAATAGTCATAAATCGTTGTAGACGATAGCATTCGCACAAAACCTACAGAATGCTTGTTTTTACATAGTGAAATTTAAAAACAAAAAATTAAAAAATTAAGAACTATACATTTTCATTGAGTTTCATCTGGTTAAAAATTCTAACATAACAAAATAAACATTAAAAAATTAGTAACGCTCCTGATTGACAATTTAAAAATTAAGAAACTTTGAAACAAATATTTGCGAATTTGAACTTTTGCATCTAAAAAAATGTTGTTTCAAGGCTTTGAAAATTAAACTTTTTCAGAAATTTGCATGCAAAATCATAATTTCAAATTGAAATTACAAAAATTTCATGTAGTATCAAATTGCATTTGAAGTGTTTGGATAGATTTCATTATTACAAAATGAGATTTCGGTACAAGTAAAAACATTCCATTAAAATTAAAGAATTTTTAAATTAGGATCGTGAAACTAAATCGTTGAGAATGAATAATTTTGACATTATGTATAACGCTTCGAGGATTCACTATCTTATTTTTCAGTATCACTCAGCTCTGAAAATAAAGTTCGCAATAAAAGGCGAATGCTATTCACAATCTTAAAAAAAAATTTATTTCGGTCTTCATTTGATAATGGTATAGTTTCATGATATGAAATATCTGATTTTGTGCTCGTAATGTCCAAAAGAATGAATTTAAATCTCTTAATTCTTGGTGGCATTTTTTTTCCAAAGATTATTGGAAGTTTCTTAGAAGCTAATTACTGTAAGTGAACTAATATTCTCAATAAACTTAGGCAAATAAAACTTTTTACCGATTTAACTGGGTATAGCGCGTTTTTTGGTTCAAAGATTAATTGAGTGTATCTGATGGAAATTCCAAACTTGCTAGAAATAACTACCACGCGTCCCGAATATATATTTTTTTAATTTGAAAAAAATCTTATTTACATTGATTGATCCTTCCCATTGCATTGTAAAGTGAAATTTTCAACTGAAAAATTATACTAGAAAAAGCCACAAAATACAAATAAAATATTACTTTCCAAATATCACTTTATAAGTCTCTTTTATAAGGTCCTACAAAAAAATCTCATGAATGAAAAAATCCTTCCATTTCGTAAATATATCTTTCTGAAAGGGTGCTTATATCGAAATGTTTTCAATTCCAAATTTTTCTTTTACGCTTTGCAATAAGCTTCTTGTTGTAATCTAATACAAAACTTTTAAACTCATTTACACACCTAGTTATCCCAACATTATTCAAGTTGAATATAATTAATAATAATGAGAAATTTCTTGAAAAAATAATGATGGTAACTTTAATCAATTATTATTCAACTCGCTCCAAGTGAAAAATAAACGAAAAGTGGAAAATTTCAGAAAAAACTGCAATTTTCTAGCATTATTCTAAGTGAATATTATTAACAATAATAATAAATCGGTTGAACAATTTATTCAAACATCTAATTATCAGTATAAAGTAGTATTTTATGTATTGGAAACAATGTGAATTCAAAAAAACGCAAAAAAATCCAAATTAGCGCCAAAAACTCGCAAAACTCATTTTCTCACTTATAGGGTATTTTTAGGATCATATAAAACAGATTTATGGGGTGATATATGAAGAGTAGTATAGTATTCGTATTTTATGGCTAATTGTGAATAGAAATATTGAGTTAGTTTCAGCTCGATTCAGCCATTATCAAGAATTCTGAATAGAATTTACAAAAACGTCTTTTTTATTGGAAATACGTGTTAAACTTCGTGGGGCTCACGTGACCCCTAAATATCATTTAAAAAATGGATTTATTCTTGTGTGGATTCGAACATATATTAGGCGATAATTTATTTGAATCCACACAAAAATAAATGAATGTTTTGTTTTGAAGAAAAATATATTTAGAGGTGGTTCAAGCCTCATGAAGTTTAAAATAAATTTCCCATTAGAAAAAAATACCTTTTTCTTAAATTTTATTCAGAATCGTCAATATTAGGTGAATCAAGTTGTAGAACAACATTTTTTCCTTACAATGATTTGCTGAATACAAACAAATGCTACTTTTCGAATATCTTCACCTTAAGTCTACTGCATAGGCTCACATAAAAATCCCATTAGTGAAAAAATGGGGTTTGCGAGTTTTTGGCGCTAATTATGGCTTTTATGTGATTTACTGATGCAAATTGTTTTTAATGCATAGAAAATTACTTCATACTGATAATTAGATGTTTCCATACATTTTTCGAACGATTTATGTTGGTTTTCGAATATTTAATATATAGTTGTTCATTTTAAATAATATGTAATATGTATGTATGTATGTCTGTGAGCACGATAACTTTCGAAAGAATTGACCTATTAGATTGGCCTTTGCTATACTCTTTTAGTCTCGCAAACGAAAGGTCAAGTTCGTTAGCCAGCCATTTTGGATGAAAATTCAAAAAGTGAGCGAATTAAGTGTTCTTCGACGTGAGATCGTGGGCTTTTATAAAAATAAGGACACTATATGCTCAGTTCGGCGTCACTTAGCGATCTCGAACGAAAGGCGTCGTGTTCCTTGCCCTTCATCGAATTGCATAATTATCAAAAGAAATGAATGCTCGAGGATCGGTCACAATCGACAATTACCTGCTAGGAATGCCGATTTAAATAATTTGTACTGCTGATTCAAATGCATCCAATCGATTTTTGTTTATTTAGTTCTCTTTCCCGAAACTGTAGGAGCGCTGAAACTCATGTACGGAAAAATACATTGCGCTCTTATGGCACCTTCCACTCTCTTCAATACTCTCTGGTACCTAAGGCGGAATTGACCATCGCCCATTTTTTCAGTAGAGATGTTTCCTATTTTATTATTCATCAGGACAAAGGACCTCCCCGCCGGCAAGGCTCGGCACAACACCTTGCGCTCATTAGCGACTTGAGACTATTTATCAGAATTGTTGAATTTTCAACCAAATAGTTGCACTTGATACCAGAAAGATGTAATTTCTGCGAAAACAATTGAATTTCTAAATAAAAAAGACCAATTTTTAGAAAAAAAAGATGAATTTTCCTCCAAAAAATATTTCTGTCAACTTTTCACACCAAAATATGAATTTTTAACGAAAAGTAAATTTTGTACCAAAATAGTTCAATTTTCAACCAGAAACGCGATGTCTCGAGAAAACTGACAAGTTTTCAAAGAAATAGTTGCATTTTCATCTAAGAACGATGCAATTTTTACGAAAACGAATGAATTTTTAAATAAAAAAAACCATTTTGAAAAGAAAAATTGAATTTGCATACAAAAACTATTTCTGTCAACTTTTCAACACCAAAATATGAATTTATAACGAAAAGTTAATTTTGTACAAAATTGTTGAAATTTCAACCATGCAGTTACATTTTCAATAAAGAAGATGCAATTTCTAATAAAACAGTTGAATTGTTATATGAAAAAGACAAATTTCCGAAAAATTAGTTGAATTTTTTTCGAGGAAAAGATTTTAGTGAACTTTTCAAATCAATATATGAATTTCCAACAAAAAGTAACTTCTTCACGAAATTAGTTCAAATATCAACCCAAAAAGAGGAATTTCCAACAAAACAGTTAGATTTTAAAACAAAAGGGATGACTTTCAAACAAATCTGTTGAATTTTCAATTAAATAACAAAATTTATGACAAAAGAGACAATATTTAGGAGAAATCAGGTACAAAAAGGAAGGAACATAAATAGAAATACAAGGAAAATAAATTACTGGCACAACGTCCAATCGTATATATTAAGTTTTCAGGGGTTTCGTTAATGGCCTCCTTCGAGAACTTGAATTTAATTATTTAAAGAAATTATTATTGTCTGAAGAATATAGGGTAAACGTTAAGCAATAAGGAAATACTGAATAATAAGCGATATAGTGTAAGAGATTTGAAAAAACTAGACTATCCTCTATCTACCATGTGAAAAAGCGCAAGAGAATAATTACTCATCGTTTAAATAATTGCTAAATATCTTGAAGAAAGAAATATAATTCTTAACATTCATTAATTGTGTCATTAATTTCAAAAAATAATAAGTTTCCACAATTTACAGGGGGTGAAAATGGTTGACAAACAAATTGAAATTGTTTAAAGAAATGCACAAATTTGCGTCGAACCACTTTACACAAAGATGCATATTTTTTGTTTAAATCGTAAAAAATAAAATTGAACATAACAAATTAAATTTCGCATTCAAATATCGTGAAGCTCAAGAGATTAGTTCACGAGAAAAAAATTATTAAAATTAACATGTATTCTTATGGAGTATTCAATCTCACGCATGCAAAATTTTTGTTTAAAACTACACCAAAATTGAAATATTGAATTCACGTTTTTTAATATCAGGAATCGAATGACAGTTTTAGAATTTGTAGGTCAGTTTTCAGGTTATGTTTTTGAACGGTTTATCGACCCTTTTCTCGTTGTAACTTTTTTTCTGCTTTAACCTAACCTTCTTTAAACTTCTTTTATAAATTTTATTGTTATCATAAATAATTATTACTTATTAGGTCACTAAATAAATTATAATATATATTCAAAATGGAGATATAAATGGAACAGTTTAAAGATTTCCGGTTGAAACATATAAATCCACGCTATACATCTACGGCCATCTTTTAAAATTAAAATTGTGAAATTGAAAATTTGTTGTATGCATAAATCCTGTTAAGTTGAAATATTTCAGTTTGAAATCGTTTAAACTAATAATTGGTCAATTCTTCTGTGTATGGTACCGTTTTAACCCGAATTCACTTAAAACTAGTTTTAGCTAGTCAAAACGCGAAGTAAACAAGTCCTTCGGTAAAAACCCGAAGATTTTTTTAATTCCATCTTATTTCCTGTTTTAACTAAGAATATCAGTTAAAACTAGATTCACCCAATTTTGCGCGTTTTGACTAGTTAAAACTGGTTTTGACAAAGGATCCTGATATTTTCGCGTTGTAACTAGTTAAAACTAGTTTTAACTGTTCTCAGGTATAAACTGTGACATATACATCAAAATTCAACACTTGGTGACGATGCGAAATTCTTGCAACTCACAAGTTCTAATTAATGCAATTTTACTTGACATTTAGAGATTTTCCGTAAATTTATAGATTTAATTTTATAAGGTCAGAAATCGCGGCTGTGGTACGGAAACTCCATGACTTGATATTTTAACAAACAAATAAACAAAAATTTCAAAAAAATAGTTAAATTTTCAACTACAGAGTTGAATTTTCAACGAAATAGTTTAATTTTTAACCAAATAGGTTAATTTTCCACCCGCAAAGAAGTTTCTAAACGAAAAATCTAATATTTGATATTTCAAGCCAAAAAGATTAAATTTCTGCCAAAAGAGATGAGTTTTAAAACCAAAAAGACGAATTTTCAATCAAGAAGATTAATTTCCGACAAAAAGATGAATTTTTTAACAATTAATTGAATTTTTAACTAAAAAATATATATTTTTAACCAAAAATGGAAGTAGATTTTTAGTAAAAAAAAAAACGAATTGTCAACAAAATAGTTAAATTTTCAACCAGAGATGAATTTTTAACTAAAATGATGAATTTTCAAAAAAATAATGATTTTCCAGTTAAAAAATAAAGAAAAGTTCATTAAAATTGTTATACCTTTAAGCCAAAAGACGAATTTTCTTTTAAATAGTTGAATTTTTGATAAAAAAGTTCATTTTCAACCAAATAGTATCATGTTGAATAAAAAAAATGGTATTGCAAACCAAGAAAATTGGTTTTCTACCAAAAAATACCCATTTTCAGATAAAAACGATCAATTTTCAATAAAAAATGGAAAAGTTACATGTTGAATTTGAAAAAAATAATTGTAAACAAAAGAAAAATAATTTTTAACAAAATACATGAATTTTAAATTGTAATGGTTAAACTTTCAGTTAAAAGCATTAATTTCCAACGCACAAAAAAAGAAAATAAAGGTTCAGTTAAACAGATGAAGATTCAAGTAAAATAACGAATCTTCAACAACAACCAAAAAACGATTTTTTAACAAAGTGATTCCACCTTTAACAAAGTAGCTCAATTTTCAACCAAAAAAGATTTCAGTTGAATTTTCAACATCAAAATATGAATTTTCAAGAAAAAGTTAATTTTTTTACACAAAAACAATTTTTTCAAAAATATAGTTGAATCCTAAACAAAGGATGATTAATTTTAACCAAATAGTAGCATTTTTATCCGAAACAGATGAAATTTTTACTAAAACCGAAAAATTTGTAAGCCAAAAAGACTAATTTTCAACCAAAAAAATAGTTACATTTTCAACAAAAAGTTAATATTGTAGCAAATTAGTTGAATTTTCAACCCAAAAAGACGAATTTTCAACAAGGCAGTTGAATTTTCAACTAAAAAGGATGACATTTCAACAAAAATTTTGAATTCGGAACCAAATAATAAAATTTTTAACTAAAAATATAATCGACAGGAGGAAGCAATTGATAAAAAAAGAAATAGAAATACAAGGCAAATAAATTACTGATAAGAATATTATATCAGGGGGGGGGCAGCAAAACTTCATTTTCAAAATTCCCTAATTTTTCCCTGACCAACTTTTCATTTTGTCGTTAATATTAATATTCAAATAACATAATCTTCATCTTGTAACTTTTTTAACATATAGAAGCTTTTATAAACGGAATATAACAGTTTCAAATCAAAATAAAAAGAATGTTAAATTACCCTTTATAGTTATTTAAAATGCCTCTTATAGAAATTCCCTGACTGTTGCAATATTTTTTTCAATATTTTTTTTATAGGAATAGTACTACGGAATTATCCGTAAAACTAGCCGGTGTTAGTCTTACGGAAAATCCGTATTGGTAGACAGTCCTTTAAAAAAATCGAACAGTTTAAGCATAATTCAGATCTTAATAAAATATGACTCTTCCTGTTTACCAAAAAAATAACTTTGATTGAATTAATGAAGGATTTTCTATATTGAATTTCTAATTTAATGTCATTTGTAGGTATTTCAAAATAATAAAGTCTCTCAGTTATAAAATGTTGATATGTCGTATCACCCTGGGAGTAGGTACATAAGGAAAACAAGCATATCGCCTCTGTTGCGAACTCGGTAAAAGCGTCCACGCATGAAATACTACAGGGGTCCCCGGTTCGAATCCAGACTAAGGTAAATTTTTTCTCGTTTTCCAAAAAATTCGAAAGTTAGAAAAATAAAATAAGATTGTTGATAAATAAGTGACTCCAAATTTATAATGATAATTTCTTATCCAAAAAGTATTTCTTGAGATTAGAGAGGCCACTTCCGCAATGGCTTTCTTGGCCTGCGGTGCCTACTGCGTACTGGGTAAACAATTATACATAAACGTGGTTTACTGCTGTGTCGCAGTATATCGTATATCTTATCAGTCTTGAAGAGGAGACGAGCAACTGTTTGTGAAAGCGAAGAAAGCAGATTTCAGTTATTCGTCAATTTCCTGGACACGAAAGCGATTATACCATCGAAATAATAGTAAGTCTTTGCAAATCGTGATCCTTTCGAACCATTGAATTAGATTGGAATTAGCGGTTTCTAGGTGTATCGGAAACACGAAGTAATCGAACGAAATAATAGCGAGATTTAGATATTTTGTTGGAAGTAATTCAATGGAGAGATTATAGTATTTACGGCTCGATTTATGGGAATTAGGAATAGACTTTTGTGTTGATTGTTTTCATGAATTATAATATCTTTTTCCTGAAAATGAATAACAACTAAAAACATGCCAAGTGGAGATTTACTATAACTGCATGACGCTTTACGAGTTTACGGTACCAGCAGTAATACAAGAATCTGAATTTCAGTAAAAAAAGTAGGTTGAATTTCAGATGTAACCAAAAGGATCATTCGCCGGCATAACCATAATCTTTACTGCTTTATGGTACCTTCGTGACGTCACGTACTAAGGTGACCCAGCTTCTTTAGGACCTTTAGGTATAGCTAGTCTGTTGATACAGACAGCTATACTTATTTCAGAGAGAGAGAAAGTCGTGTCTATGTCAATACCCTAAAAATAATGAAGGTAGAGGCTGAAGGGTGCAGACAAGGAAAAGACCGAACGTAGTTTGAAACTGGTCTTAAAGTGGTATTAAATTGATCTTTCTTTTCACGAGGGCCGCGATAGCAGCAGATAGCGGGTTGCTTTTCTAACAAGGGTAGATCTCAAAAACTTAACAAAAATTGTTCGTTTCGGTGACTTCTATGGGCCGGGATTGGTCCCCCACTTGACAGTTAGTAGTTCAGGGCGTATATCGACCATGGCGATGGGTTGTAGAAGCGGGTTGCCCACCTTTCAGAGGCGCACACAGAAAGTAACGGAAGCACAGTGTGTCTATCAAAACTTCTTGCACAACTGCTATACCTGCGGTACTTTGTGATAAAACTTCACTCTACTTCACCTCTGTCTTATGAAGACTGTCATAATTTGCCTCTAAAGTTTTTGCTCTTTGGTAAACAACTATTTAGAAAAGGTCTATTCACTCGCAGTCGGAAAGTCAAAGATAGTTTAATTTCAGTTGAAGGTTAATATATTTATATAGCTAAAGAGAAAATAACGTCATAAATTTACGAAAATACAAAACTGGAGCATGGCCATAATCTCAGATTGTGGGAATGTGGCGTAGGACCCCATCGGAATTGTGAAGCATATTCCAATCTTTCTACGATATACGCCAACTTCTGCCTTTTCCTTGTTTCTGGAGCCATCTGTAAAGCAGTCGTCCCCATAGTGGACAGGTGTACTTTGACGCCAACCCAATCCTCCTTCGTCGATAGGCTAACACGATACTTTTTGTCAAGGAGACAGGGAGTGGGTGTTTTGTCTTTGATCATGCTCAGGTGCGGTCTACTCGCGATATCGATTGGGATCCGCACTGCCATCGAGATCCTTCTGCCTTTTTGCAGCCACGGCCTTGATGATGAGATTTAGGGGCTTCGACTCTGCTAGTGCCCCCAACGCCATTGTGGGTGTCGGTTTCGAGGAACTATTGATGCCTCTTAGCATCAGGCCCCTGATTATTTTCAGTTGCGACCTCACAGTTGACAGTTCGACCCTGCTCCACCAGACCGACGCCAAATAGGTAATGTTAATCTTCAAAATTGAACATTTTTGAATTGCAAATCCTTAAAATTGAAGAATTTTTTATTGAAAATCTTCAAAATTGAACAATCAAAAAAAGGAAAATGTTCCATATTACATACCTTCAAAAGGACATTTTGAAAATTAAATAATTTGTAATACCAAAATTGCAGGACTTTGAATACCAAATCTTCTAAAATTGAAGCCATTTAAGCTTCAAATCGTCAAAATTAAAGAAATTGAAACATACATTTTCAGAACTGTAGACCCTAAAATTGAAAATCTTTAGAATTTAATTTTTTTAATTAAAAATTTTTAAATCATGTGAGTTTCAAGTTTTATGAATGAAAACGCTGTCATTTTATATACATTTGTAATTATTATTAATATGTAATATTTCACTATAGTTGTAATTTCTTGAATGAACAATAACTTGTAATAACTGAGTCATTTAAAATTCATTTACCATAAAAAGCGTTCTCTCAAATTATGGCAAGCCTGTTTCTGAGGTCCATAATTCGAAGAGAGCCGTACCTGTCGGTTACGTCGTTTTCCGAAATTGCAACATCCCAATTAACATCATTAACTGCATTTTCAATAGTTAACACTTTTCCAAAATTTGTTGGCGGATATGATAAGTTCATATGCAAATTAGTCAAGAAAAACAAAAAAAGTTTAGAAAATAATTTTGAATCCGTGACACACGCGAATAAAGATTCGAACAGTTTTTGTCGATTTTCTCGGCATCGTTCAGTTTGCAGTTAAATTTCCATAACTTATCATTAATTGAGTGTCCGGATGCAATAAGGGCACATCAAATTTTCTCGTGCCAAAACAAAGTCTTCTGGAGGCTTTCAACAAAATTTTAATAAAATTTTCAGAAAATGCGCTGTAGGGTAACCTTCGATATTGCACACCTAAGTGTGAAGATTATATGAAATCTATTTGGATATGTGTTTCTAAATAAAAGTAATCAATCAAGAAAGTGGCAAAGTGGTAAAGTTTTCGAGAATTCCAATTATATTAAAATGGAAAATATACCGCAAGCTTTTCGAGGTAGAAAAAAAAACAGAGACGAGAGTAAATGAGCGCGAAATGTACGAAAAACTTGCAAAAACAAGGTAAAGGTTTGAATAATTTTTTTATTTAAATTAGGAATTACTTCTGTTATATCAACTCTTAATAAATGAAGTGTAAGAAAATTTCTACTTCGTTTACCGTGCTTGAAAAAACTTTCCGTGGAATTATTTTAATTGAAATATTAAGGCCATTTGACGAGTGGGTCACGTGACGGGCTCCCTACCTTACCGACACTTTTTTTATTGGTGAACTTATTCTCACACGAATAGCCACATCGAGTTCAAAATTTGGGATACTGAAAAAGAATATAAATCTGTATTATCACCGCAGAAAGTAACGCATCGAGAAGAGAAATCCACACATAAAATGGAAATCTACAATATCGACCAAAGTTATACTCTCCTATACAGAAAATATAGGGAAAATATAGACAAGCTGTGAAGCCTGAAAATATATGGGGCGTGGCCGAAGAAAGTAGGCGTGTCCAATAGGCGTGGTCAATAAATGTGGGCATTTCTGTATACTGCAGAGAGAATAATTTTAAGGGTCGAAAATAAAAAATTGACTTTCAGGAAAAAAGGGGACAAATCGTGAAGCCCGAAAATATTAGGGGCGTGTCTGAAGAAAGTAGGCGTGTGCAATAGGCATGGTCAATAATGGTGGGCGTTTCAGATTACTTAGGAGTAAAAAAGGGGACTTTTCGGGGAAAATACGAGACAGGCTATAAAAGCTGAAAGTAGTTTGGGCGTGGCCAATCAAAGTGGGCGTGTGCAATAGGCATGATGAATGTAGGTGGGCGTTTCCAATTGTCGTTTTCGCATACTATAGAAAGGAGACTTTCCAGGGCATGAAATAAAAAAACGGCTTTCAGGGAAAATAAGGGACAAGTTGTGAAGCCTGAAAGTAGTTGGGGCGTGGCCAAAGAAAGTGGGCGTATGTCATAGGCGTGGCGAATGATGTAGGTGTTTTTTATACTAAAGGGAGGATAATTTTGAGAGTCGAAAATAAAAAATGGACTTTCAGAGAAAACAGGGGACAATCTGTGAAGCACGAAAATATTTGAGGGCGTGGCCAAAGAAATTGGGCGTGTGCAATAGGCATGATGTATGTAGGTGGGCGTTTCCAATTGTCGTTTTCGCATACTATAGAAAGGAGACTTTCAAGGGCATAAAATAAAAAATACCTACTTTCAGGGGAAATAAGGGACACGTTGTCAAGCTTGAAAGTAGTTAAGGCGTGGTCAAAGAAAGTAAGCGTGTATAATAGGCGTGTCCAAAAAAGTGGGCGTGTGAAATAGGCGTGGTCAATATCGGTGGGCGTTTTAGATTACTTATGAGTAAAAAGGGGGACTTTTCGGGAAAAATACGAGACAGACCATGAAAGCTGAAAGTAGTTGGTGTGTGGCTGAACAAAGTGGGCGTTGCAATATGCATGATGAATGGCGGTGGGTGTTTCCAATTATAGTTTTCACACACCATAAAGAAGAGACTTTCAAGGACATGAAATAAAAAAAACGGCTTTCAGGTAAAAAATGGGACAAGCTGTGAAGCCTGGAAATATTTGGGGGCGTGACCGAAGAAAGTGGGCGGGTGCGATAGGCGTGGTCAATAACGGTGGGCGTTTTAGATTACTTATGAGTGAAGAAGGGGACTTTTAGGCGAAAATAGGACACAAACTATAAAGGCTGAATGTAGTTGGAGCGTGACTGAAGAAATTGGGCGTGTGTAATAGGCGTGATGAATGAAGAAGGGCGTTTTCAAAATAAGTTTCTGTATACTATAGAGAAGAGACTTTTAAGATTTTAAAATAACATGGTGACTTTCAGGTCTAATAAGAGACAAGCTGTGAAGTCCTTATGTAGTTGGTGCGTGGCCAAACTAAGTGGGCGTGTGCGATAGGCATCATGAATGGAGGTGGCCGTTTCCAATTTTCGTTTTTGAATACTATAGAAAAGAGACTTTCTAGGGCATGAAATAAAGAAACGGTTTTCAGGAAAAATAAGGGACAAGTTGTGGAGCCTGAAAGTAGTTGGGGCGTGGCCAAGGAAAGTGGGCGATAATAGGCGTGGCAAATGATGTAGGTGTTTTTGTACTATCGAGAGGATAATTTTCAGGGGCTGAAATAAAAAATGGACTTTCAGGGAAAATGGGGGACAAGCTGTGAATTCTGAAAGTAGTTGGGGCGTTGCCAAAGAAAGTGGGCGTGTGTCATAGGCGTGGCCAAAGGAAGTATGTGTGTGCAATAGGCGTGGTCAATAACGGTTGGCGTTTTAGATTACTCAAGAGTAAAAAAGGGGACTTAGGGAAAATGAGGGATAGGCTATAAAGCCTGAATGTAGTTCGAGTCTGACTACAAAATGTGGGCGTGTTGAGTAGGCGTGGCCAATAAAAGTGGGCGTGTGTCATAGGCGTGGTCAATCAAAATGGGCGTTTCCAATGGGCATTTTTATACTATAGAATGGTTTTTTAAATAAAATCAGAAAGTTTTTAGAAATGTGCCAGATATCAATAGAATATTGATTCATTTTTAACGATTCTTAAAATACTCTTCTGGGGAAATAAAAAATACTGAAGTAAAAATATCTGAAGAGTTTCAGGGATGGTATGAATAATATTATGCAGATTTAATGCGATTCATTCTTCCTAGAGAGGGAATAAAATTCTAAGCCGGGAATAGATTCTCGATTAGTCGGAATCAGAAATGAACGATTTTCAGCAGATAAAATTCATGATGATGTAATCAATCATAGGGTACAAGGAATCTCTTAGTAAATGGAATCTCTATTAGAATCACAATAGCTCACCCCGAGATCTCACAATTTTTTTTTTTACGAGTCATTAGAAGATGCGAACCGACAACACGGAATCGACTGACCTCATATTTTTCCGATAATCGCCCGTGACCGAATAAAGTTACCATTAATAAGAAAAAGGAATATTTTTTTGAAATACGTGCTAATGTCAAATGAAAGCAATGATAGCGAAAAACTGGTATACAAAAAAATTTTAAGTTTTTAAAGGATGGAGTTATGAATTTAAAATAATTTTTAATTAATTTTTTTCTGAAAAAAAAGATCTTCTACTTTCACTCTGCTGGGATTCGAACCACAGAACTTCTGATTCCCGGTCAGGTGCTTTTTTTTTAGTAGAAAATTAATGATTTTGGTTGAAAATTCAATTACTTGATTGAAACTTAAACTCCTTTATTGAAAATTCGTTTTTTTTTAAGATTCGATTTTTTTAAATTAATTTTTTTAACTACAAATTTAAGTACTTTGTTGAAAATTCAACTATTCCAGTTAAAGATTCACCATTTCAGTTTAAAATTCATAACCTTTGTTAAAAATTTAACTACTTTGATGAAAATTCGTTTTTTTGTTATTGTAAAATGAATTTTTTAAACTGGTGATTTAACTATTCCATTTTTGATTAAAAATTATTTTTTTATTTAAAAGTTCACCTAGTTGGTTGAAAATTGATCTTTTTTATTCAAAATTTCAATTATTTCGTTGAAAATTCGTCTTTTTGGGTAGAAAATGAATGATTTTGGTTGAAAATTCATGTCTTACGTTGAAAATGTAATTATTTCATTGAAAACTAAACGTAAATTAGCTTAAAATTCGATAACTTAGTCAATTTCAACCAATTCTAATTAAAAAAAAGTTCATTCCACTGCGGAATTAAACTCACTTTTCCGTGAAAAGTATTTTTTCACTGTAAAAAAAAGGTACCTGAAATAATTAACTTTTTTGTCCTGGAAAACCTGGAATAGTCCTTGAATTTTTTTTTTAAGGAACGCTAGACACAACGAATTCACAAAGATTTCAAACATTTCACAAAGATGTCAAGGACTTCAAAGAGGACTTATGTTCGAAAAAAATTAAAAAATTGCTTATTTATGGTTCTGCTTTCTTGAAAAATGGTTAGCCAATAAAAAATGAAATGGCTCATTTGTTACATCTATAACAAACGGTTATCTCATTATTTGATTCCTGGGGAGGAGATCTAGAAAAACTTGACTTCTTGACCTGGAAAACCTGGAAAAGTTCCTAAGAATCGCTGGCCACCCTGATTGAAAATTCATTTTTTATGCAAGAAGTCATCTTTTTTGGGTTTTGGAATTTTGAAAATGAAGTTATTCGGTCACCCTGTGTAAAAAAGAAAAAAAAAGAATTTTTATAGATTTCAGAAGGAAATACTCTCCACAGCAACAGCAACCTCAGGAGCGAAAGTCAGAGTGACAACATGATGTCTTCACGATGATGTTCTCGACGCCCTGAATTCTATTTAAAAATCGCAAATTTTAAAAAGCGCATCGTCTCTTTCAGGACCTTTAGCTTAATTGTTGTTATTTACTGTACAAATTACCAAGACCGGAAATTAATTTTTCAGTGCGTCGAGAATCTACTGTTGACACTCTTTCGTTCGAAAATACAGTGAGAATTTTATGAATTCAAATTAAAATAATTTAATGGATTTGAAGTTCAAAAAAAATCCTGAAAATGAGGTACTCGTAAATCATTTTAAAAGATAAAAGAATAAGGTAAATCAAGAAAATAAAAAAACTACCAAGGATGAAGCAAATGACTCTATTAAGAAAGAGTAGGGTAATCCACGAAAAACTTGGTTAGCAATAAATAATATCCTTAGCTCTGATAAAAACAACATGAATGTAAATGAGATAAAAAGACTTAAGGTTTTAGATACAGAGATAAGTGAACCAACTGAAATATCAAATGAAATGAACAAATATTTTCAAAATGTAGCAGTAAATTTAGAAGCAAAAAATGGAGACAATATAACTGCCAGAAGTTGAATGTGAAACAAAAATGACAGATTTACGTCTATAAGTAGCGAAGAGCTAGATAAAATCGTTAGTAATTTAAAGAAGAATACCGCGGCAGGAAATGATAACATAACTACAAATGATTTTATATTTTTGTATCCTGTAATGAAAAGCACGCTGCTCAAAATTATGAACAGCGATTTTGAATTGGGGCAATTTCCTAGTATACTAAAGACCAGCCAAATTATTCCTATACACAAAACCGGATCTAGAAAAGAAACAAACAATTAAAGACCAATCTCACTGATAAGTGTTTACTCAAAAGTATATGAAAAAGCAATGAAAATAAGGCTTTTCAACTACGTCAAGGAAAATAAATTTATAAGTAACACTCAATATGAATTTCAGGAACAAAGTAGTCCGCAGGTAGTAATTACAGATTTTATAGAATATATTCTTTAAAAAATTGATAAAAAAGAAATAGTTACTGCAATTTTTATAGATTTAAAAAAAGCTTTTGATACAGTTATAGCCACGAAATTCTGATTAAAAAACTGGACTCAATGGGTATTAAAGATACAGCTCTGAAATTTTTGAAAAATTATCTTGATAATAGAATGCAATATGTCTATGTAAACGGAATTAAAAGTGAAGAATTACAAGTAAAAACAGGAGTGCCCCAGGGATCTGTTCTTGGGCCACTTCTGTACATACTGTATGTGGAGAGCCTTTCGTTGTTAAGATAAAATATGAAAATTTTAATGTATGCAGATGATACGGTACACTGCTAGAAATGCTTGCAATTTTAGTATATATGGGCATATTAAATTTCCTATCTGTCTACTAAATTCATTACACTTTGTAATTTTAGTATATAAAATTTCTTGTATGAAGTTATATGTATACTAAATTTATTAAGTATACAGTAAGTTTCTTTCACGTATGTGAATTTCATTGTTTCTGTATATGACAGTCAGAGAAAATTCAATTACAAAACTGTTGTAAAAATAATTATTTTACTTCTTTCATAAGACTTGAATGTTAATATAATTTCAATTATAAAAATGATAGGAACTATTTTCTTTCCGATTTTCAGGTTACACCGTTACAAAAAATCAAACTTTAGTATTTTAAATTGTGTTTGTTTCCCACATTCTGGGAGACACGACTTTTTTAATAATATAAATTTATTGAAATGATATATTTTTCAGGGCAGTTGAGGATACAATTGAATGCAAAATAAGAAACAAATATTAAAGTTATCATGATAAATAAAATTGGTACCTCATATTAAAATATCTGAATTAGCAATCCCAGGCTGAGGTACAGAAATAAAATAATATCCATTTAATATAATAGTGTTGAAACTAATGTAGAAAAGTTCGCATTTGTGATAAAATCGAGTGCGAAGCACGAGACACGTGATGAAAATGTGTTCCTTAAAGCCGAAGGAGCTTTAACAAAAGAGAATTCACAATCACCAAATTACAGTTGTCTTTTTTAAATTTAATTTAATTAAATTTTTTTAATTAACTTTGAAAGGTCTCTGCACAAATGTGGGGGAAGTACAGAGATTGATTGCGCAGCGCCAGATAAATATATTACCGAGCGCGAAGCGCGAGAACTAACAGTCGCACGCCCTAGGTAAATTTTTTATCTAATTTTTATGTATATCCCTCCGAAAATTATTCAAATCCACAAAAAAATAAATGCGATTTTTTCTTCAAAAAGAAATGATATTTAGATTTCTCACAAGCCCCATGAAGTTTAATACGTATTTCCCATATGGAAAAAAAGTTGTTGTAAATTTTATGCAAAATCGTCAATATTAGTGTTTAAATAAATTTTTCAGCGAACTTATTATTGTTAATAGAAATTGTTCAACTTTTCAGTCAGAGCGAGCAAATAATTAAAGTTAACAACATTAATTTTTTCATGCTAGAAAGTTGTGTCTTTTTAATATTAAAATTTTTGGCAACCTTTTGGAGTGAAATAAGAGTAAATTGAAGTTTACAAAGTTTTTATGTAAAAAATTTATTCTTGTTTAACCTTTAAAGGACACTTGGTATCACTGTGAACCCAAGGGCTTTCAGATTTTTTTCCGATTGTCTACGATTTTTTTCGAATAGTTAAATTATCACTGCTATTTTGGAGATATTTGTTCTATTTTGTATTGTTTCAACATCACTCATGATTTTTGTTCAATCAGAAATATCTGGTCACCTGAAGAAAAAAATCTGGTCACCTGAAAAGAAATATATTCTTTTTTTTCTGAAATTTTCAACTTTTTTCAGTATTTTCACTTAAGAGTTCACTTAGATTAATCATGGTTAACTAACATCATTGTTTGAACAATTTATTGTTTTTAAAAGCTATCTTCTCTCAGAGTAAACTTGCAGTTTTTTCTGAAAGTTCCATCATTTTATCGATCTTTTATTTAGAGTGAGGTAATAATTAATCAAATTTAATCAATTATTTCTTTAAAAAATGTATTATTATTATAATTCATATTTGTCTTCTGTTAGAGTAATGCCAGAAAGTTGAAACTTTTTCTGAAACTTTCTAATTTTCGTTGGCTTTTCAGTTATGAAAAAATAAAAAATAAATATCAAAGAGAGGCATTTTGTTAAATAATCTCTTTCTTTTGAGCATATTTTTTTCTGAAATAAGAACATGAAAATGATTCATTCACATCTTATTTCATGCTAGCCATTGTAGCAATTAATCATTCGATCCAGACCTTTTTAATTAATTTATATATTATATATATAGCTTGTTATTTTCATTCCAGGCTCTGCAATGAGCTTGTGTTGTTACTAAAAACAAAATTTTTACATGCTATTTACAGACCAACTCTTCCCACCAACTTCTAACTTTCCATCCTTTGTTTTCATCTCTACTGTGAGATAGCCTTTTCGTTTGAATCAATATAATTTTTAAACATAAGCAAAGGAGCCCTAGGCAGAAAATTAACTTTTTTGTTAAGAAATCATATTTTCGATTGAAAATTTGACTATTTGATTAAAAATTCATCCTTTTTTATTGAAATTCAACTACTTGGTTGAAAGTTGACATACTTTGTTCAAAATTAATTTTTTTCCTAAAATTCATCTCGTTGTTTGAAAATGTAACTATTTTCTTGAAAATTCGTGTTTGTTTGGTTAAACATTATTTCTTTTATCTGAAAATTTAATTGTTCTATTTGTTCTTGAAAACTTATCTTTTATAAGTGCAAAATTCAACTATTTGCTAGAACATTCACGTATTTTGTTAAAAATTTGTCTTTTTGGGTAGAAAATTGATCTTGGTTGTTGAAAAATCATCTTTTTGGTTGAGGATTTAACTATTTTGCGCGAAAAACCTTTTTTTTTGGTAGAATTCAATAGGTTCCAAATTCTTTTTTTGTTGTTGAAAATTAATCTTTCAAACTAAAAATTGCACAATTCCATTTTTAGTTAAAAATTTACCTTTTTTATTTAAAAATTCAACTTTGGTAGAAAATTAATCTTCTGGGGTTAAAAATTCATTTTTGTAGGTTAGTAATTGAGCTATTTGGTTAAAAATTCATCATTGTAGTGTAATAATTCAGCTATTTGGTTGATAATTCAACTATTTTGTTGAAGGTTCAATTATTTGGATCACAATTCAACTATTACAGCAGGATCCACCCTATAAAATCCTAAAATGTATAGAACACCACCGAGAAAAGACCAAAATCGCGGGGGGGAGAAAGACGAAGGAAAAGTTGATCATAAGGGTCAAATAGAAAAAGAAAATGTACAGCTAGAGGACATGGATTTTTATAGTTAAAGTTTTTTCTTCAACATAATTCATAGTTGATGCAAGGAAATAAAAGATTCCTTGGTTCGAGATGAATCGATTGACCTATAATATTAATACATTTTATCAAAGAGTAGGGAAGTTATGGTCATTTATATTATATTAAAGATCGATTTTTATAGTAAAACTTTTTTCTTTAACATAATTCAAAGTTGATGTCGCAATATAAAAGATTCTTTGATTCCAGACGAATCGATTGACCTATAATATCGATACATTTTATTAAAGAGTTGGAAGTTATGGTCATTTATATTATATTAAAAATTGATTTTTACATTAAAACTTTTTTCTTTAACATAATTCAAAGTAGATGCAAGAATATAAAAGATTCCTAGGTTCGAGACGAACTGATTGACCTATAATATTGATACATTTTATTGGAGAGTAGGGAAGCTATTGTCATTTATATTATATTAAAAATCGATTTTTTATAGTAAAACTTTTTTCTTTAACATAATTCAAAGTTGATGCAGGAATATAAACTATTCTTTGATTCGAGACGAATCGATTGACTTATAATATTGATACATTTTATCAAAAAGAAAGGAAGTTATGGTGATTTATAGTATATTAAAAATCGATTTTTATAGTAACAATTTTCTCATTCTCATAATTCATAGTTGATGCAAGGAAATAAAAGATTCCTTGGTTCGAGACGAATCGATTGACCTATAATATTAATACATTTTATTAAATAGTAGGGAAGTTATAGTCATTTATATTATATTGAAACTCGATTTTTATAGTCAAACTTTTTTCTTTAACATAATTCAATGTTGATGCAAGGATATAAAACATTCTTTGGTTCGAGGCGAATCGATTGACCTATGATATCGATACATTTTATTAAAGAGTTGGAAGTTATGGTCATTTATATTATAATAAAAATTGATTTTTACAGTAAAACTTTTTTCTTTAACATAATTCAAAGTTGATGCGGAAATATAAAAGATTCCTTGGTTCGAGACGATTCGATTGACCTATATTTTGATACATTTTATTGAAGAGTAGGGATGCTATGGTCATTTATATTATATTAAAAATCGATTTTTATAGTCAAACTTTTTTCCTTAACATAACTCAAAGTTTATGCACCAATATGAAAGATTCTTCGGTTCGAGACGAATCGATTGACCTATAATATTAATACATTTTAATAACGAGTAGGGAAGTTATGGTAACTTAAATATTTTTAAAATCGATATTTATAGTGAAAATGTTTTCATTCTTATAATTTAAAGTCGATGCGAGAATAGAAAAGAAGGCTTGATTCGAGACGAATCGATTGACCTATATTTTGATACATTTTATTGAAGAGTAGGGAAGCTATGGTCATTTATATTATATTAAAAATCGATTTTTATAGTCAAACTTTTTTCTTTAACATAATTCAAAGTTGATGCAAGAATATAAAAGATTCTTTGGTTCGAGACGAATCGATTGACCTATAATATGGATACATTTTATCAAAAAGAAAGGAAGTTATGGTCATTTATATTATAATAGAAATCGATTTTTATAGTAAAAATTTTCTCATTCTCATAGTTTAAAGTTGACGCGAGAATAGAAAAGATGGTTGATTCCAGAAGAATCGATTGACCTATAATATTGACACATTTGATCAAAGAGGAAGAAAATTATGGTTATTTATATATTTTTAAAATCGATTTTCATAGTAAAAATTTTCTCATTCTCATAATTTAAAGTTGATGCGGAAATAGAAAAGTTTTGTTGATTCGAGACGAAACGATTGACCTATACTATTGACACATTTGATCAAAGAGGAAGGAAATTATGGTTATTTATATAATTTTAAAAATCGATTTTATAGTAAAAAATTTTTCTTTAACATAATTCAAAGTCGATGCCAGAATATAAAAGATTCCTTGGTTCGAGACGAATTGATTGACCTATAATATTGATACATTTTATTGGAGAGTAGGGAAGCTATAGTGATTTATATTATATTAGAACTCGATTTTTACGGTAAAACTTTTTTTGTTTAACATAATTCAAAGTTGATGCACGAATATAAAAGATTCCTTGGTTCGAGACGAATCGATTGACCTATAATATTGACACATTTTATTGAAGAGTTGGAAGTTATGGTCATTTATGTTATATTAAAAATTGATTTTTACAGTAAAACTTTTTTCTTTAACATAGTTAAAAGTAGATGCAATGATATAAATGATTCCTTGTTTCAAGACGAATCGATTGACCTACAATATTAATACATTTGATGAAAAAGTAGGGAAGTTATAGTCATTTATATTATATTAAAAATCGATTTTTATAGTAAAAATTTTCTCATTCTCATAATTCAAAGAAGATGCAAGAACCTAAAAGGTTCCTGGGTTCGAGACGAATCGATTGACCTATAATATGGATATACTTTATTTAAGAATAGGAAGCTATGGCCATTTACATTATATTGAAAATCGATTTTTATAGTAAAACTTTTTTCTTTAACATAATTCAAAGTTGATGCAATGATATAAAACATTCTCTGGTTCGAGACGAATCGATTGACCTTTAATATTAATACATCCTATTGAAGAGTAGGGAAGTTATGGTCATTTATAGTATATCAAAAATCGATTTTTATAGTTAAAGTTTTTTCTTCAACATAATTCATAGTTGATGCAAGGAAATAAAAGATTCCTTGGTTCGAGACAATCCAAGCCATGGACAGATTGCGTCGATACCTGATCGAATCTTGGGTAATACACCTGTCTATTAACAAGTTCTCCGTGCAACCTGCCAGCCCTCTCTTGCATCCACGTTGTTCAACTATTGCACTCCATACCGGCTCGATAGATGTCAATATCCTCTCTTTGAGGATTCTATTGTTATTTTATTATTATTTTTGTTATTGTTGTTATTTTTATCGTTATTTCATTATTCTATTGCCCAAATGAATTGTTTATAACAACAAAATAACAAACAGCCAGAGTGAAGTTAAATCTTTGAAAAAATCCCAACATAGTTGTGTTTGATATCAAATTGATCAGTAATGGACAAAAGAATAATAATAGGTAATTATATTTCGACTTGAAATGTCATTAAAAAACTCCAATTAGCGTTAGTGCGTCAGAGTGGCAAAATAACGCTCCCGCAAGCTATCCGCTCCACTAGCGCCCACCTCTCGCATTCCTCGGAAAAACTGAGGCCTGAAAAACAAGACGGAACCGAGGAATGAACGAGGCGAAAGCGAGCCAGGCTCGGTATTCCTCGTCTCGGACGGCATCATGACGTCATAGACACACTGGCCATTACACACCAACGGAATTGAAAAGCGGCTCTGAAGGTCGGCTCCCACGGCTCTCACTGGAAACATACATGCATCAATAATGTCCCTCTTCTTCCCCTTTGTGTATAATATATTACCAATCTTACAACAAAGACATTACTTTTCAGAAATACAAGAGAATTTTTAAACAAATAGTTGAATGTTCAACCTACAAAGACCAATTCATTCGAGGATAGTCGAATTATCAAGCTTGAAAGTTCAATCTAGAACAACAAGATCATTTTCAACCAATGAAGATGCACTTTCGGCCAGATAGTAGAACATAAAGAAATTCATTCTTTGATTTTTCACAAAAAAGTTGGTCTTAAGCACAAAAAGTAGAATTAGCGATCAAGGGAGAAAAATTTTGAGCAAGATGATTCATTTTTTTTTCAAAAAATGATTCCATTTTCAAGAAAATAAGTTATCTGAAATTCAGATTTTGTTTTTGAATACAGCTCTTTGACATCATAATAATTTCTGAACCAAATTGGTACTGAAATTATCTAGAAGTGACTAACGTGCATTAATGATCGAACTTATGTTCTTTTGAATTTAAAAGTATTTAAGAGGATTCCATGAAGTTTATGAAAACTTCAGGTAATTTTTAACGAATTCAGAATAAATTCCAAAAATGAAAATAAAACAATGCGTTGTGTTGAATTCGAACACAGTGAGCCTCAACCATTCCTAACCTGACATTTTTATGGCATAACGTTTCTTCACATAATACTTCACTCATGATTTTGAAGTATTTGATACCAAAAACGAGAATAATGTATCAAGCTCTTTTTGAAGTTTGTTCAACAAGAAAAATAAATCCTCTATTTCTTTTCGCAGAGTTAAGTTCGCAGTCAAGTAGAGATTACCTGGACACTCCCCGCCCGGTTCGCTATCGCTCTCCTCCTTCTCGTCGTATATTTCAGGCTTCTGAGGAGCATCCAGTTCGTGCCAGGGACAGGTCGCCTCCTGGTTGGCCTCCTTCTCCTAATGTACTTGGATATACACTTGGACAACTTGGATACATTCGGCTTATTTCCCGCACAAATCAGCATCTACGATTCGAATTTCGAAGATACGTTTTTCCTGCTGGTTATCCAATTAGATTGCGAACAGGAAAAAGTAAATATATTCCCGTGCCAGCCCAAGAAAATATTGTTTTGTCAGTATCCAATGGTGACGTTTTTGCAATATTAGAGCATAGCGGGGTTCTTCGTGGAATATATTCGACAAATAAAGCTCGGGCGAGAATAAAAATAAATATGATAAGTGGCGTAGTTTATACTTTGACCCCAGATGAAATGCGTCATTGTCCAGTAGGCAGAGGTCACCCAATTTTCCCTAACAGTTTTATTAAAGCTTTAGCGAATGACGATTCACTACAGTCGGAATGGAATTCTAATAGCGAACGTAACCCTGCTACTTCTTCTTCAGACAGACAACATTCACCTAAACAAACTTCTCTTCAGGAGCCTCCTCTTCATGCCGAAGCCAGGTCGCCTCCTGGATGGCCGCCTTCACCTATAGTACTTGGATATACACTTGGACAACTTGGATACATTCGGCTTATTCCCCATACGAATCAGAACCTACGATTCGAATTTCGAAGATACGTTTTTCCTGTTCGTTATCCAATTAGATTGCGGACAGAAAAAAATAGATATATTCCCGTGCCAGCCAAGGAACATATTGTTTTGTCAGTATCCAGTGGTGACATTTTTGCAATATTAGAGCAAAGTGGGGTTCTTCGAGGAATATATTCGACAAATAAAGGTCATACGAGAATTAAAATAAATATGATAAGTTGCAAAGTTGATAATTTGACCCCAGATGAAATGCGACATTGTCCAGTAGGCGAAAGTCACCCAATCTTCCCCAACAGTTTTAATAAAGGTTTAGAAAATGATGATTCACTACAGTATAAATGGAATTCTGATAGCGAACGTGACCGTGTTACTTCTTCTTTGGACAGACAACGTTCACCTGAACAGACTTTACCTCAGGAGCCTCCTCTTCATGCCGAAGTCAGGTCACCTCCTGGGTGGCCGCCTTCACCTATAGTACTTGGATATACACTTGGACAACTTGGATACATTCGGCTTATTGAGAATGTTTTCCTTAAGGTCGATAGAACCTTAAGTAAATTAGTTCTTCTTTTTATATGAAACTGACATAATTAAACCAAAAGCAGGTCATAACAATAGCGAGTACATGAAGTGCGAGAACCTGGAGCCAGCGAGATTAAAGCGTTAGGCAAATATGTCCGAGCACGTAGCGCGAGGTGAATACATTATCGAGCGCGAAGCGCGAGATCCAACAGGTGCGTGCCCTAGGCGCGCTCAAACTTGCGAGCGAAACGAGCCGCGCGCGATGTGCGCGATGAGAATGTGCCCGCGAGACGGGCAGATTTTTTTTAGTAATACTAGACGATTGGATACTTAGTAATAATATATTTATCATATTTGAAATTTTTATAATTTAAAATTATATTTTTTGAATGCGCAATTCTGAAATAGTTTAATTTTGGAGGGCTCGAAACTAAAGTTTTTTTGCTTCAAAAGCTTAAATTCGAAATTATTTGGTTTGAAATTTCCTACTTTTTTGGAGGTTTCCAATGACAAATTTCACAATGTTGTAGTTTCTAATTATAATTATAATATTAACAATTTCAGAACTATTTCACTGTTCCATCTTCCAAAGTTGCAAAATATCATATTGAATGCCTTGATAGACAGCTTGAACTTTAATAATTTTAGATTTGAATATTCTAAAATGTTTGGTTTTAATTTTTAGCTTACAATTGTCTGTTTTTTTTTAATTCTTCTTAATCGTAAAACGTCAAATTGAAAGACTTAAAAATTGCAAAATTTTCAGTTCAAAGGGTTTGAACTTCTAAAATAGCTTAAAATTGTCCTATTTTTATTTAAAAATTCAAAAAAAGAATTATTTAAAATAAAAAAATTTCAAAAATGAATAATAATTCTAAAACAGTGTTAAAAATTAAACGATTTAAAACGAAGAAGTTTAAAACGTGTTTTAAAATCAATATAGATAAAAATTGAACTATGGGAAATTGATACCTCTGTAATTGAATAATTTGTTTAACTTTAAAAGGTTACAATTTTAGAGTCCGAATTTTCATGTTGAACGCTGAATTTTAAATGTTTCACTTTCATAAGTTTCGCTCTTGCTAATAAAATGAAAATGGTTAAATTTTGAAAAGTATAACTAACAATTTGAAATTTTTTAACTTTTAAACGAAATAATTGAAATTTTGAAGTATCAAAAAATTTAATTATAGCCATTCTCGGTGACTACAATTTTTTCAGTTTTAAATGAAGTTCGGATGACTATGAATTTGTTTCATGATCTTAGAAAAAATTGTCTAATCCATTTTTATGTATTAATAATGTATAATTCTAGAATTTCTGAAGCTTTGACTTTGAATCATTAAATTTAGTTTTCAAGTTCAGATTGTCAAATTTTAATCGGTTCAAATTGAAAATTCAAAAGCTTTTAATTTTGAACCCTTTTTTTTTATAATCAAAAATTAATTTCTTTTGCAGTAAATGTTAGGTAGGTTCTTTGGTATGCAAAATACAAATTGTCGAATTTCAATCAAATTTTTATTCAGTTTGAGATCATTTTTTGTCAGCGTATGATTTTGATCCACATTTGAAGCTAGGGTCCAAATGCGGATCAGTCTCCAAAAAGGTTAAAACCTAGTATATCATCAAAAGGAAGATGTAGGAAAATATGTATATGATTAATCAGATTACTCAGATTTTTTTTCTATTTAGTAGGTTTAATTATTTTTTTTTGTAAGCTGCATTTTTAAAAAAATAACATATTTAACCTTTGAAGGAAATATTCGCCAGATTTCAGTATTAGATATATATTATTAGGACTGCTATTCGTATTTGAAAACGAATAGCATTTTTGAGGCAACCTTAGTTAATATTTGTTATGAATTTTTTATTGAAAAAATGGTTTCATATGCATTTTAAGAACCCCAAAAATAACACATTAAAAGTTCAAATTAAAAAGTGGATGAGTTGGTGGTTACAATCTGAAACGAAAAAAAAGTTGATTTTGCCTATGTTATTTCAATAAGAACTTGAAAGACGATGGGCCACCACTAAATATTGTTGAACATTTTTTTTAATCTGCCTGCTGCATTCCGATAAACTACCGTTATTTACCTTTCGTTCCTAAGAAAACCAAAAGTGTTTTTTATGGTCACCCTGAGGTATAGCTATAATAAAACAAAATTTAATTTATTTAAAGTTGTTTTGTTTTCAAACTTTAGTCATGTTTCTTCAAAAAAGTTCCCTATTTTCCCGCAAACTAAACTACTGATTCACTGAGGTCACAATTAATTTTATGTCTGTCTATGAAGACTGGTAGAACCTGGTTAACTATGAAATCCTCTTTTATCGTCAAATACGTTCACTGAAATATTTTTTCTATGTTGTCTACAGATTGCTATTCGCACTTCCTGTTTTAAAACCTAAATACCCAGGAACTCTCCTATAAGCTCCCTCTGAATAAGCGGTTCCTAGAATTTCGGTCGATGATGAGTGTGTCCAAAGGGTCGAGGCAGAAATCGCCAAGTTACTTCCCGGTTCCAGACTTGGGCCAAGCTGGGAGCCCCTAGACTGGGTCTAGCTTGAATTTTGCAATGGCCCGACCTCGAGCCATTAGACATAGAAGGCATCTTAGCAAAAACTAAACACATAATTGTCATAAGTTATTATTATTATTATTATTATTATATCATTAAGCCGTTTCCCTTTCGGGGTAGGCGTGAATTGCTCGGTTGTAAATACATTGACTTGAGTGTTGGACGTTAAATGGGATTTTGAATTTGATTTTAATCTAATTTAAGATTTTTAAATTTCAAATGTGATCCTGTCGATAAAATAAAGGAATTTCAACTTACAAATATACTTTGCTAGCAAAATTTCCACGATATTGACATTTTGTTAATATAATTTGTTTATAACAATTTGATTCCATAACCTGTTGATTATTCATATTATTCAGATACTCCGACATTCATTTTAGTCGAGAATGGGATTAACTAAGTTATTTATTTAGAGATAAAAAATAATAATTAAAAAATGTCTCATTTTCGCTCAATGTGTATTTATATAAAAAAATATATAATTATAAAAATTGAAAAATCTAATCCATAGACGCTCTTATGCGACTATTGCTGATCACTTCTAAACAAAAATTTGAAAATCGGTCAAGAATTGTAGACTGTAGGTGATTTTAAATAGTAAATTCCCGATTCAGCTCACTAGCGGCGACTGTGTCCTCGGCGCGCATAATTTCGTTTTACTTGGCTCGTGGTATCTTGTGATGTACAAAACGAAATAATATGCTGTTTGCTCACATTTATTCGTTAATCCCTACAGAACAACTTTCTCACTGGAAGTTCTCTCAGAATCAACGATTTGTACCTTTTTTTTAACGTAAACACGGGCGAACGATACAAGCAAGGATTGTCGGGAGATTGCATAACGTTCAGGGGCACTTTCAAGCGGTCGAGCGCACATCCCATTTAAAATATAGTTTTAAAACTAACAAAAAATAATTTAAATATTAAGAAGATTTAAAAACAAATTAAAAGAAAATATAAATTTTTGAAGACTTTAAAATAAAATTTTGGAACCTTTGTAAGAATTTTGAAATTTTCAAGAAAATGAAAAAAATTCTTAACATTCCTGGCAAAGTTTTGATGCTATCTTTTTATTTTGAAAAATATTTTTGAGGAAAAATTAAAAATATTTTTAAACATTTATATATTCTCCAAACAAAATTTCTTACCTACTTCATTGAATTTTTAATTGCTGAAAATAAGGCTATAAAAATGTGTCTTTCTTGTGCATTTCGAAATTCAAGATTTTTTTCTGTCTGAAATCGGATTCGGAAATTATTTTCTTCTCACCCCGTCCACTTCCTTCTAGCTACTGGTTATAGTAATAAATTTTTGCGACTTTCGAAAACCATCAATGAATATCACGTTATAATCTTAAAAACACACAAAAACGGCCCACAGAGATATAAAAAATGCCTAACACACCGTGAGGACGCGAAGAAAAATTTGTTCTATTTTAGGTTATTTTTCGTCAGAGAAAGCAAACCCCGGTCGCCACCTAAATTGCCGCCCCGATTGTAAACAATTAGAAACATTAGGAATGGAAACATATCCTCTATACACAATAGAAAATAATTGAAATCGATTAACAAATGGCACACCGATTAGGAACGATTGAAAACGATTGAAGTTTTGACAACTGTGAATCGTTCTGAATCGTGTGCAATTGATTATTTCTAGAAGGGCGGAAAATCTGATGTCTTTCCGCATTTTCAACTGCTTATCTTATATCTGACAGAAGAAGTTTTCTGCAGCACCTCAGATTTTCCTTAGCCTAGGGAAAAAAGTGAAAACCCGAGAAAAACTAGAGTTTCCACAGAGGTTCCATTTTCGCGAGGTAAAGAGATATATTTTCGTATTTTCCGTAGCCAAGATAACAAATTCGGCATCAAGGTACTTGAAAATCTTGGTGTTTACAGTGAAGAACAGGGTGAACGCCTTCATCAGGACATCAAAGAAATGGATGGGTCCATATCATCTCACATGCGGCAAGTATCTTTGCGGCAAGTCACACCTGCGACATGTGACATTTTCGGCATGTCACACCTGGGACATGTCACATCTGCGGCATGTCACACCTGCGGCATGTCACATATGTGGCATGTCTCATCTGCGTCATGCCACATCTGTGGCATCTCTACCGAGCGGCTTCTCTCAAGCGCGGCATTTCTCACAGTGAAATTGACATTTTTGTGGCATCTCTCATCAGGAAACAAATTTTCAAGTCCATAGTGAAATAGCAAAACTGCGGCAAGTCTCCCAGGACTAATTGTCACATCTGCGGCATCTCTCGACCGGGAAAAATGTTAAAGTCCACATTCAAGTGACAAATCTGTGGCAAGTCTTACAGGACTAATTGTCACATCTGCGGAAAGTCTCCCAGGATGAATTGTCACATCTGCGGCATCTCTCACTAGCGGAAAGTGTCGCCAGCGGCATTTATCGCCCAACAAACTTTTCTAAGTAGTTCTAAAGATGGCAAAACTGTGGCAAGTCTCCCAGTGGCATCTTTCGCCTAAGAAAAATGTCTGAGTAGTTTTAAAGATGGCCAAATTGTGGCAAGTCACCCCAGCGGCATTTCTCGACCAACAAAATTTTCTAAGTAGTTCTAAAGATGGCGAAACTGCGGCAAGTTTCCCAGTGGCATCTCTCGTCCAAGAAGATATTATAAGTAGTTTTGAAAATGATGAATTTTACAACTAGTTTGAAAATTTTCTTAAGCGAAAGATGCAGCTGGGAGACTTGTCAGTAGTGACAGATGCTGCAAAAATGTCAATTTCACTTCGAGAAATTCCGCGCAAGAGAGAAGCCGCTAGGTAGAGATGCCGCAGTTGTGACATGTCGCAGATAAGACATGCCGCAGATGTGACATGCCGCAAAACCGAGGACGCGTTCGGTGGCTTTGTCATAGGCCCTTCAGTTCTATTCGAAAGGAATAGAAACCAAAACCAAAACAAAAATATGTATATATATATATATATATATTTAATTTTAATTTAGGTATGCTTGAAAAAGACACACAGTAGTGTTGAAACCTGCTATTATAAGCCTAATCTCTTCTTCATTTTCTTCCATCACTCCATTCATCTCCTCCAATTTCTGCTGCATATCACTGGTCACATACACCGCCACTGTCTTTCAGCTCTTTCTTCCTATCTTTACCTCTTCTACTATTGATCCTTTTCTGTTGTTCTTTCATCTCTTTCTTAGCCTTCCCTGTTAAATATTCGTTCGTGACTCCCGTCGCCATTCCTGCCATTGCTCTGACTTTTTTCTCCTTACTCTTCGCATTTTGAACCTGCCATTTGTAACCTCTTGGTAACTTTCCCCTTACTCTTTCACATCTCCCTTCATCTAGCCACGTCAGTATCAGTACTACAACATCTCATTGTTCCAACTTTCTCATAAATTTCCCATTCTTTCCACGCATGCTATATTCCAGTAACATATCCTCCATTTTCTCGCTTCTCGTCTCTTTTTCTTTCCTACTATTTTTAATATTCCTATCTCCTGTTTCTTTCTCTCCATTTCAATCACACCATTCATCTTATATCTGTATTCTCTCATACTTAACCCACGTTCTTTTCAGTTATTAGTATTACCTTCCGCTATTTTCCTTAAACGTCACAAAATTTTCCGGGCGGGATGACCCATGTCAAATCCGATCAGAAAATTTGCATGCAAATGAGTATTCGGATCTGCTACCTATTTATTCGTGGAATTTATGAAATTTACGGAATTCACGAAATTCACAGAATTCAAAGAATTCACGTAATTCACAGAATTCACGGAATTCACAGAATTCAATGAATGCGCGGAATTCACGGAAATCACAGAATTCATGGAATTTACGGAATTCACGGAATTCATGGAAGTCACAGAATTCATGGAAGTCACAGAATTCATGGAATTCACAGAATTCATGGAATTCATGGAATTCATGTAATTCATGGAGTTCGCGGAATTCATGGAATTCGCAGAATTCACATAATTCATGGAATTCATGGAGTTCACAGAATTCCTGGAATACGAGGAATTCACAGAGTTCATGGAATTCGCCGAATTTACATAATTCATTGAATTCACGGAATTCATGGAATTCACAGAATTCATGGAATTCACGGTGTTTATGGAATTCACGGAATTTGTGAAATTCATGAAATTCGCGGAATTCATGGAATTAGCGGAATTGACAGAATTCATGGAATTCACGGAAATCACAGAAGTAATGACATTCATGAAATTCACGGCATTTATGGACTTCACTAAATTCATGCAATTCACGGAAGTTACGGAATTTGCGGAATTCACGGAATTCATGGCCTCTATACTCAATATTCCATCTACCAAAAAATTTGATCAAAGCAATTACAAACTTTGGTTGGTTCAACCTATTATTTGGATGTACATATAGTATCCATATTCTATGGTTGAACCAACACAACTTTTGTTGAAGATATAAATGCATGATTTATTCAATGTCTCACGCACAAATGTCATCTAACAATTCTAAGAATTGGCTGAATTATGGCAAGTTGAAGTGAAGAAGACAAAAAAGTTTGGTTTTTAAATAACGGCTTTTTCGGGTTTACTTTGAAAACGGAAAACGCTATAACTTTTTTATCTATAGAAAAACGAGGCTTAATTCATTTTCCTATGATAATGTGTACTTTTAAAAGAAAAATGTAAAACGTGGTTTGAGCACGCACGTATGCTAATACATTAATAAAGAGAGAAAATTCTTTTTCTTTTCTGATTCCTATCTTATAATTTTTCTTTTTCCTTTGGTTTTGAATGAAATTTTGTATGTGTGCTTGTCTGAATTTTGTTGTTCTTGATTTTTAAATACTTTTTAAATATATATTTCTTTCTACCCATGTCAAATCATCATCTACTCTCTCCGAATTTCCATATAAAGCCCTCTTCTTTGTCATCACTTCCCTCTTATGTTCCTATTTCTTTAGTTTCGCCAGTACTATTTTCTCTCCTCTTCGCGCTTCCTTTCCTAAACCTCGCAAGAATTGTTATTCCAATTAATTTTGAATAACTGTTTGAAAATGTCCCTTAAATTATGGTTCAGAAGTTTTATAAGAATACATTTTTTGAAACCTCGAAAAATCAGTCGAAAAGTTTAGACTAAAAGTTAATATGTGAGCAGAAAAACCATTCTACCTCTACGCGTATGTGTGGCCTCATGAAATTCATTAAGGTTTTGTAACAATAGATCAAATAGAAGCTTAAAGAAGTTTATTTAATTATCTTTCCTTTTTCTTACACAAAATATATTTTATTGCTTCTAATCTGTATTGATAAGAAGTGATAAGATGACAAAGTTATGGATGTTCCTCGAGTAATAAATCAAGCAGATATGAAAAATTATGAGATATAAGAATAACTTTCCTTGCCCTTCTTCTCAATTGTAACTAATCTAATTAAGCAGTTATCATTAATGTAATTTTGAAATTAGTTCCCAGTTCTCTATCATTGCCAATATCTAGAAGAAAATGAAGATCGAAATTTTATTCTTCGTCTACATAGCTTTGTTTAATTTTACAAGTAAGTTTATATATATATATACATATATATATATATATATATATACAGTGCGGTGTATCTGGGCATGCTATCGTGTGCACTTCAACATTTCTATTATTACTGCAAATATTAACCGATTTTCATTAATCTTTTTTTCTCTTTCATGAAATAATATGAATAAACTATTTCTGATAATTAAAATTGAATCACGCGATGCTTTCATAATTTAAGTTTTTTGAACCGGCCTGCATCTCATAACAATGACAGGGTGATTCGTTTCGGGTAATTCGAAGCGCTCCCGAGTCTCCTCTCGCGCTCCGGGGAGTCTGCCTCGTCGAATTTGACTGGGGGTCCATTGGGCAGGGCCTGAAAATACACACCCAGCTAGTACTGAGAATCGCTGCATTTTTTTTATATTGTTCTTTTTTTTTTGTTTATAACGCAAAATATATACATTTTTTCAAAAAACCGAATCCAACCGGCAAAACAGACCAATATTTGGATGAAGTGTGCAAAATATCAGACAAAAATATTCAACCGTGTGGCCGGAAACTGGAATCCTGTTTTATAATGCTGATAAGGCCCCTTAATTATGGCATCGACCACTTCACTGGAAATTCAGTGGATGTGTCGTGTCTGAAGTAAGTACGTAGATGCACGCATACATACAAATATTCATACATAGCATACATACACAAATACATGTAGACAGCACTGATATATTTTTCGATATTGTATGTGTACAATTGACGTGCAATCAATATGCAAATTTGTAGAAAGGGTTTCTTTTGTCAAGCCATCGCATCATATTGGCCAGTTTTGTATCTTATGAATAATTTATAAGAGAGTCATAAATGGAGTATCGTTGCAAAGAAAAAACTAAGAGTAATCATTACCACGATTCCAGAGTAATCTTTACCCGCAACAAAAATTACTTTACCGTGGTAAGATTTACCCACCATATTGGGTATTAGGTGGTATTTATTATTTCCTTGCTCTGACTGAAAAGTTGAAAAATTCAGAAAATCGCGAGTTTCTACCTCTATTCTGATAGAAAAATGCATGAGACAGTAATAATTTTTTTAGACAATTTTTAAAACATCTGATTATCAATAGAAATTAATATTTGATGTTTTAAAACAATTTTTAATCAAACAAACCGCAAACCCAAAACCCAAATTTTCACTTTTGGGGTTCGTTAGGCCCCTTTAAACCACTGGAATAAACATCGATTTTTAATGCTGGTCTGGCTGAAAACGGATTGTGCTTCTAAAAATTGAAATTTGACATTTTTAGCATAATTTACAACTTACGCTATAAATAAGGAAGTAAATAATGAGAAATCTTCCAATAGAATCAATATAGTTTTGATAATATAGCTAGCCTGACAGAAAACTGATTTTACTACTAAAAACAGTAGATTTAAATTTTTCAGAGAAAAAGACAAAGCGAAATAATACACCGAGAGAAATCTCGAGATGTCAGTTCACGGAAGCGCGTGATTTTAGAAATACAATTTTTACGTGAAATAAGGACAGAGAATTCGAGATATGAATTCTCTCCATTAGAAAAATAAAATCATGTTAGGATCGATGCTTTAAAGTCTCTATGATCTATGATCATAGAGACTTTACATTTACATGATCTAAAAGCATAGAATTGGAAACCTGTGGGTGAAAGGGGCGTCGCCTAATGCCTGAAACTTCGAGACCGTTGCTTTAAAAGCAAGCTTTTGTTTCGCGGCAAAAGCTAGATATAAAATCAAGGAGCAGTTCCGTGAATTAATCTCTCGCGATTTATCTCCGTGTAAGAAAATAAATAGTCTCTTTCGCAGTGATAAAAATATCATATAAGAGAAATGAGTGGCCTGACTATAGCCTGGTTTGACTACTAAATTTCGGGGTTGTATTTTTAGCTGAAATGACAAATATTACTGTAATGAAGGAAATAAATAGTAAAAATTCCTGCTTTTATAAAATTGGCTTCATGCGGATTTTTAATTATTATTATTGGAGTTTTTCACTCGCTATTTTTACAAATGGTTTCAATTTAAAAACTGGGGTGTAGATTTTAATCATATATGAAATGACGAGCTATACAACTTTTCATTGGTAACGTATAATTTGTTTTTCTTTTGGTATACAAATCTTAAAAACAAATTTTTCAATTTCATAATTGAGGGCCGGGATGCAAGAACCGGGCGAGCGCTCGAAAACGTGAAAAATAATTGTTCAAGTGTCTTGTGTCATCCAAATTTTAAAAATCAAAAAATTGAATTCAAGGAAATGTTGAATTGTAGAGAATATTAAAATGGAACTTTTTTCTATTTAAAGTTTTTCCTCCTGATGTATATTTTTAATAATAAAATTGAAATAGTGGGAAAAAGTTTTCCCCAAATTCAATTATTTTTTAAAGCATAAATTGTCTTTACTTAGACAAATATGATTGAAACTGATTGAAATTTGGTACACACATGCATTATACCCTAGCGATGCCTACAAGATGAAGAACAAAGTCAAAACTGCACGGTTTTTTAGCTTCGGCGAAGAAAAGTATCGCGGGAACTTTAGAGTTGAAACAACTTCCAGTGAGACATTTGTTCCTCACTATTGAAGGAAGATTCCTGGACATTTTCAGATCAATTCATCAAAAATTGGCGGAAATATCCATTTTGTAAGAAAGTACGCGACGCTGCGCCGTCTACGACTCTCGTTAGCAGATTCAAACGCTTCTAAACGTTAGTAGTCTCGCCTGTACTCTCCTATAAACATAAAGGACTTGCCTTTTCGGAATCCCCGTAATAAAGTTTACAATTCTATTTACAATGTCCAGTTTAAATATCTCAGGTAGGCCAGCCTTCTAAGAAATCTGAGATATAATCCCAGGCGAGAAGAAGCAAGCGAGGGGTAGCGCGCTAAATGCAATGGGGGGAGTATACTACCCAAGTCAGCGGGTGCGAGTCGGGATAGACTTACGATTGGATTTTGTGATTCGATTGTGACGTGATTCCGAGTCGTTCTGAATGTTCGTACCAATTGAGTCCGAGTGTGTGATGCTTATTTGATGTGGGTGAAGGTGTTTAGCTCGCGTCCACGCAATAATGGCTACAATGGGTAGAGACACTCCTGGGTCTCCTGGATCTCAGGATACCAAAAACAAGAAGAGGAGACTCAACAGCTCTGATGTTAACAGTGAAGAAGGCGCTTCCACTTACGATAGTTTTGGAGTTTTGAGTACTCTGACATGGAGCTGATGAAGAAATGGAAGACGACAACCAGAGCGAAGGAAATAATTCGACAAACAATGAAGACACGGAAAGGAGAGTCAAGCTACCACCAATTATCATCACGCAGAAGATTGAAAACTACTCTCAGTGCAGAAAGAAAATTGTGTATACATCTACAAAGAAGGAGACTAAAATCGATTACTGTCCGGACAAACTCAGCATCCGTTGCTCATCTCTGCTGGACTATCTAGCTCTACAAGATGACCTGAAGAAAGAAAAAATGACCTTTTACACATATACGCCAAAATGGCTTCGCTCGAAGCACATCGTCGCTAAAAGGCTACCTGACATCTTTCCTGAAGAAATAGTGGAGGATCTCACAAGGCAAGGAGTGAAATTCGAGAGAATATTGATTATAAATAAGCATAAGTCTGTACCTGTGCCCTACATAAACCCAATATTTATGCTGACCTTTGACCAGGAATTGGACATGACAAAATTTTGGTACATTAAATATATATGCTCAGTGAAAGTGAAGTGGAAAAAATATAAGAATTCCAGGCAAGTGACACAATGCCATAATTGTCAATCGTTTGGACATGGCACGCTATACTGCCAAAATAAAACAAAGTGTGTGAAGCGTGAAAAGGGCCACTTGACTGCTAAGTGTGATAAAACCAGTGATACCCCGCCAAAGTGTTGCAATTGTGGTGGTGCTCATTGGGCAAACTACTCAAAGTGACCGAAGTACCTGAAGCATCTAGAAAAGGTGCAGAAGAAAAAGACTGACGACAAAGTGAAAACTGGCCAACTAAGGGCCAAGAATGGAGAACTCACAAATTGGAAGCAGAGATCGCTGATAGTGAATCAAAGCGAATTTCCACCCCTCAGGACGAGAAATATTCCGGCTCAAACTGCTGCCGAGATGACTACAGCAACTACAATGAATTGGGAACGGCAAAGAAAAGCTGCACAACCCACTTTCGAGGCAATCAATCAACTGCAGAGCCTGTCGCAGGAAATTGACAAACTGAACGAAATTGTCGATTTAGGTAAGATGCTGAGGCTCGCAAGAACTTTAAATTCTAAGTTACTTAACTGTAAAAATAGTGCGGAACAACTGCTAGTTATTTATCAGGTTATTGGGACATTTGAATGCCAATGGCATAACCAATAATCAACTAGAACTAAAACAATTTATACTTGCTCATAATATCGATATCATGCTCATAAATGAAATCAAATTAAAGGAAAAGAAGAAATTTAAAATGCCATGCTATATTTGTATCAGGAAGGATAGAAGCACAGGGGGGACTGGCAGAGGAGTTATGATTCTAATTCAGGATAATATTAAATACCATGAAATTCCAATACAAACTAAAGTCATTGAAGCTGTTGGCATTATGCTGAGCTTGCAAGATTTAAACCGTACTTTTAAAGTATCGAATAATTTTTTTTGTATATGGGGATTTAAATGCTAAGAACACGGCCTGGAATTGCAGAGCTAATAATGCTAATGGCAGAATCATCCATGACTATGCTTTTAAACATTTGCTTAGTATTATCTATCCAGATGCCTACACACTATATCCATATAATGGCACACTCCCTAGCACTGTGGATATGGAGCTTGCAAAAAATATTGGATGGAATATATAGTTGCTGATGTGATAGAAGAACTTAACTCTGATCATCTACCGGTCCTAATTGTGTTATCTAATATTAAAACCATTACTGATATTGGGGAAACTTTTCCTAATTACAGTCGAACTCGGATTTGACGTCGGTTTTGGGGTTGTCCTCGAACCTGACCTACCCTAACTAAACCGGATTTAGCTACGTTTTGTCACGCCTTCGTGAGCCCCGCACACCCCTCGCAGCTCCTGACATGCCTACCCGCGGCGCGGCGTTAATTCTAGGAAGCGGTAAACACACCCCGCGCAGCTCCTGACAAGTCTATCCGCGGCGCGGCGTCAATTCTCGGAATCCGTAAATTCGGGAACGTTGAATCCAAAACAACAGAATTGAAATGTTTTAAAGATTTATCAACATCACTACAGGTAAATAAACGAAAAATGTTTTTAAACTACAGTCGAACCTGGATTTAGCGTTAGTTTTGGGGCTGGCCTTGACGTTAAATCCAAAGACTCGGAACTATTTTGTCTCTCTCGTTTTTTATATCTCTCCTGTTTCTCTCTCTGTTTTATCACGCTTGAGTGCACACCGCACATCCCCCCGCAAACGCCTCTCACGTATCCCCACGGCGCGGCGTCAATTCTCGGACCGGACTCTTTCGGCTCCTAACGTTGGGGGAAGGTACCAAAGAGGAGCTCAAAACACTGTACGATGATCCGCTCGTGTATCTCGACGTAAAGTACTACTCTTTTACCGAAATGTACTCTAACTTATGTAAAAGTATATTAGACAACTTAGTGCATAATTTGCGCAATGCTGCTAAGAGAAAGAATGTTAATTACTTAAAAGTAGCTATTTCTCGGTGTGCATTTTCGAACCAGCACGAGTCTTCTGACTTTCGAGATCAACCAAAAATTGTCACGTTGTTACTCGGCGAGATGGGATTGGGTAGCAGGTTAGGTAAAATCGAGGATCGAAATCTCGATAAATGGCTAGGTTCAGGTAGGCGATGCGAATAACCTCACTCTTGGTCTGCGATTTGACGGGTACAGCTGCTTCCGTCCGTAAAGGAATAAGACTTATAATTTTGAATTAGAACTGGATCGAAAACCGTATCAGGATGTCCGCTGAAGAGGATGTAAAGGTTAGTTATTTTAATTTCTGGCGAAAATGACGGTGTTAGCCGAAAATTTGTACTTCGGAAGGTGCGAAATGTAACTCGTGGCAAACTCCTTCACGCTTTGTCCTTCATTAAGTGTTTCCTCACGGTAATAGTGTTAATTTCGGGTGATTTGAATCTTTAGAAGAATTGTGCGTGATTAATCACTAGGCTTCTCCTCGGTAAATAATGGATTCTACTACAGTGTCAATCTTTTTTAAGTAAGTTGAATAAATTAATTTAGTAAGTGCGTTCCATCAAAATTTCCCATCCTAGGTTTAATTCTGTCATAGATCCTATTCGGAATCTCCTGTAGATTTTTCGGTGCCATGATTTGAAGTTGTTCCTAACGGGCTGAAATTTAAAGTTTCCGGTTAAAAACGTGGAGATCTGAATCGATCATTATGATCTTTACCTAACCTTTTTTGGAATTTTTGATCGAAATGAATCTGAACTTTGAAGTGAATTTTGCCGTCGGTAGTCAATTTGTAGTGACTGGCGCCCTCCCTAATGAATAGTAAAGTGATAATTATAGTAATAGGCCATTGAGACGAAACCTGGTCACACGAAAAAAAAAAAAAAAAACCCTGGATACTGATTTTCACAAACATATATAAATTTTTCGTCTGTCATAATGGATTTGCCATTTTGAATTTTAAAAATGTGACTTAATATTCGGCATTAGAGCTGCAATAAATTCCAAGTTAGTGATTTTTACAAAAATTTATATATGTTTCAAGTTTTTTGTCCACCATATTGAATCGGCCATTTTAAATTATGGAAAGCTGGCCTAAGATTCGGAATCAGAGCCCCATAATCCCAATGTACTTGTTTACAGAAACATTTATACATTTTCCATTTTCCGCCATATTAGATTGGTTATTTTGAATTTTGAAAATCGCAATTACTATAATCCGCCATATTGCATTCATTATTTTTAATTTTCATATTTGGACTTTGAATTTGAAATCAGCGGCCTAAAAAAACCCGTGTAGCAATTTTTAGTCAAAATGGTTTTTTTTACAAGTATGATCCGATATATTGGACAGGCCATTTTGAATTTTTATATTTTGACTACGAATTTGGAATCAGCGACCCCAGAAACCTTTGAATAACCCGAATAATGAAATTAGCTCTGCTAAAATAATGCATTCCTTCAAGGATTAAAATAGCAGATAGAACCGAATTGTTCTCAGAATCCTGAAGTTCTACATCAATCTAAAGGCATGACTTGAAATCACCATGCAAAAATCTATTTAAACACGTATGTATAAAAAAAAACATTATATTTATACGCCTGTGGTATTCGATGTACGAAAATTAAACAAAAATTGCTAACTTCAAGATAGATTTTCAAGGTCAAAAATTATTTTTTACACTTTCTCTATATTTTTTCTATATTCGCTAAGGATTTATTTTCAATTAAAAAAAAAAAAAACCTATCCCTCTAGGTTATTCATATGGAAAGTTCTACGATTTTGAGAGAAAATATACAAAAACCGCCCATAGTGCGCCGTCAAGGTGGGCGTGGACTTCTGAATCTCCAATGTCTTCATAAACCAATTGTTCTGAGTGCAGCTTACATCGTTACAAATGGAAAGATGCTCTCCTAAAAATGGTCCGGAATCTGTTGCATCCCGAAATTTTACAAAATTTGATGTAACGTCTAGCTAGGCGCAACCTACCTTACCCCACATCTTTCCGATTAACTCCATCAAATACAAGCGATAGCATGACCGATCGTTTCTGAGTTTGAATCTAAGAATGGTAAATGCACTACGGTCGGTAAGATAAAGACCACAAGATACTTAAAGTAGTACCATGAAGGGATAGGAACTCATAGAATACCGATAAGTTAGCATATGTTCGGTTAATGAGAGATTGTAATTGCAGACTTTCCCGCTATAAGAAAACTAAGTATAGTTAATAACATACGAATGTACGAATATTCCTAATAATCTGAAACATGAAAAATAACAAAGATTTTTTAAATTTTTATCACTTTCTATTTTTTTATATAAATATACAAAGAGCGAAAATGAGACATTTTTTAATGATTATTTTTTATCTTTAAATAAATAATTTAATTAATCCCATTATAACAAGGGGGGTTAGGTTGGTGTCCGACGCCAATTTTTTGTAACTTTGCAGATGAAAAGAGGATCCCAGACTATGAAAAAAAAATTAATTTTTTGGGCAATCGTTCATATTGGGCTCTTCCGACTTTAGATATAAGGTGAAAATTCGGGCCAGATGCTGGTGGGTTGAAGGAAACTTCTTCCACCAGAAGGTCTTGGTGCAATCTGGTCCCGGAGCCGAATAGCTCTTCATGCTTCTTAATATACTGAATGCGGGACGCGTACTGCTTTGCCCAGCCTATCTTTATGCTGAGTTGATGCATCCGTCTTTGGGTTTTATGATCAACGGTTTTTTTTATTTTACGGTTGGCATCTGCCGAAGCTCGCGCTGCATTATATACACTACAATTGATAGGCCAGAGGTCGTATGATTCGGAAAAATCTTCACGAAGCTCTTCATCCAGTTCAGCCAAATCTTTGTGCTTGAGAGAAACCTGAATGTTGATGTTTCTCTGGGTGCTGACGCATGGATCTTCCTCTATTGGATGCCTGCTCGAGGTTGGTCTCAGTGTCGCCTCTCTTTCTCTGTTACTGACTTGTTCTGGCTGCGGTTGAGTAGGCGCTCCGCTTATATGAACCCTTTCCCGGTATTCCTCGGCACGTTTTCGCAGATGTTTATCCGAAAAATGCGAGATCTCTGGGTGTTTTTCGCACCACAGAGTATGCAGTCGCGCCTTGTAACCTTTTCGTTCAGGGGCAATGCTGGTATCATAAGCACTCCAGCTGGTCGTCCCTGAGTCGATCCGTCCACTTAGAAGTAATAAGATTCTGCTGGTCCATCGCATTGACTCAGTCTTGATTGGCTCCCCCAACTCTAGGGTAGTCGGCATTGTTGTCCGACCAATTGTCGGGAGCCCTGCGCGTTTGATTGTTTCGAACCGCACTTACTACAAATATGTTTGGTGTTATCATTGTTGTTCCCACGAACAGCTAGGGAAAAAGGTTTGTCCATCCTTATGAGACCCGCATGCAAGGATAAGGCTGCATACTCTGAGAGATCGCCCGGTATCCCACAGTCACCGTTTGAGACACCTCACCCAGGTGACATTCAGCTTTCGGCACGGTTTCTACGCCTCCGCTTATTGGTTATTCCTTCGGGACCATCCCTGGACAATTGAGGCGCCGGATGCAAAAAGGAGATATAAAATTATAATGCTGGAGTGGGGAGACATATGGGCACTTGAGAATAAAGTTTTAAATTTAAATTTTTTAAATATGCATTCGTATTAAAAATTCAATTACGTATCTTCTTTTTCAAGTAGAAAAAGTTGTAGCTTTCTTAGTTTTTGAATTATTTACAAAAAAACTGTTTTTTTATTTGATTAAAATATTTCGCCATTTTTTACTTCAACTCGTGACGAAGTCGGAACATTTTAATATGTTGTAGTGAAATTCATAAGAAGTATGCATTGACACCTTCTGCGACCGATGACGTTAGCAAAAGTTGAAAATGTTTATTTAAACAAAAACTTAATTTTTTGCCATGGCATTGCACAATTCGTGCACAAACAACTTTGGTCGTTTCGGGAGTCGAGCGAATTTTGAGCAAGCAAAAACTTTCATTGAGAAAGTTGTTCAGGAAGGTTCAAAGAAGTTTTCTGGAAATTGTTAGCTTGATTGAAATAGTAGTTAACAAACTGTTGACGTTTTAATTTTCCGGCTCGATCGATTATCTGCCGCGTAGGGAGTGTTCCGACCGGTAAGTCGTTGTTGCCCCAGAGTTGTAAACTCTGTCTTAGAGTACGTAAAATATTTTTTAACTGTAATGCAATAAAACATGAAAAATCATGGCTTATCATAATTTTTTTGTGTTCTTTCTGATTCAAATATTTAAAAGTTGCCACTTGTGTAAACATTACTTCATAATCTTTCTGATTTTCTTAAACCAAAGATATTCGCTGAAATATTACATGATATTTTCTTTGTTTTAAGTTATATCCGAATACGTATTATAAAAGCTGTTCAAAATTTCATAATATAAATGCAGTAACAATTTTTACTTGAAAAAAAATCAGAGATCATTTTCAGAATATATCTACTATTGTTTTGAAGTGATAATCATAAGTTTGAACTAAAGAAAGTCTGGTTAAATTACCCAGTAAATTTATCTGCAATTATTTTTTGCGCCAAAGGTAAAAATCTTGTATTTTATGTGTTTATTGAAATAATGGCTTTAAGGTTACGAAAAAGTGATAGTTTCGCACCTCCGAGAGCACCGATCACAAGGATAATTACTTTAACCGAAAATTTGGGGTACAGTCGTTGTAACTCCATTTTAGGGTCTTGATACCTCTCCTCCTTTTCCTTCTCCTTGGCAGTGATGTTCTAGTCGGCTGGAGCCGAGAATTCGATGACGAATATGGTTCGTTTCTCGAAGTCTTGGAGAACAATGTCAGGCCTCGAGTGTGCAACGGAGATTGCTATCAAAAAATCGTAGTTCCATTAAATTTGGCACTTCTCGTTTTGGACAATTGACTCTATCTCCCTTGGATCGTTCGGCAAGGCAGGGTCGCAGCCAACACCGTAAGAGCGACAAGGATGATAATAAAGCACTCTTAGGGCGGCATTATGTCTGTAGATATAGGTTGTTCCTGCATGAGTGAGACACCCAGATAGTATGTGTGCTAGATACTCTGCACCTATCGCTGGGAACTTCTTCACATAAAATGAGGTCACGGTGGAAACGACACCGTCCTGGTATGCGAAAATGAAACCTTCTGTACCTGAATTAAGCTCTGATGATCTGAGAAAAGCAAAAGTTTGCTCCTTCGACAAGGACTATTTTTCTACATTTTGTGAGACGTGGCCATGAGTGAGATTTACGGCGGTCCTACTGGGAGCCGGTGTCATTTTTAGATGGCAGTGCTCCCAGTGGGACCCTGGGGTGGTTGTTTAACGCAGGATTTCAGCTGTAACCATGTATCAAGTCTGTGAGATAAGTATTTACAGTCTGCGACGAATTCAATATTATGATGCGGCAAACCTCTCGTGCTTTTCAGGCTATTAACCAGTGAAACCTTGGCACCTTTAAGAGGGTCGACGATCAAGACGATGAGCTTAACAGAATATTCCGGGTATAACCATCACAACTCCCTTATAATGTCTTTATACCTCTCTTTCTTTTCTTTCTCCTTGGCTATGATGTTTCCCAGATAGCCATATGCGCGTATAGTGGGACGCACGTGCGCCGCACGCGTGCGGCTCGCACGCAAGCGATGACGCAGATCCGTCCTCATATGCGTGACAGGTGCGTAGCACGTCGTGATGGTCGCACGTCGTGCGGGCATAGTGCGATCACACGTTGCGGGTTCTTGCGGACGATATATATATATATATATATATAAAATATGTGATGTTGATCCTATATATTTATACCCCATCAATTTTTACTATGTAGCAGCACAAAGTATAAGGTAGAATACAGCAATTGTCATTATTGTGAAAGTTACTTCGTGAAATTAAAAATATAGGCGTCAGCATAACATACATATCTTTTTATGCAGCTATAAACGCACGATCGATTAGAGAACCACACCAAACAAAACAAACCTCGCGGTTGAGTGTTTGGAGTGTAATGAATGAAACACAGAATAGAAATGTAAATACCGAAGAGAGAATAGCACGCATACACATCGAGGGAATAGAGTCGCAGCACAGGAAAAATAAAAATTGTTGAGAAAACTTCGGAAAACATGGAAAATGATGCAAAACGACACAAGACCGCCGGACGAGAAGTCGCCATAGAAGTCGCGGAGACACTCGTGGCGCGTTGGGCATTTCCGTTAGATCGACGAAGGTTGCTACGCCATATAAGTATTATTCAACAACAGCGCGCAGTTTTTAAATACAGCTTTCTTCATTCCACTTGGAAATAGTTAAAACACATACAAGTCTGTGGAAGATGCCGTACATCCTCTTGTCGAAGAGCTGTTCGCGGAAGGTTTTCTCCTGTGTTTTCTTAATCGGGGCCTTCAGGAGTGAGTACTCGAGATGGATAAGATTTTATATATTTGCTCACCCCTGATATTGAAGTCAAGGCCGAGTGTTCCAGCAGTCTCCTCTGCTGTCTTGTACAGAAACGCCCCTTCGCCCACTTGTTCGTGTTTCCTGACCAATTTAAGAAGAGGGTCTTGTACATTTGCGACTATATGTGCTGCACCCAAAATAATCCTGTTGTGAAGACATTCAAGATTCAGTATTGCGCGACCACCTTGACGGCGTGTGATATAAAGTCGCGGAACAGAAGGCTTAAGGTGCATGCTTTTGTTCATGTGCATAACCTTTCGGGACCCGATATCGAGGGATCTGAGCTCGTCCTTCGTCCATGGAACCACTCTAAATGAATCGACTACTACAGGGACGGCAAGCATATTCATCGCAGATACTTTTTTTCTCGCCAGCAGTTCGGAAGACCAAATTCGTTGGATGAGACTTTTGTGTCTGCATCGAAAAGTATACTTTATAGATGTCACGTCCTGAATGCAGATCTGTGGGATGCCCGGGTATGTATAGCGCATTTTTCTAACCGGAACTTCATTCCAATCTCATGAGTGTAATATTTGACAATGTCTAGAGATAGATGTAGTTTCTCTTGATTTTCAGCATAGATCTTCAGATCATCCATGTAAAATACATGAGTGACCTTATGCTTTCTATTTACCGCTTTGCCGCAGAGGTACCCTTCGAAATGGCGAAGTGCGAGAGATAGTGGCATTAATGTAAGGCAAAAGAGGAGATGGCTCATGGTGTCGCCCCGAAACACACCTCTCTGAAAGGTGACACTGTTAGTGATCACACGATGTTTTCCAGATGAGACAGCAAATCTGGTTTTCCAAAGCTGCATTCATCTCTCTATGCACTTCACGATGTGGGATGAACCTTTAAGCTTTCCAACAGACAGATGATAAGTCTATGGGAGGTTGAATCAATAACTTTCCGGTTATGAATTCAAGCCATCAATAGGTAACGCTGATAGGATGCTGCGTCTTCACAGACACATCTATCAATGAGTAGTTTCTCCCGAAATCCTGCTACGCCTTCCTTTAAGTGGCGCTGTTCGTACATTTCTCGCCACACAGGTCCAATTGTCCGAACAATCCCATAATTTAGGGTAGATGTGAAGACCGTATACAGTGTGTTCAGACAAGTTATTGGCCTGTAATTTTCAAGGTCAGCTAAGTTGCTCGACTTCGCCAGGAGCGCGGTGTGCCCTTTAGATATGACGAGAAAATGCGGACCAGAAGCTGATAGGTTAAGGGAAACTTCTTCCACCAGAAGTTCTTGATACCATCTGGTCCCGGAACGGAATAGATCTTCATGCCTCTTAATACGTTTTTCACCTCCTCGGTAGTGATATGTAGGCATTCCTCCTTAGGTGTTATGAGGGCACTGCACAGCTCCTTGAAGCTATTTATATTCGTTGAGTATTCTTTCAGTGGATGCTGGACTTCGTAGACTTCTCTCCAAAATGCCTCGACCTTCTCTGGTGTGGGCGGGTGGATGACAGTAACTGGAACAGAAAAATAATTTTCGTCAAGCAGACTAGATGGGGATATAAATTAAAATTTTTATTAAATTCAAATTTTATTCAGTAAAAAAGGATCTCTCTCCTCTAACTCCACTGGGATTCGAACACCAGATCAACCGATTTCTGGTTCTGATTGTTGTTCTCATAAAATTTTTGGTGTATTCGAAAAAGCATTGTCCGAAAAGGAGATGCCTTTAAAAAATATTTGCGCTTTAGCGTGCGATAATGTCTCAGTAATGGTTGGCAATAAGTCATCTTTCACAACAAAATTAAAGAAGAAAAGTACCCGTTTAATTATCTTCCAGTGTGTCTCGCATTCATCGGCAATTGTAGCAAAAAATGCTTGTGCCATAATACCAGATGTAGATGATGTAATTAAAGACTTACCAATATTCTTGAAGGCTAGTTCCAAGCGAACTGCTATTTTTTGATCAATTGTTTTGGAATCAGGTTATGAGTTTCAAAAAATTCCTTGTCATTTTGAAATTTGCTGGCTTATCCGCTTACGGTGTATGATCATGATAATAATTAATTGGGATGCTATTCTTCAGTTTCTTATGGTCCTCGTATCTGAAAATGTAGAGAAGGCCAAAGAATTGCTAGGAAAGATGCAGAAGCCTTTAACATTCGCATATTTTCTATTCTTGAAATTTACTTTGAGTAAGTTCTACGAATACAATACTAACTTTCAAAGTCGCGAAACCTTGGTCCAGGAACTGCAGCCATACTCAGTTCAATTTTTTGTATCCATTCTTAGCACCTATTTGAAAGTGGGTCTGCTTCAACCTGATTTACTCTTTCAGATCATTACCAATGTCAACTTTGCAGATCCTAGTAATCAAAGGGAGTTAGAAACCATTGACGTTGGTAAGGAAACGCGTGAGCATTTACAACAGCAACTTACAGACAAGAAGTTGCAAAAAGAAGAAGTCGATGAATTTCTTCGTAATTGCTTGGAGTTTTATGTCACTGCAAGCAAGGAAATTCGTAATCGTCTTACTTTTGGTGATATCTTTTTGTCTTGCGTTTCTGTTTACCGACCGCAAGTAGCTTTCCATGCTAATCGAAGCGAAACTTACCCTAGGGTCTGGAAATTTCGTCATGATTCAGGGTCGTTTGACCAAACAGGAATGCTAAAAGAGTGGGATTATTTACTCGACATTAGTCAGGAATCAAAAGAGAAATGGTCGAATTTATCTTTTGACGATATGTGGTCTTCTATCGGTCTATTCACATCGAATAAAGGAGAAAAGCTCTTTCCAAATTCGACCTCAGTATTGAATATTGTTCGAGGTCTTCCTCATTTAAATGCTGAGGCGGAGCGAGGTTTCTCTGTGCTTACGGACGTGAAAACCACAAAAATAAGTCAATTAGGGACCAGGACGGTAAATTCTATTAGCGTTTTTCGAATAGCATTGAAGGCGAGACATCAAACAGTCAGATCAATGACCATCACGTTGAAGCACTTGCAATTAATGGCCGACGATATTTATGATAAGGTCAAAACTGAAAGGGAATCTGGTTTGACGGTCTTTGCTCATTAGGAAGGGGATTAATTATAATGTCTAAGGCATGACTCACAAAATAACGAGAATTAAATTCTATATCACTAAAGGTACGTTCTTTATTCTTTTCTTCACGTGCCTGTGGTATGGAAAACTCATTTTAATTATTTTGTGAGTAATTAGGCACCCGAAAATATCCAGAATTAATCAAAACTTCTTCATTCTTGATTTGTCGATTTTCCAAGCTTCTTCATTTCTTCATTTTAATCGCTTTCTTAATTTCTTGATTTCAAAGAAAAAAATTCGTTCGAACGTATAGTGGTAATCGATAGGGGCAAGTCTGAAGTAGAGACTGCATTTTTTAGTGTTTTTGAAAATTTGTGAACTCAACCAAAAGACGCTAAGGTAAGCCCGTTAGGTACTAACTTTTTGCAATTCCAAAACAAATTTCTATCGGATTTTTTTTTTCAATTCAAGAAAGCTACTCCCATAAAAAACGTACCTTATTAGTAACTTTTATTTACGTTCACAAATTTTCAACTTCATAGGTAGGAATGGGATAAGTTAAACTTCCTTTTAAAGCAAAAACCCTTCTTGTCTTCGTAGGGCGTGGACTAGACTTACAGGGGATACCACGTAAAAAACGGCGCCTTAAACTCTACCTCCACGGCGGTGTGGAAATGAGTTTCATTAAAAAATCTGAGAGATTTTGTAACAAACAACTATATGAATTTCTGACCTTTCTTATTTTTATTTTTTAAGTGCATTTTAGTCTGCTTTATGTTTAGGGCAAAATCACATTTTGAAATTTGACCCTAAGGTCAAACATGGTACAAAAATTTCGTAAAATTTATGAAACGACCAACTACTTACAAGAATTTTTAAAATAAAAGTCAGTGTATGTCATATTCAAATAACATTAAGGAATATTTATAAAAAGTATTGATATTTTTAATTTTGAAAATTAATGTATACAAAGTACACTTTTTATTTGAAAGAACCCCGCAGAATTTGTACAGAAATGGGCTTTTGGCTAATTTCGTTGTAATTAAGATTAGCTCCAGTTAAGCCAAAAATATATGCGCAGTAATCCTTGGTGGGTCGTCGCCATGTGCAGTTGGTCATGGTGGCTCGTAGGCATGCGCAGTGGATCATGATGTGCTGTAGACTTGCGGAGTGGGTTATGGTGGTCTGTAGACGTGCGATTTCTTTCTGCCTTTAAATGTCAACATTAGGCATTTGTTTATATAATTTGTTTATAAAATTAATAAAAAATATCGAATGTCAAATTTTTATTATCGGGTATTATTTTTTCACTAAAAGCAAGTAATTTTAACGCATACATTTACTTTACAAACGAAGAATTCATAGTGTAGACTATTTGTTAAATTAATTTGTTTATAAAAATTATGTTAACAATATCATATTTTTTTGCTTTGGAATATCCTCGCGATTAAAGTCTGGCAATGCTGACCATAAAACAAATTTTTTCACGAAGATGAACCTAAAAACCTAAAAATCCAATCTACTTTTTCTTCACACTTTTCATTTAAATAAAAGTTTAAACAAAATACAATTAAAAAATCAAGCCACATAACTCTCTCCAAAATTTAATGCTGAATTTTTCTAGAAAAAATTCCAAAATTGGTTAAAAATTGCCAGCTACAAGTTATTTTGAACCTCGTTTTTTCATTTCATCGTCAGTGGCTGACCAATTAAAAAGAGGCCCGAAGAGCTCCCTCGTTGGTTTGAATTGAATATTTTAGTATGGCGTCATGGGAATACGTCATACGACTTTTTAGAGGAAATGCTATAAACGTGAGTCATAAAGGTACAAATAGTAATGTTTCTCAAGTGTAGAATCTATTTTCTTAGTCATTTTTCATTCTTTTGTCGATTCACAATCTTTCAGTTTCACGAAATAAAATAAAATATCCTAAATGTCAGGTTAGTGGTACTCTAACCTCAAATTTCGGAAAGTTGCTTGTATTTCGTGAAACTGAAAGGTCTTTAACCGATAAAAGGATGAAGAAACGGAATTGCGCAAATGCATTCTACACTTGAAAAGATTGCTATGCAGACCTTTATAACTGACCTTTTCGTTTCGGCGATTTTCTACAAAAGTCGTATGCAGTTGCAGTACCGTGTGCTAACCTCCCAGACGGCTGATATTTCCACCTATCGACGTCATGCCACAAAACCCACCATTCCGCGGAATATTTGACTCGTTTTTTGATTCTAAAATATTGATTTTTAGTTGGCAAATTGCACTATTTCCAGGAAATTTGAGTTTTTTTACAATATCCGATGATTTCATATTAGTAGTACATATATGCAAAAATGTGGCATACATGGTTTTACGTTATTTTTAATACGAAAAAAATTGTCATGTTTTAACATGTTAGCAATTCTTAACAGCAATTGAAGGTAAGAAGTTGTCGTTCGAACGGAAGATTTCGTTTTGCTTTCACAATATCTAACCTCGATATGGACAATGTACAAGTTTTAAATCTTCCTGAGCAAACCTTATTAAAGAATTTTTCCGTTCTTTTATTTTTGCTTAGAAACAAACTTTAATTTCAACTCGAATTTCAGTGTTCAAAACCTTTTAACAAATACATAGATATTTGAAAGTTTGATGTTATATTATTCATTGTATTCTTTTGTATTTTTTATGGTATTCGAAAAAAGTTTTGAAAGTTTTATTTAAATATTGTTTTAATAATTTTCTAGACAATACTTCATCTTAAAAACATTTTTTTTTATTCAGACAACGTCTGTTATGTTTTGAAACATAATACATACTAACAATGTCAACTATGTAAACTACATGTAAACTATTCCTTTAAATAATAAACTCTGAAACTTTTACCTTACCTTTCTCCTCGATCTCCATTTTTTAAAAATACGACGACAAAAAAATTTTAAAAACTCACTGCAATAGCCTTGTTACTAAATCGGGGAAATCGAAACCTAAACAAACAGTCAGGGCAGCCTGAACCGTTTCCATAATATTGCGCAATATATTCGACTTATTACTCGCACACGGCAACCTTTCCGACGCAAGAGGCGCAACCGTCTCTCACCCCCTGAGCTGAGAAACTGCGAGGGCCAACAGTTCTAGGAATGTCGGGTATTATTGATTTCAAATCAGCCGCGCTTTCCGGCTGAAAAAGTCACGACGGGCGGCGCATCGATACAACAACGGGACAGCCAATGAACGTCGCTGATAAAAATAAACTGCCCACTCGTGGTAAGGGTGGGGCCCCCTCCAGCTAGGGAATAAAAGAATCGTTTCCAATCGATTCGTTTCAAGGTCAGGGGAAAAGTAGAGTTTTCACTGTATTTAGAAAATAATTGTTTATAACTAGTAATTTTCTATTGCTAATCAAGTAATGTTTATTGAACTTTTATAATGATAATTTTGTTCTGACACAACGCTCGTTCTTATTTTAACAATGATTCTTCCATCAATCTTCATTACTGCTATCTACAGGTTCAGTCGTCTATCTGAAAATGCAATTTTTTTTATTATAATAATTATGTTCATGACGCTGGTTTACAAAAAAAAAAGGTGAGGACTATTTGACAAGAGCACTTTATCCTTGTGTATTTTGACGCGCTGAATACGAATCCGAGGTCTATTTACCTCCATCACGTCAGGTTCAGGGTCATTTCAAGGTCAAATACAGGAAAAGCCCACTAATAAACTTCAAAAACCTTTTACATATGTTTTTTGGGTCGCTGGATCGAAATACGAGGTCGATTTACCTCTAACGCTTCAGCTTCAAGGTCATTTCAAGGTCATTTCAAGGTCAAAGACAGGAAAAGCCGTTCCACAAACTTAAAAAACCTTTTACATATGTTTTTGGGGTCACTGAATCGAAATCCGACGTCCATTTACATTCACCGCGTCAAGTTTAAGATGATCGTCTCGTCTCGATCGACTTTTTTCATTACAAATTCTTGATCTCCATTACATTTCAGTTTCATCTAATTATTCTTTAAGCAAATCTCGATTTTCTCCAAAAATGATCGATATGCATCACTAAATAAAATTCTCGTTAGAAGACGTCAATTTTTATCAAAGTTTTAATCGATTTTCGGATGAAAATTTTCTTTGGCTTTTTTCGGGTATGGATTCTAAGCATGTTTTATCGTTTTTTAATCATTTATGCTAATAGTTCTAAAAACCTGCTGTTGTGAAGCTTTGTTTTATTAATAGCATTCAAACGTGATGGCCGAGGTACAGATTAAATTTTTATTTAAAATTCTGGCAAATTCAAATTTTCACAACTACATAGAGACAAGTACCTATACTATAAGCTTTCGACAAAAATGGTAAACTTTTTGGAATAATCAGTATTTAAGTTAGCTAATGTTTTTGTGGTCTTATCCCTTACGGCTTAAGTATCGACACAATAAAGGAATAATAATTTTTTAATCCTTACCTCGCTAAATAAATATTAACCAAAAATTCGTAAGTGTGAGCGCGCCTAGGGTGCGCGTCCGTCCAATCTCGCGTTTTGCACTCGGATACACTTTCGGTTCTCAGCCCGCACACTTTGTGCTAGGATTACAAAATCCCCGAAACCTCTACTTTACAGGCCTTTTTGAAAGGAACAATTTTTTGTTGAAAATTTTGTTTATCTTGCGTTGTTTGGCTAATAATGCAAATGCTAGATTTTTCAAAAGCATTTTTGATGTCTAAATTTTCAAAGAAGTACTATGATTCAAACCAAAATATATTTGAAGGCAACTTTGTAGAAATTTTTAAAAGAACTAATTTATTTTGCAGACTTCCTTCATATCTCACGTAGTTTGGCTGAAAATGTTGAATTATGGATCTTTCGAGAGCATTTTTGACGTATAAAAATTATATTCATGGACAAGTGCCCAAGAATGGCCCTCCTCGACGAAGAATATGTGGATCTCGGGACAGTGAGGGTACGGGTGTTAGCGTTCGCAGATGATAAGGTTGTGATGGCAGAGTCAATCGAAGACTTGCAAAGAATGTTGAGCAATCTGAATACAAGCATAAAGAACATGGACCTCAAAATTAACGTAAATAAAGCAAAAATTATGGTGTTTGAAGGAAAGGGTGAGAATACAATATGCAACATTGTCCTAAACGGTGAAAGAATAGAACAAGTTGATAAGTACGTATATCTTGGTAGCCTATTCACTAATGACGGAAAGAATAGATGAAGAGTTAGATAGGCGTATAAACGAGGGTAAGAAGGTTATCGGTAGAGCAGGACGCGGTTAACATGAAATTCCTACGCATGATTTGCGGTAAAACGCTGATGGACAAAATGAGTAATGAGATAATTCTCAAAGAATGTGGTGTAGAGGAGACACTAGCTGACATATGTGAAAGAAATTTGTTAAGAGTTTGGGCATGTTGAGAGAATGAAAGATGAACGGCTGACGAAACAAGTGCATGAGAAAATGCATGGACACGAAGGAAGTTAGAGAGGTATGCCAAGACAGGAAAGTGTGGCGACAAATAGTTTATAAGAAATTTTAAACTTAAGATCGAAAAGAAATCTATTTTATCATGAATAGTTTTATGCAATATGAGCATGAAAAAGATTCATAATTAAAACAAAACAGAATTCCAAACTATCAAATGCTTGAGGAAGAGTGTCAGTGGAGTGAATGCCGCCTGAAACGAAAGACCTGGGATACTAATGGTCCCGAGTGGGGAGCTTTACATAATGAATTTGTGAGGCTCTTTACCTGGGGTGATCGCTATAGAGACATTGATCAGCGGCCTGGGTCGGAAGAGTTTTGCGGAACGAACTTGTTATTTAAATAAAGTGCAAGTGCTTTCTAGACTAGAGCAATATAAAAATCTATACCCTCTCCCCCACATTACACCCTTTATCACCGAGTGAGTCACGCTACCCCGAAAGGGATATGGCTTAATCGTATAACGAAAGAAAACCCGAGAGTTCTATCAGAAAAAGGTTTAATATTAAATGTTCGATATTATCATAATAAAGAAAATAATGATGTTATTATGGCCGTTTCTAGGTTAACCGAAATTCGGTGAGCGTTATAGAAAAAATATTCTTGGTGAGCCCAGGGAAACTAGAAAGCGCGGCTACTTAGGTATAGGTACCGAAATTCGGTGTGCCGCAGACTAAATATTTTCATTGTGCTTAGACACTTCGTTTTATTATCTAGCAAACATTATTAGTAAACTAATGATAAAGAATATGTTTCAAAATTAAAAAAAAATGGCACCACATTAATTGCGATTTATATTATCATTTGTGTTTTTAATATTCATTTCGCAAAAAAAAATATATTGTTGATGATTGTTGGATAATTTGAATTTAAATTCATGGACCAGTAATGTATTAATTTTTCGGGCTTGAATATGAAAGAAACTGACTAGTATGACGGAATTTGTTGTCAAACTGACCGGTCATGTTTAGCGCTAGGGCTAGTATTACGGAATTTTCCCAGACGTTAGACCTGATTGAACTGGAAAAGGGGTTATTATTATTATTATTATATCATTAGGCCGTTTCCCTTTCGGGGTAGGCATGAATTGCTAGGTTGGAAAGTAGTGATGTGTGGATGGGTAAATAGGTGAAGGGTAGATAGGTATATAGGTTTAAGGTATAGATATTTTCTATGCATCTCACTATGTGTGGATGCACCTTCAAGCTTTCCAACAGACAGATGATAAGTCTATGAGAGGTTGAATCTAAAGCTTTCCGGTAGTCAATCCAGTTTATTGACGGGACGCTTTGCTGGGCTGCAGCATCTTTACAGACACAGCTGTCAATTAGCAGGTTCTCTCGACAGCCTGATAACCCTTTTTCGAGCCACGTAGCTCGTACATCTTACGCCACACAGGCTCAGTTCGCCGAACAATTCTGCTGTTTAGAACAGCTGCAAAGATGCCATATAGTGTGTTCAAACAAGATATTGTCCTGTAATTTTCTGTGTTGGACAAGTTGACTTTTTTCGGTAGGAGTATCGTGCGTCCTATCACCAGCCACTGCGGAGTGGGTGTCTCCGAATTTAAATATGAGGTGAATATACGGGCCAAATATTGGTGTGTAGAAGTAAACTTCTTCCACCAGAAGTTCTTGATACAATCTTGTCCAGCACCGGAAAAGTTCTTCGTGCCTCTAAGTGCTTTCTTCACCTCTTCGACAGTGATAGATGGACATTCCTCCTCAGATTTTATGAGGTGGTCGAAAAATTACTTGAAGCAGATGATATTGTCAATATCTTCTTTCAACCTTAGTGTTTTCGCGATCTTGTATACCTCACTCCAAAAAGTCTCTACCTCGTTGAGCTTGGGTGGATTTTGACAGAAACAGGGTGATTACTGAAAAGGCGAGATGGGTCAGCGAGAAACTTTGGATTCTCCCTGATCCATCTCTACCTCTTCTGTATTCTCCTTCTTGCATCAGATAACAGCCGTATTTTGTCAACAACATGCTGCTTGATTGTCAGCAGATTTGACTTGTTCAGTGTGTGATTCAAGATCCTCAGTTTTTGGGCGAACTTTCGAACCCTTTCCGTGAACGGTCTACCAGATGTTATGTAGTCAATTACACATCGAACACGGGACTCTTGCGAGATTTCTCCACGAAGAAGGGCATCCATTTCAGCCAGATTTTGGGGCTTAGGAGGAACTTGCATGTTAATGTTCTATATTGTCCTAAAATCGTGATCATCTATCAAAAGGTGCCTGCTTTTCGCGGTTGATCTTAATGTCGCTTCCTCATCTTCGGCTGCAGCTTGATCCAGCAGCGGTTGGGGAAGCACTCCTCGTGCATATCCATTTTGCTCTGGGTGTTTATGGCACCACAGATTATATATACGCGCCATAAAGCCTCGGTGAACAGGGAAAATGCTGGCATCCCAGCAGCCTAGCAAGTCCTTCTTGAGTTGATTCGTCCGCTCAATGTGAGCGTTTTGCCGGTTCGTCATCGTGTTTTCATCTAAATTATTTTCAGCACACCGAACTCTAGGATGATCGGCATTGTTCGTTGACCCATTGTCGGGTGCTCTGCTCGTTCGATCGTTTCGAACGGCATTTAAAACTTTTTGGTGTTTTGGTGGTGTCGTTGTTGTTCCCAAGAGCAGCTACGGAGAGTGTTCGTCCATCCTTGTAGAGCCCCGCGTTCAAGACTAAGGCTGCATCCTCTGAGAGGTCGCCCGGTATCCCAAAGTCACCATTCAAGACACCTCACCCAGGTGCCGTTAAGCTTTCGGCACTGGCGCCGTGACCAGGATATATATACACACACACACATACAGGGTGTCCCAGACTCAAGTGTCTGGGCTTATATATAGATGTATAAAAATAAATAAAATAAATTGAAAATTCCTTTTTCAAAATTCAGTTGAACTTTTAGTTTTTGAGTTATAAAATATTTAAGCTGGACGAATCAGGAGCGCCATATAAGCAGTCGCGTGTACGTGAGCGAAGGTCCAACGCACTGTTATCCAAGCGAGCGCAGAGGTGAGGTTAGCGACGGGAGAACAACACTCTGGATTCCCGCTTACGCACACACGACTGTTCATACAGCGCTTCTGATTGGTCCATCTTAAATATTTTATAACTCAAAAACTAAAATTTCAACGGATTTTTGGAAAAGGAATTTTCGATTTACTTTTATTCACACAGCTATATAAGTCCGAACACTTGAGTATGGGACACCCTGTATATATCAAATTGACGCAAATGGAAAAGACCCTCGTCTTCAAATGAGCAGGAAACACGAAGAAGTGGGCAAAGGAGCGTTTCTGTACACAGCAGAGGAGGAGGCTGCTGAAACACTCGGCCTTGGGTTCAATATTAGGGGTGAGCAAAATGCATCAAATCTTATCCATGTTAAATACTCACACCTGAAGGCCCGAATTAAGAAAGCACAGGAGAAACCCTTCCGCGAACAGCTCCTCGACAAAAGGAAGTGCCGCATCTTCCACAGACATGTGGAGGATCAGTCGATGTCGCATGAGCTAGTGTTTGCTTTCCTTAAATCACCCGGATCAAAGTCGGGCACGAAGGGTTTCATTTTGGCATGTCGTGACAGTGTCATTCCCACTCTAGCATACCGTCGCAACATTTTCAGCCAAGACATTCCCGATTATAGCTGCAGCGCGTGTCATGCACACCCTGAACGTCTAGAACACATACTATCTTGTTGTCCAACTCATGCGGGAACGACCTACATCCAAAGGCACAATGCCGCACTAAGAGTGCTTTATTACTATCTCTGTCACTCTTACCGCATGAGCCCAAATACCGTTTCGCTAAACGCTCCTAGGGAAATAGAGTCAATTGTCGAAAATGAGAAGTGCCGCATATACTGGAACTTCATATTCTCGCAATCTTCTCGGTGGAAAATTTAACTGTTTGGTTGATAATTTTTGTATTTTGTTCAAAATTCTTTTTTTTTTGTGTAGAAAATCAATTTTTTGATTTAAAAGTACAAACTAGTTTGAAATTAAACTGTTTTTGTTTTAAAATATAAATATTTTCTAGTTTAAATATTAACTATTACATGTTTAGTTGAGAATTCAAAATTTTATGTCGAAAATGAACTTTTTTGTTAAAAATTCATATTTTCGGGTTGTAAATTCAACTGTTTTGTAGAAAACTCATCTTGTTGGCTGGGTAATTAAAAAATTTAGTAGAAACTTCAACTATTTGGTAGAAAATTCAAATCTTTTGTAAAAAATTCGTAATTTTTTGTTGGATTTTAATTTTGTGTGAAAAAATTCAACTATTGCATTTTTGGTTAGAAATTGATATTTTAATTGAAAAATTCAACTATTTATTTAGAAGTTGATCTATTTTGTTGAGAATTCGCCGTTTTGGTAGAAAATTGAACTTCTTGATTGAAAATTCATCTTTCTGGTTGAAAATTCAACTATTTAGTTAAAACTTTAACTGTTTTGTATAAAACTCGTCTTTTTTACTTAAAAATTCAACATTTTGGATTGAAAATGCAACTATTTTGTTAAAAATTAATATTTTTTGGTTCAAATCAAATGTTTTTGATCTAAAATGAAATCTTACGTGAAATCTTAGGTAATTTTTTTCGCCTATTTGTTTTTTATGGATTAACAAAGTATTTAAACTTTTAACCAAAAAAGATGACATTTCTACCAAAGTAGGCGAATTTCCAAATAATACAAGAAAAAAAAAACGAATTTTCTACAAAGAAAGTTTTTTCAGTCAATGAAGAAAAAATATTTCATCCAAAATATTGAATTTTCAAGTTAAAAATAAGAGCTTTCTACAAAACAGTTAAAATTTCTTCTAAATAGTCGAATTTTCAACTAAAAAATGAATTTTCAATCAATAAGGTCTATTTTCTACCAAAACCACAAATTCTTAAGAAAATAGATCAAATCTTAACCAAATAGTTGAATTTTAAACCAAGAAGATTAATTTTCTACTAAAAAAGAAGAATTTTCAATAAATTACATAAATTTTCAATCCAATAGTTTAACTTTTCGACTAAGAATGATACATTTTAAACCAAAAATGCAATAGTTCAATTTTTATTGCAAAAAATTAATTTTAAACAACAACAAAAAACGAATTTTCTACCAAACATTTGAATTTTCTACAAAATAGTTGAATTTTCTAGCCAACAAGACGAGTCTTCTACAAAACAGTTCACTTAAACAATTAATTTTCAAGCAGTTGCATTTTCAACAAACAAAAATTGATTTTCTGCAATAGAAAAAAAATAATTTTGAACGAAATACATAAATTATCAACCAAAACGTTAAATTTTTAATTGCAAAGATTGATTTTCTACCAAAATAGACGAATTTTTAACGAAATACATAAATTTCCAATGAGAAGGTTTGAGTTTCGAATGAAAAAGATTCATTTTCTACAAAAAATCGAATAATTAATTTTCCTGATGAAAAACTTAATTTTCAACAACAACAAAATACGAATTTTCAACCATATAGTTAAATTTTTAACTGAAAAAGATAAATTTTCTGCAAACAATGGAATAGTAAAATTTTCTACCAGATTGTTAATTAATTAAATAATATTAATTTTTAATCAGACAATTGTATTTTCAACCAAAAAATATGAAATTTCAACAAAAATAAATGAATGTACAAACTAAAGACATGAATTTTCAGAAAAATCGTTAAGTTTTTAATAAAAAAATTTTTCTAGTCAAGAAAGAAAAAAATTGCTATCAAATTAGTGAATTCTCAAGCCAAAAAGACGAATTTTCAACAAAACAGTTTAATTTTTAAACAAAAAAAAAAGACTTTTCAACTAAATTGTTGAAGTTTCGACAAAATATCTTATCTAAGAAATAGTCAACTTTCTAGCATAATTCAAATAAAATATTATTTAAAATAATTATATATTGTTTAAAAAATTGTAGAGATGAGCGCGAGAATTTTAATTTAGTTTATTTAATTTTTCAAAGTGAAATTGAACCATTATGTTTGATAATTGATCATTTTTAGTTACAAATTCAAATATGCATATCTTTGCTTGAAAATTCAACAGCTTGTTTGCAATTCTTTCTCTACCTTGATGACTAAAAAATTTTTTTAAGTTGAAAATTAAACTCATGTCAAAAAGTATTTTTTTTTTTTTGGTTAAATTCAACTGTTTCTGATTAGAAATTAATTTTTTTGGTCGCGATAACAACTACTGGATTTTTCGTTCACAATTAATCTTTTTTGGAACACAAATTTAATTTTGTGAGTTGAAAGTTCAACTCTTTTGTTAAACATTAATTTTTGTTGGTTCAAGATTCATCATTGTGATTAAGAATTTATCTCTTTGGTTGAAAAGTGAGCTATTTTGTTGAAAATTCATTTTTTCTTTAACAAAAAATTATTTTTCTTTCAAACTGAAAATGTAATTATTTCATTTGAATATTCTAACATTGTAGTTAAAAATTCATCTCTTTAGTTGAACATAATAAAAAATTTAAAATTTAACCATCCAATTTCAGGTTGAAAAATCACCATTTTTAGTTGAAAATTAAACTATTCCAGTCAATGATTCATCATTTTAGTTGAGAATTTATAAGCTTGGTTGAAAATTAATTTTTTTAAGAAATTTATTTTGAAGAGGATTGAAATTATTTCAAATATAGCCATATTCACAACTTTCTGAATTAAAATAAGTGTTGTTTCCTGCCGTCAATGTCTTAATCCGAAACTATCTTTCCCCTTCTTCAAACTAAACTCGAAAAATCTGCTGAAAGACGTAAAATCGAGAATTTTGACTTGCTGTTCTTCTTTTTTCACTGTATAGGATAGAAATTCTATCTCAAGCATTTTGTTTTGGATGAAAACTAATTTTTACTATCGAATAATTGTTTCAAACTGCACAAAACAATCTTATAAACACTTGTATGCGTAAATTGAAATGCGTATCAAGAATTCTACGTACCACCATTCCCAACTTGAAAATACAACCCTTTTTTTAAAGTCGTACATAAATATTGTATCTTCATATAGTGCAGGAAAATTGTCAATAATTCTGAATCAAACAAATTTTCGAATTAACTAGACTTAATGAGCATATATATCACCAATGAATCTAGTAAAATATCAATATTTTGTAAAGTGACATCATCATTATTCCCTCTCAAACTTTGTTTATTCTAAAAAATAAATAAAGGCGTCAGTTTTGTCGCGAACTTCTCAAAAACTTAGATTTCTGCTTTTTATCATTTCGCCCACTGAGATAGAATAAACTTTTTTACTGGAATTTTAATCCTTGTATTGGTGGGCTTTCTGAAATTTCATATATAAAATCAATTTTTTTCGACCAGTGATTGTTCAAATCTGTTAAAAGTTTAAGTTTCTTGTGTAGAAAAACTTGTTAGTTGTGAATTTTTTTCACAAAATTAGGTGCATATGGACAACCCAATTTACCTGGTGACCACAATTTTCCTGAAAACCACACTATTGAAGCAATGCATGATAACTGTATTTATTATGGAAGGGTCATGGAATTCAGCCTAGATGTAGCCTACTATATGGAATATACCAGTTGTCATCCTACATCCTATATGGCTGATATATTTATAGGAAACCATTCTTTTTGATCAAGTACTTTCAACGGACTACGTGTACTTCTCAATCGACATGAACCTGCTCATCATACTCCAAGGGACGCTCATATCAATATAGGAAGTAGCGAATTTTATTGAACTAACCGTTTTGAAGTGTACGATGTAACGAGATGTGATCATTATAGGGCAAACGCGAATTCCCGAGGCAATTATCCAGAAACTGATCACACATACGTAGCACTGCCAGTAGGAAATAACAGGGTGTATAGGTCACCTTTACAACAGGAAAACAGGAAGATCATTCATATTCTGAAACATCCCACGTGCTTCACATGCTACCTTAGAAATATCAAGAGCGATATCCTACAGAGCAGAAATTTGGATATCCGTTAGTTATTCCAAGGATAACTCAAGGTATCCACAGGATATCATATAAGCGTTTATAATTTATATGCCAAGGATTTCCTGTAAATTTAGGTATATCTCAATCTACAACTCATGTATTTTCAATCCTATAAATAAATAAACTCACTGTTCATCAATATCGCAATATTTTTTTCCGATGAGACTAGCGCTTCATACCCGACTAAATCATGTCCAAAACGCGAAATGTTCCATATTTTTTTGTTGAACTTTATTATAAATTAAATGTATGTTTCATTGATTTCTTAAATCAAGTCTGGAACTACTTAATTATATATTGCAAGAAAGTACAAATTTTATTATATATTATCTTATTCCTAATTTTGCATCAATTTTCAGCAGATGGACAATACTACTCAGGGGTCTCAAAACATCAAGAATTGATGAGAACTACATAAGTCTAAATTCACATGAACCTATAATATACATTTCTTCTATAATATACATTTCTCCTCAAGAATTTATCTTTTTTAGATTAAAATTTATTAATTTTTTTGACAATTCAAATATTTTGTGGAAAAGTCATCTTTCCTTGTTCAAAGCTTTTCTTTTTCATTTGGAAATTCAACTACGTACTTCAAAATTTATCTATGTTGTTGAAAATTCATTCTTGTAAAAAATGTATCTTCTTGTTCGAAAATGCATGTTTTGTGTTGGCAAATAAACCATTTTAGTAGAAAGACCAAGTATTCGGTTAAAAATGAACTTTCTTGGCATAAATTCATTTTTACTGTTTAAAAATTAGTTCTTTCTGCTTGGAAATTATTTTTTTTCTTGTGAATTAATCTGTTTTGGTTAAAAACTATTCCGTGGAGAATTCAACTAATTAGTTGAAAAATACCTGTATTGTTAACAATTTTACTTTTTACAGAAAAATTGCCATTATAGCTTCAAATTTGAACAGTGTGGTAGAAAATTACACTATTAGGTTGACAGTTTAACTACTTCAATCAAAATTCTTTCTTTTTTTTTTGGTTGAAGATTAAACTCTGTGGTTGGAAATTTGACTATTTTGTTGAAAATTTGCGTTATTTTTTTCTTTGCAAATTAATCATCAAACTGAAGATTTACCTATTTTATTTGTGGTTGAATTATTATGTTTTTAGATGAAGATTTAACTATTCGGTTGAAAATTAATCTTTTTTAGTTGAAAACTCATACAGTTAGTTGAAAATTCATTTTCTGTTTGATAATTCATGATTTTAGTTGAAAATTCTTCTCTTTCGTTAAAAAGTAGTTTCTTATGGTTGGGAATTGATTTTCCAAACTAAAAATTCAACCATTCCGCTTCGGGTAGAAAGTTCATATTACAAATTCAAAATTAATCTGGTAGATATAGATGAAATGTATGAAAATTTTCAAAATATTTAAATGGTTTTTATTTGAATGTAATATATTAACCCCGTATTTCAAACGCATGTATTTGCCGCGACGCACGATCCGATCGCACTCCGTGCAGCCGAACCCGACGCTTGACTTTGAAATAGCATATCTTTTTTTCTTTTTAATATTTAGATCTGAAACTTCCTTAAAAACTTCTTCGCATATTATATTTCAAATTCGTATTCAGCGACCTCGAAAACATAAAGTAAGAGTTGTCTTAGCGATTAGTACTTCCGTGGTCACCGGAAGGTCAATTTGGGGGTGAGTCCCGCTCGTCTAAAAGGTGAACTGTAAACATGCCGTATGGCAAATTCGAGGGACTTGCTTGGTTCGCTGCGCCAAGATAAAATGCGCGACACCTTTGCCTCTATTCTCTGGGATGGTAATATTCAGATCACTCCTTGTCATGGTAGGATTGAAAAGCCACCGGAGGACTCAAGACAAGAAGTAATTATGAAATATCACGAGACTCTAATTGGTTGTCTGAAGAATAAGCCTCTGAGAGCCCGTACGTACGATCCAATGATGATTACCGATACACCATTTGGCGTATTTGACAAAGTGTCACTTACAACTGTAGAAAAAGTCTCTGCAATACCGAATAGGAATCAACATATACTAAATATGCAGGACAAATTCAGCAAGTTTTGCATAACGGTATCCATTCCGTTGCAGCTCACCTCCTTTATCACTACAGTGCCCCGAAGTGCATTCTGAGTGATCGAGAAGGAGCCTTCGTGAGTAAAATGATGAGGAAAATGGGAAAACCTTCAACGCAAAACAACCGTAATCAGTTTTCCAAAAAAACGCGCGGGAACCCATCTCGCTTCCCTCTCAAGGCCACCTAGAAACCTATTACACCTACACGCAAGACCTAATCATTTGATTACACAAGATTCAGAGAATTGTAGCAAAGAATCTGGTTGATGCAAAGAAAAGATTAAAGAATCACTATGATCAAAAGGCTAGGCAGCTAAAGGCGAAAGTGAATGGTCTAGTATATGTGGTGAAGAATGTACCTCATGAAAAATTCGATTTGCGAAGTCATTTTTCATACAACAACCTAGGGCTAATCGATATACATAATCTAGTTCAAGAAAGTGAAGATGGCTCGCGCTTTATCAAAAATGAGAATGCAAACAATATATTATCCTTCTTCATCTACATAAAGCAACTGTATAATTATGATTAGGAATCTACAAAAAAGTTGACCAGCCTTAGAGTATTTTATGAAACAAGGTGAACACAGAAATAAAAACTAAGGCTAGAAAAACAAATTGAAAATATAATCATTTCGAATAAATTCAATAAAGTCCTTTTTTTTCAAAGGATTATTATGTTCCAAAATAATTCAGGGGTGGTGCACTGCTCAAAGGTTTCATTTGCTCTCTACAGTTTTCCCTATTTTATTCAAGGGGTAATAAAATTTACTGCAAAATAGCTCAGATAGTTATTTTCTAGAATTCTCTATTAAAGAAATTCAGAATGATTCATTCTAAAATGATTCTATTGTGGGGATTAAAATTTCATCTATTGTAACCCAAAAATAAGAGCGGTGAAATTACCAAAAAACACGTCTATGGTTTGTTTATGTGTATTTACTGCATTAGCCCTTGAATAAATCCTATACTGTAATAAAATTTAATTCAATTCAAAGTATAAATAAATTGTAATCAATAAATCTTAAATCAAGTGAATTTAAGAGTATCCAAATGAAAGATTCGTTGATAGGAAAGTAAGTAAAAGCAGAATTGTTCAATTGTCCTTAAATGCATGGTCCGTGTCTTTGGATTCTTCCATGTGATGTATATACAGCGACCGTCATTGGACAGAGTGAACATCTGTACAGGTTCACTTCTCTTACCAGCAGTGCCGCAATCGACTACGAGAGAAAGGGACTTATGCAAAGGAGTGTTAGTACCTGTAGATTCACTATTTTCATGAAAGTTCGAAAGTATCAGAATTTCTTCAAGACGTATGGACACCAAGCCAAACCTCTATCAGAAAATTGCAAAGAATTGATTGAAATCGGCAAAGACTGCATTAGCATCTTTGAATCTTACCAATTTACTAGGAAACATGATCTTGCTGAGAATCGTTTGAAGGGTGTTTGACGTGACATGAAATGTCTGGAACGTAGGACCAAAACCCTTCAACCACAAACATTACCGACGAAAATCAGACAATGAAGAGCATCTCCGGTGCTAGGATTTCTGCCAGAAATAATCGGACCTATTGCAGGACTGTTCGACTATGATCATGAGCAACTATCAGACGCAAAAGTCAAAGGGGTGAACGGTGCGCAAAATTATTAAACTACACAAAAACTTCAAATCAAATGCTGAGAATAATGGGAGTCGGATTGGATAGCTACACAAGATGAGCCGATCAACACTTAGATGATACATACGACGCTAGAAGAGGACATCTACCGCCCACTCTGTCAACCACCAACCAACTAAAGGTTGTATATCGACATGTGCTGGACCATGCTCCTAAAATCATGTCTCCCACTCGAGGACCAGAAATCAATATGCAATGCAAGTACCTTCAACAATATAATGTTTGCGAGGGAGATCTCATCATCCGCAGGAGACCGTCCAGTAAAGCTTGAGAAACTGAGCTGCTGCTTCTCATAGCACAAGACACGTTTAAATTCTGCGATATCACCTTGAAATGACCTTGAACCTGATGTAATGGAGGTAAATAGACCTCGGATTCGTATTCAGCGCGTCAAAATACATCAGGATAAAGTGGTCTTGTCGAATAGTCCTCACCTTTTTTTTTGTAAGCCAGTGTAATTTGTCTCTTTGCATATTATATTTGTCCATTTGGATTCAAAATTAATCTTTTTTGGTACATAATTATTGGTTTAAAATTCGACATTTCATGTGTAAAGCTAATTTTTATGAACAAAATCGTATTTTTGTTATTCACACCTATATCTTTATTCTTTATAATGTTCCGATCGGATGACATCTTCTCTTCCTAAACTGTTGTTGAATAATTGCTATTTTTAAAAGAAAATTGTCTAGATATTTCATTTGCAACATACATAACACTGAAAACATTGCTTTTTCTTCATAAATTTTCAAGCTCCATTATTCATAAGAATTGTTATAAATAAGAATCTTCAAATACTAAAATTATTTTCATGAAACTCTTTCATCAATCTTTGATAATAGATCAAACTTTTCTAAACTTCTTAACTAATTCAGAATCGGGTCTTTTTATTGTTTCAATAGAGTTAAAAATGTTACACCATCAAGTTGTTTTATTACATCTTTTTATTTTTACTAATTTTTCTAATTTCTATAACTTTTTTTTTTAATGAAGATATACAATCCTGATTAAAGTTATACATTTGTACTAGTCTGTTGGTTATTTTATTCACTATTGAATTATGAAAAATATCTTCACTGATCAAATTAGTAATTTTTTATGAATCTTCCGGGAGGGAATGAGGTATCCTTTGCCTAAGACAGAAAGACATAAAATAAAAATAAACTTCTTCGAACACAACATCATCCTTCTTCAAGCTACAACAAACAATCAGAAAGCAATGTTTTCTTTTGAATAAGAGGCAGGCTACGTCATGTTTACACTTTCATAATACGACCTTCTTATAGTTTCAATGAAGTTAAGAATAAATTGAATCCGTGAAAGTTCACTCGAAATTAGTTGAATTTAACTGGAAGGTACGGTTTGTCCTTTCAAGGTCGTCGTTTGACCATTTGATGAGCCCGAAGGTAACTCTTCATAACCAATCTGACTCTTGTATTTGAGGCAGCCATTAGGCTTTTCTTAACTAGCGTATGCTGAATACCCTTAGATTAAAGAGTACCCAGATATTTTTATGACTCGCCCTTAACCATTGTCTTGATGTCATTCTCGTTTTCGTTTTCTCGCCGTGCGATCTCTAATTCTTTTCTGATTAAATGCACTGTTCTGCATTTAACCAGCCCGAACTCCATATGGATATCATTCGGAAACTGCTTTGTGATATCAATCACTTGCTGCAGTTACTGGTTTAAATTAGCGTATAGAATTAGGTAATCATGGTATTGAAGATGGGTTCGTTGATGAATTTTTTATTGTCATGTATTATAAACCCATTGGACATTATATTTAGTGTTTTCCTTAAAATTTGTTGTGCTAAATAGAACCATAATGCATCGAAGGAGCCAGATATAGAAGATGGGCCAGTTAATAATCATATTCATTATCATGTATTCTGAACCCATGAGACATGAAATTCAGTGTTCTGCTTAATGGATTCAATAGATTTAACGCAAAGAATCATTGATCTACTTAAAAGGTCAACAATGAGTGAGCAGGTTTTGTAAATTTTCAAGACTTCAAGAAAATAGTCATGTGATACGGAAGGAAACGCGTGTTGAAATCAATTTATGCCATGTGCAAGTTTCTTTGATGTTTACGTGCTTGCTCCATGGCAACAACGTCTTGGTAACTCGGTCTTTACTTTTTGTTCTTCTGTAGGGATGTCATTCTCGCTAATGTGAGAATATTGCTCATTTGCAATGATAACTTCAAGCATAAAGCCTCCCACTATATCTAAGTGTTAAATCATCTTCTAAAAAAACCTTGCCAACTTAGGATGCACACTCCGCAGGTACTTGCAGCAGATACTGTGCACCAAGTTTCAACCTTGAGCTTTCCAAATACTTCCTCTCTTTAAAAACGCTGAAACATTTGAATCTGAAATGTTAGTATGCGCCGATTCAAGATTTTATTTTTCACTGAACACCTGACCAGTAGTTTGTCATATCTTCTAACAGAGGGACTCTGATTTCTTGCTGGTTATTTTGATTTGCAGTCAGTTCACGGTAGAACGTTCTTTCATATACCTGAAAGATTTCTGTTGTACTGACGCAGTGTAGAAGTAAGATCATCAACTCTTTGCTGTTGGAAGTCTATAATCTCATTTATTATTGCAAGTGTGAATGTCTCGATGTTCATAGGGTGAATGATTTTAGTAACATGGTGTATCAGCTTCCTGATACTTTTTTCTTTCTTACATTGAATTAAATTTTATTCAGAAAAAATATATTATTTTACTCCGCTGGGATTCGAACACGAGGTCAACCGATTTCCGGTCAGCTGCCCTAACCACTAAGCTACTGGAGAGATCGGAGGAAGGAATATTTTTTCTGAAGTACGCTTTAATTAGCAAGATTACAAATCAACTTGTCTGAAATGACGTTGAAATATTTCAAATTTGTAATAAAAATTGATATATAACATCTTGGTAAATGAAGCGCTCTTCAGAAAAAAGATTTCTTTCTCTGATCTCTCCAGTAGCTTAGTGGTTGAAGCACCTGACCAACAATCAGTTGACCTGGTGTTCGAATCCCAGCGGAGTGAAAGGACAAAAGCTAATATGGAATTTGAAAGTACTAATCTCCCCCTTTCAAACCTACTTGGATTTATTGGGATATCTTTATTTCTCACCAGAATATTGTAATTTGAAATGTTTTATTTTAGCGTTTCAACCCATTAACGCTGAGGTGTCTAGACTTATACAACGCATTCTCTATTGCTGCGGTACGATATTTTTTCTTCAAAATATTATCTCAGGGGTTTTCGAGGATGCCCTTTCTATTGCCGGTGTCACAATTTAGAGCTTTAAAAAAGAACAAAGGATCCCGCACAAAATACCAACGAAAAAGCGTACAGCCGTTTGGAACCAAACTTTGCAAATTGATGAAACAATAAAAAATATGGAACCTGTGTTTTTTCATTCCTACGGAAGCCGCTTTCTAAGGGTAGAAACCACCCCTAACAAGCCACCAGCATGCTGACCCATCTGACTCTGGGAACAATAATTACAATATTTTGGTGAAAAATAAAGATATCCTGATAAATCCAAGTGAGTTTGAAAGGGGAAGATTAGTACTTTCGAATTCCATATTAGCTTGTGTGGTAGAAATTTTTCTTATTCAGTTGCATGACCTCAAAAGCAGCTAAAAAACGCGTTTTTTGCAAGAAATATTTAGTTTGGAGGATTTAATGTGCATTTGCACCCTCTTGGATCAAAAAGAATAACCTAGGGATTAAGTACTGGTAGGGAATAACTTCGGATGTATTTCGAACAATCTGAAATAGAGTTTAGAGAAAAAGCAGTTGGGATATAATGCGGATTACGTCAAACATATTGTTGTTTGATGGAAGGTGAATTTTTTTTTATATAGACATATTATAGTATCAAATTCACCAGTAAAATTAAAGATGACCGTCAACGTGAAGACCAGAGAATGAACGAACCTCATGTTTGCCAGTAAGGGGGAAAACTGATCAACGCATCAATGATAAATTTTCTTCACTGTGTATCTAATGAATATTTTAATTCTTAAACAAAGGAAGTGTACAGTGTCTTGATTGTTAACTCATTGATTGCAGGCGTCAAGCTCGTTCTTCGGATAAATTGATAAACTGTGTGGAAATTAAACTTTTTTGGTAGAAAAATAGTCATTTTTGGTTTCAAATGCAATTCTTTTCGAGGTCAATCTGTTTGGTTTGAGGGTTCGACTAATTGTTTGAAAATTCGTCTTTTTTGTTGAATTTTACTGTTTTTTATTTCAATTTTTGCTGGTAAAAATATCAGCCATTACATTTTTTTTTAATAATGTTCTGGGTTAAAAATTCAATTATACCAATTTTAGTCAACATTTTTCTTTTTTAGTTGAAAATTCCAGTAATTGGTTGAATGTTTAACTACTTTGTTCAAAGTGGATTTTTTTGATGAGGATTCATTATTTTAGATAAAATTCAACAATTTGGTGCAAACTTGAACAACATTGCGAAAAAATAATTGTTTTGGATTTTGAATTAACTTTCCAACTCAAAATTTAATTATGTCAGTTTTTGTAGTCAGTTAGTTTGAGGGCGAGCGGGAGCCCCTAATGAACTGCCTTCGCGCTCAGGTTATAAAGCCTATTGTGAAAAACCCTGAACTATTCGCTCTCAGTAGTTGCCTGAGCCTAGCTAATGCCGGGCACTGGCATAATACATGCAGGAATATTTCGTCATTCTTGCCGCATTCCCTCCATATGATAGTTGAAGTGGCTGTGCCCAGTTAGGATCCGGACCACTGTCATAGGATTGCGCCTTACGGCAACCCTGGATTTGTTTCCAGTATTCGCGGCGTTTTGTTCTGATCCACCTGTTGATGGACATCCTGGTGCAGCAAGACGCTAGTTCCAGTACCGGTTTCTCTTCTATGAATTCACTTGCTCTGCTGAATTTTGCCAACTGGTCAGCTTTTTCGTCGCCCTCGATCCTGTGTGACCAGAGACCCATATGAAAGCCACTTCGTTTTTTGTCTGCAAGTTGATTTAATGCCTCTTTGCAATCCCAAGGCAGTTCAGTACCTGAAAGATAGTGGCATGTGGTCCAAATGGGATGCCTATCCCCCTCCCACTCTTGCTGCCATAGATTCCTGATCCTGACCCTCCTTCTTTCCTGGTACTCTAGGAGCTGGGTGTGATCCTGTGTGCCGTTCTAGGTCCGTCAGATTTTTTTACTGAATATTGTGCAAAATGTTGTGCTGATTAGAAAAAAGTAATGTGCCCCCCCTGAAAAAGTGAAGAGGTTTCGAGATATTCGCGTATCAATTATTATTTATTCAATGCAATAGTCCTGTTGTAATTTTGAGTTTTTCGAAAGTTCAAAAATATGGTCGGCTCGAAAACCGACTTATGAAGATAAATCTCATCTATCATTTTTCAATTCAATCAACTGTTACCGTAAAAAATTAATAATGACGTGGAAAAGTGAGGAAAAATAAAATTGTCCTTATGCTTTTTGAAATATTGATTGCACTGCAAAAAGCTCCTTACAAAAGTTGGACTACTCTCAGAGAAGCATTTTTTTCTGAGGAAACATTTTTTGATAAAAGTGATTAATTTCTAGAAAACAAAGATTAGAGAAATAAAACAATCTAGAGAGATTTTACGGTGGCGGCATGTGGCCCCCATAAACCATCCCTTCTAAGTCGAAGGCCGACACTTGTCGATCGGGCTAGTTGCGCCCAGGATGCGAGAGCCCCTTGCAAGAGCGACAAATTAACGCCTTTGGCTTAGAAAAAATTTGTTATTTTATTGAATTATTGTTTGAAAATTGAAATTTTTCCTTGATTTTATTGAATTCAATTATTATTAAATACTAGTTTTGTATTATTTCTTGTATATTTTTATAATAATAATTATTTATTATTATTATTATTATTATTATCTATAATATTTATTAATTGTAAATTGAGTATATATATATATAAATAATAATGTATTATAATACATAAAATATAAAATAATATTTGTTTTAATAATTATTCGTATTTTTATTGTCTTGTTTTCATAACTAGAGAAATACGCATTCTTTAAAAAATTTGTTATTACAAATTTTTTCGCAACTTGTGTCGTTTTTCCATTAACTTTAGTTGCAAAATGAAGCACAAATTTCATTTCTCATGAAAAAAAATTACATTGTTCAATTGTCATTTATTAATCAATAAATTTTGTTTTGAATCTTTTTAAATATTCTCTTGGAATTAAATTTTCAAAATAAAAGATCATTCTCAATTTTCCCAGCTATCTTCATTTTTTTTCCTTGAAACCTTTACAGATCCTTCAAATGCTTCGAAAATTTTATTTCAAACCCTTCAAAAATATAAATTTAGTTTTTTATTTGTCGAAAAAACTGCAATTTCTAGCATTATTCAAAGAGACTATTATTAACAATAATAATAATTCGTTTCCACAATTATTGTTGTTAACATTAATTAAGTATTACCTCACTCTTAATATTGACGATTCTGAATGAGATTCACAAAAACGTCTTTTTTTCTTATGAGAAATACGTGTTAAACGTCTTGCGTCATCTCTAAATATCAATACTTCAAAAAAAAAATATATATGTTAATTTGTTTGTGGACTCAGAAAAATTTGCGGGTGATATGCATAAAAATTCAAGAAAAAAAAAATTTCCAATCCATTTTTGGTCTACCTTATTGGATATTCATGCATAGTCCGCTTGTCTGTTTTGTTCTGAAGCACGTGAATATCTTTTTGATACGAACAGAATTATTTTGCTGCATGATTGAATGAAAGTTGTCACAAAAGTATGCTTTTTTCTGCAAAAAGGTTCTTTCTGATACAAATGAAAATCCTCTCAATTCAAAAGGAAATTCCATTTGTCTCGAGAAACATCCTTTGATACAAGAGAATTTTTCTCTGGGTGCACAAAACATTTGTCTATTTATCGAGAAATTGACATAAATGGATTTATCATATTTTGTTCGCTCCTCAAACATGAAACTAATATTTTTCACTTCATACTATTTAATTTTCTATACAAATATGCAACGTAAACAGCAAGAGCTTTATCCCACATTTTCATTGTTTTTTTCCTCCGCGCTGATGTTTGAACATCAATGGCTATTTATGTGAGAGAAAAAACAGAAAAATGTCAAGTAAAGCGTTAACATGTGACAAGCATATCTGTCCGTATAGAAAAACTGTTGTATTGCGACTTTAAAAAATTGTTCTGAGTTTGAATAGCTGACATATCAAGCAGAAAATCCGTAACGGCTTTCAATAGTTCATTATAGAATGATACCGAATATGGGTAGGTATATATGTAGAGAGTTGAGTTTCGATGCTCGTTATGCTCACTGCGATTTCCGTTTCCTCCTCCAACAACCATGATACCTCACGTACGTTTCAATCGAGGGGTGGAGAAGATGAGCATGGCATATTTCTCGGTGAAACGTACACATGTATGAACGCATGTTTGTTCACGTATGTACATAAGTGCGGTTAAGTCGTGCGTTTGTCAGCAACATAATTAGACATTCGTCTTGTTTGATGCTTGAAATCATAGGGGGATTTTGAAAATACTAAAACAGGAAAGCCTAACCCCCAATATTATTTTCATCATATTATTTGTGAATGTGGAAACAGCACACTTCTCTGCGAAAAAGCTACTTCCTCGCGCTGAAATAATATTGAAATTATTGATAAATAATTATTTATAGAGTGTTGAAATTAACAGAAGATAAGATATAGGAAGTCCAAAGAGGATTCATGCCACGAAGATCCAGTGCAGATCAAACTATCATCTGCGAATGCTAACCCACGTACCCTCACTGTCCCGATATCCCCAACTTCTTTGTCAAAATCACAGAAAAAAGTTTGGGATATGTGTTATGTCCTCATGGCTATTTATTACATGCATGAACAAGTATCTGAAAATGGCACTCTGACTAAGAAGGTGTGGATCTCGGAACAGTGAGGGTACGTGGATTAGCATTCGGAGATGATAAGGTTTTTATGGCAGAGTCAATCGAAGACTTGCAAAGAATTATTAAAAAGATGTTATTTTTGTTGACTAGTGTGAGTTTATTTTGGTTTGTCGATGGAATGATGGTTTTTGATTTACTAGTCTTTTGATTAATATGTTTATTGAAAACACGAGCTTTCGCCCAACGACGTTGAGCCTCATCAGGAGTACATAGTAGGAAGGATAATTGTTACCTAATGAAAATAAGAAATTTTACATAGAGATAGGTCTCTTTTTTTATAACAAGAGGAGATATAAATATATATAGTCTACTTACGAGTAGTTGAACATTTAAAAATTGTTTTGTTAGATTTTCAGTTTAAAAGAATCAAAGGATCCGAAGTTTGTAGTTAATAATGTATTAAAATTATCATTTTTATGTGAAATGAGTTACTGTGAAAATTAAGTAGGTTTTTTAAAATGTAAAAAACATATGCTCCTGGACATGCAGTGCATTTTTGTGTTAATTAAATAAAAAATTCCCGAAAAGTTTAAAATATTACCGAATTTGAAAATTCCTGAATAATAAAATTACCAAATAATAAAATTCCCGAATTTTAAAAGTTTGGAATAAGAAAATTCCCGAATAAGAAAATTCCCGACATTTTATAATAATACCGAATTTGAATATTCCCGAATAATAAAATTCCCGAATAAGAAATTTCCCGAATTTTAAAAATTCTGAATAATAAAATTCCCGAAAAGTTTAAAATATTACCGAATTTGAAAATTCCTGAATAATAAAATTACCAAATAATAAAATTCCCCCATTTTAAGAGTTTGGAATAAGAAAATTCCCGAATAAGAAATTTCCCGACAGTTTATAATAATACCGAATTTGAATATTCCCGACTAATAAAATTTCCGAATAATAAAATTCGTGAATTTGAAAATTTCCGAATAATACAATTTTCGAATAATAAAATTCCAGAGTAAAAAGATTCCCGGCATTTTATAATAATACCGAATTTGAATATTCCCGAATAAGAAATTTCCCGAATTTTAAAAATTCCGAATAATAAAATTCCTGAAAAGTTTAAAATATTACCGAATTTGAAAATTCCTGAATAACAAAATTCCCGAATTTTAAACATTCCGAATAATAAAATTCCCGAAAAAAATTCCGACAGTTTATAATAATACAGAATTATAATAAATAATAAAATAAAAAATTCACGAATAGTTTATAGTATTACAGAGTTCGAAAATTCCCGAAAAATAATATTAACGAATTTGAAAATTCCCGAGTAATAAAATTCCCGAATTTGAAAATTTCCGAATAATAAAATTCCCGAATAATAAATTTGCCGAATAGTTCATAATATTACCGAATTCAAAAATTCCCGGATAGTAATATTACTGAATTTGAAAATTTCCGAATAATAAAATTCCCGAAAAAAACTTCCGAGAGTTTATAATAATACCGAATTGGAGTATTCCCGAATAATAAAATTCCCGAGAAATTTATGATATTACCGAATTCGAAAATTCCTGGATAATAATATTACCGAATTTGAAAATTTCCGAATAATAAAAAATTCCCGAATTTGAAAATTTCCGAATTTCAAAATATCCAAAAAATAAAATTTCCGAATAATAAAATTCAGGAATCAACGAATTCCCGAGTTTATAATAATACAGAATTTGAATATTCCGGAATAATAAAATTTAAAAAAAGTTTATAATATTACCGAATTCGAAAATTCACGAATAATAATATTAACGAATTAAAAAATTCCCGAATAATAAAAATCACGAATTTGAAAAAATTTCCGAATAATAACATACCCGACTGTTTATAATAATACCAAATTTGAATATTCCCGAATAATAAAATTCCGGAACAGTTAAAAATATTACCAAATTTGAAAATTCCCTAATAATAAAATTTCTTAATTATAAAATTCCCGAATTTGAAAATTGCCGAATAATACAATTTCCGAATAATAAACTTTTCGAACAGTTTATAATATTACTGAATTCGAAAATTCCCGAATAATAATATTACCGAATTTTAATATTCCCGAATAATAAAATTCACGAACAGTTTATAATATTACCGAATTGAGAATTCCCAAATTATAATATTAACGAATTTAGAAATTCCCGAATAATAATATTCCCGAATTTGAAAATTTCCGAATAATAAAATTCCCAAATTAAAAAAATTCCGAATAATAAAATTCCTGAATGGAAAAATTCCCGACAGTTTATAATAATACCGAATTTGAATATTCTCGAATAATAAAATTTCCGAACAGTTTATAATATTAGCGAATTTGAATATTCCCGACTAATCAAATTTCCGAATAATAAAATTCCTGAATTTGAAAATTTCCGAATGATAAAATACCCGACTGTTTATAATAATACCTAATTTGAATATTCCCGAATAATAAAATTCACGAAAGTTTATAACGTTACTGAATTCGAAAATTCCCGAATAATAAAATTTCCGAATAATAAAATTCCCGAACAGTTTATAATATTACCGAATTTTAAAATTCCCGAATTTTAAAATTTCCGAGTAATAAAATCCCCCCAAAAAAATTTCCGACAGTTTATAATAATACCGAATTTGAATATTCCCGAATAATCAATTACCCTAATAGTTTATAATATTACCGAATTCGAAAATTCCCGAATAATAATATTAACGAATTTGAAAATTCCCGAAAAATAATATTCCCGAATTTGAAAATTTCCGAACAATAAAATTCTCAAATAAAAAAATTCCCGGCAGTTAATAATAATACCGAATTTGAATATTCCCGAATAATAAAATTCCCGAAAAGTTTATAATATTACCGAATTTAAAAATTCACAAATAATAAAATTCCCAAATTTGAAAAATTCCGGAGAATAAAATTCCCGAATAAAAAAATTACCGAGAGTTTATAATAATACTGAATTTTAAAATTTCCGAATAATAAAATCCGCCCAAAAAAATTTCCGACAGTTTATAATAATACCGAATTTGAATATTCCCTAATAATAGAATTCCCGAACAGTTTATAATATTACCGAATTCAGAAATTCCCGGATAATAATATTACCGAATTTGAAATTTCCGAATAATAAAATTTCTAAATAATAAAATTCCCGAATAAAAAAATTCCCGAACAGTTTATAATATTACCGAATTTGAAAATTACCTAATAATAAAATTTCAGAATAATAAAAATCCCGAATTTGAAAAGGATGAGTAGAAAAGGTGGAATTTTCCTGAATCCACTTTACTCGCCGTTCAAGGCGCTGTTTCGCTGTTGAAAGATGTTAAACACGCGCTGATACGCTCGCAAGTCTTAATCAGGTGTACTGAAGTATCGTTACTTCTATTGTCGCTCAGCAGGGATCCTTCTCGTAAGCTACAAAGTTCAGATTCCAGTGAATAAAATCATCGGGGTGCAAATCTGGGAGAGCAGTATTAGCTTCACCTAATTTGTCCATCCTGAGAAAGACTTTTCATTGCATAGATCTCGTACTTCTTATGTTGGCATTATCGACTACCTGCAAAAGTGGTCTTGCTGGAACAAGTGGTATATTCGCTGGAGGATGTTGCTCTTCTTCTTCCTAATGAAGAGGTTCATATTCGTTTTTGCGCAAAAAGGATACCTGATCTGTTAGATACTGATGCGTCTTATGAGCATATCTTGGGTGCACATTGACCCAACGGGCCAGTAGCCTCTGCATGAATCCTCTTCGCGGCGGTCAGCTTCTTTGCCAACAGGTAAGAATGTACCTCCTGAGTTGGTATGAACATTTAAATTGATGTTCTAGCGTTTCTCCGGGGCTATTGGCTTGTCTTCGCCTCGTTTCGGTCCTATTGCCACTCCCAACTGAACCATGGCCTCCATCCAAAAGAGGCTCATTGTGAGTTGTATTGCGCGATACTGGTGACGTCGCCACATAATTCTTTGCATTGGAGAGGTAGCCCAATGCAACGTCGCTGACTGCAAGAGGCGGAGACTTCGGGTTATTGTAATTATTCATTTAAGAGAAAAGACAGCACAACCTGGTAAATACTCTCTATCTTAGCCTAACAATAATTCATTCATAATTACGCTAACCCACATATTGTATTAGTTAACAGTTGAATAACCAAAACAAAAATATCTTACATTCACAACCCTATTTCTTCACAATAAAAAATCATCTAGCAGATTTTAGAATGAATCCGTTGAAGTCGTTTCCATGATATTCTGCGGCAATTTTTTCTATTTATCTACAACTCGCAATGTAAAAAAGCTGAATCTCATCAGCCTTGGAGGAAATTTTCTGTAGAGTTCAAGGGTATGCCTTCTAAACTGTGGGTTTGTATTCCGAGTGAAGATCGATTGGATGTTCGGAGAATTGTACTTGTCCTGCTGATTTGAAATGCCTCTATCAGATTCCTTCTTTCTCTCCAACTTGTTAGCATTGGTTAATGCAGTTTCTCATAGCTTCTCCAATCTCCTAATTTCCGTGACGTAATTTTCTGACGTTTTTATTCCAATCGTTTCCAGCGTTAATGTAAATTACACTATGAGTTTTTAAAAGGCCAATAACCACCTTATTCAACCTATACTTCCTCCTCCATTGACCTAAGTCAGTTGATGCTGACGTTATAACGATACTCGCTACCTTACAAAAATTTCTTCGATCATTTTGTAAATGATTTTCACTCGCAAAATGCGTTTATCGCATAATGTGAGTAGTTAGGCATATGCTCTGAGTAATCAATAATACAAGCAATACAGTAGCTTCAGAATAAATTGAAACTTTGATTGACGAAAGGCATAAATCGAGTAAAGGTAAATATATTTTAGAAAATGTACGCAGGGAAGCAAGATATTTTATGTGTACCTGAAGCAAACAAAAATACATGTGACAGTAGAATAAAAGATAATGGTAAGTTGAAGCAGGGTCTCAAACTATGTTTAGAAGTAGATAGCGAATCACATGCTTTCCAAGAAATCGGCGTAATAATAAATGAGGGGGAAAAACTGCATGTCAAGAGGTACGAATTTGTATATCCAAGATTGTTGTGGATTAGAATTAATGTGGGAATCAGTAGACTATTCATCATAGCGTGTTACGCCTCAGTTGAAAGTAGAAGAAGTGGGGTAAAAGACTCATTCTGGGCACCTTAAATGATACTGTGGGGACTTGAGATCATTAAGAAAAATATTCTACTGGAAGACATGAATGGATGAATCAGAGTTCGACAACAGAGTACAGAAAGGGTGGTAGCTAATTTTAGAAGTCCGAAAGCAAATGGTAACTGAGACGAATTGGTTAGCTTATGTTTCGAGAAGAGCTTGTTTATTACAAATGGATGGTTCAAGCACAAAATGATTCACTTGTATACCTCCTGCAGATTGACTCCGTTAACAAAAAAAAAACAATCTTAAACTCAGTAAAACTCAGAACCTGGCTGAGATAAATTGTGAAGCTTTTTTAAAAAAATTCAGTTAAAGTTGTATTTGTGGTTTTGCTGTTCGATCGGATTTTTTTTCGAAGATCCACACTGAAGTTACTTTTTCTAATCAGGCTGAAGAGATCTCAAATCATGTGAAGGGTAGTTTAAAGAAAGAATCATTTTAATATATATTCATCATTTATTTCAAACCTAAACTAGAATGATATAATAAGCATGGTGATACAATATTAGTATTTGAGCCAATTTTGAAATAAAATGACAGGAAACCAAAAGCATCTTTGAAAACGGAGGTCATTACCAACCATTTGGATTTCTTGCCAAAAAGCGTTCTTCTTTTTCAGTAAGTTGTCTTGTATTGTATGGATCCTTCATGCTGATTGTACCCATCACCACACCACCATCATCCTCTATATATATTCTATGAAGATTATTGCCATTGATATAAATTCCAAAGATTTGACCTTTCGGGTTCTTTTGTACCTGATATAGTCCGCCTGCGAGGTTAGGAGAATAATTCTGATTTAATCTACTTCGCCACACTGCAGTGAGCAAATTTGGGTATAGAACATAGAAAGGGCAACAGGAGAGAAAATTAAAAGATTGTTTTTACTTATCAATCTCCTTTGAAATAGATTAGACTGTTGTAAAAGAACTAGAACTTATTTTATACTGCTAAGCAATAAGAAACTGACAGCCGGTAATTGCTATCCTGCTCGAATTTAATAAAGTTAAAAACGGTAGATAGCGCTGGTGTTGTAATTCTCGTTAATTTTCGAACAAAAATGGAGCGATGATGAGGCGAAATATTATCCAGGCAAGGTTAAAAATAGAAAATTATCTTCGATTCGTGTAAAGCTTAACCGGCAAGGATATTTTTTGTTGCAGCGAATCTTTCACTTGGAATCGATGTAAACTTTATCTTTCGTTTTTTCTGTGTTAGGTCCTTTTTCAATCTTTAAGATATCAGCATAAACCTTTACTTGTCTACTTAAATGTCTCTTTACTATCTTCCTCCTCTTCACGGGTCGGTTCTCTTCTTATTTCTTTATCAAGCCTAAAGGATCCACACAGGGGGGTTTTCCGATGCTAGTACCTGCTTCGTCTTTCTCTGCAGTTTCTATCTGTCGTACTTTATAATGTACAGGCAGATTTCCTCTATAGGAAAATTGAAGTATATTGATCTCTTTGTAGTACATATTCTCATCGTTCTCGATTAATTCCTCCTTCTGCATCATTTGCTCGCAAGTCTTTGCATTTCCAGCTTGAAGAAGACATCATCTTCCGTATTCGTGCTTTTTTTTCCTCACACTCTTGATTATCTTCTGCGTTTGAGTCATGGCGTTGGTCGTGTTGTCATCAGTGGTGGTTTTTGCTCTTGATTTTGTCAATTTTCTGGGTCTTCCATTGACTATGTGCAGGTAGGCGGAGCCAAACAAGTAAATGCAGGCAGCGCTCGCAGTGAGAAAGCTCGAGAAGTTTTCCGGTGCGACGAGATGCGTCTTTAACGTTGCTTAATAGACGCGAGTGGCACGATTAGTTGAAAAAAATCATAATTATTACTGAAAATTACCCCTCAAAAAAGTGGATCTCTGTGTTGCGTGGTGGGGTGGGTAAAAAATCGTTTGAACTCGCCGGAAACTCATTTTTATAGTTTTCCAACGAAAGTGCACCTCAAAGACCAGAGGTTAAGGTGGATTGCAGCTGTCAAACGAGTCAAGTAAGTAAACTGCGACAAGTTTATAGATTATGTTCTGATGTTTTTAAAGATATAGTTTGTTATGTATTTTGATAGTAAAAAATCATTGCACTTTCAGAGCCCCAGTTACGTGCCATTAATTTTTCCCGGGGAATATAAACGACCAAAACGATCAGCTGAAACAATAGAGAGCGCGGAAAAAGGTATAGTATATCCAATTTGTAGAAAATTCATCTTTTTAGATTGAAAATTCATCTTTTTGGATTAAAAATTCATTTCTTTTGTTAACAGTGTAAGCTGTAGATATTAGAGACCCTGTAGAAGTAGGACCAGACGAGCAGACCCGCAGACGGGCATCAGAATTTAGGCGCTCACAAAACGCGCAGTCGCGATCTTCCCCCCACGCAATTTTCGCGGAGGGTGGAGTCTTTAAAAAGGGAATGCTGAGCCCGAAAACGGTATTAGGGAGCTAGGGAGAGAGCTCGCAGGATCTTGAGGCAGGCTAAGGAGTTTACTCTGGCAACCGGGTCTCGATCACTCTTCCTTACTATCTAGGCGAACAGGCTAGAGAATTTATTTCCGACACCGAGTACGATGGTAGTAAGGGCGCCCTGTGAGTTTACGCTCGAGAATTTAAGCTTTAGATAGAGAGCGATACATCTTTGTGACATCTTCGAGAATTTCCTCAAGATAGGTACCTCTAAATTCTCTAATTCCCATTTCGGGAATTCTATTCTTCGGGAATTTTATTATTGGGGAATTTTCCAATTCTTGAATTTCATTATTCGGAAATTTTTTTCATCGGGAATTTTATTATTCGGAAATTTCATTATTCCAGAACTTTCCATTTCGGGTGTTTTACTATTCGGAAATTTTATTACTCAGGAATTTTATTCTTGGAGAATATTTTAATTCGGGAATTTTCCAATTCGGGAATTTTATTTTTCGGGAATTTTATTATTCGGAAATTTCATTATTCCGGAACTTTCCATTTCGGGTGTTTTATTATTCGGAAATTTTATTACTCAGGAATTTTATACTGGGAGAATGTTTTAATTCGGGAATTTTCCAATTCGGGAATTTTATTTTTCGGGAATTTTATTATTCGGAAATTTTTTTATTCGCGAATTTTATTCTTCAAGAAATTTATTATTGGAAAATTCTCGTAGAAAATTCAACTACTTGGATGTAATTTGAACTCTTTAGTTAAAAATTTATTTTATTGGTCGAAGATTAAGTATTTTAGTTAGAAATTAATTTCTTTGTTTAAAAATAAAAAAATATTGTTGAAATTAAGCTTTTGGTGAAAAATTCAACTACCTAGTTGTAAGTTAAAATCTTTAGTTACAATTTTTTATTTGTTGGTCGAAGCTTCATCATTCAGGCTAGAAATTCATTTCTTTGGTTAAAAATAAAATTTTGTTGTTAAAAATTCGCTATTTCGATAGACAATAATTCTTGTGGGTCGAAAATTCACCTTTTTGGATGAAAATTCAAATACTTTGTTGAAAACTGACCTCTGCATCTCTTCAGAAGAGGCGCTTCATACAATTATGATAGAACTTCACTTACAGGTAAGTTCGTTTAATCATCTAATTATACCCTTTTTCGTAAGAAGTTTTTCTTCGTGATTTAACATTTTTTTTTTTTTGAGAATCAAACCAGTTTATTTAAACTGAAGTCGTTTTTAGTTGAAAATTAATTTCTTAACTAAAAATTCAACTAATCCATGTTAAATTGAAAATTTTTTTTAATCGAAAGTTTAACTACGTGGTTGGAAGTTGAACTACTGTATTTCTTTGGTTAAAGATTCATCATTTTAGTTAAAAATTCCTTTAACTATTTTGTGAGAAATGTGTTTTTTGTTGTTAAAAATTCGCTATCTTTTGGTTAAAAATGAATTTTTCAACTTAAAAAGTGTTCGACTTTTGGTTGAAAATCTATCATTGTGGTTCAAAATTTATTTCTTTGTTTGGATATTTCCCTATGTTGTTGAAAATTCGCTTATTTTTCTCGTATGGAAATAAATTCTTTAATTGAAAAAGTTAACTAAAAGTTTGAAGATTCATTTCTTTGTTTGGATATTCAAGTATGTTGCTGAAAAATGGTTTTCTCTTTCTTCGTTGAAAATCAATGAATGTTCATATTTTTGTATCAAAATCTCACAAATCGATCGAATATCTGTTGCATTTGCCTCTGTGTTGCAATATCTTAAAGTTTCTTTTTCAACTAGAAATTTTACTCACGTAAGATCCTTCAGTTTTTTCACAACCCTCATGAAAAACAGTAAAATATTACCAAATTACCCACCCTGCAAATCGTTTTACGTAATTTTGGAATGATCTTGAATTCAAAAGCTTTTACCCAATAGAGTAAAAAAGCTTCTTTTACTAATGTAATTTTCTTTCATTTTTAGGATTCTCAAAAAGGCGATGATTTAAATCATGCCCCGCAAACCGATGCTAAAACAGAAAATGATTTAAAAACAAAATTTAATATAAAAGATAATGATATGAATTCATGTGGCCAAGCTGCTGACTACAATAATAGGATAAATAAAGCAAAAGTTGGTCTTCAAATTCTTTTTTCTCAAGCTGACGCGAAAACCGAAATTTTGAGAACGTTAGCAAGAAAAATCGTCAAAAATGTGCTACCATGCAAGTCGGATGAGGTAGTGGAAGATAAAGTGAACTTCTATATGGACCAGTAAGTTCGTTTAATTTTCCATATAAAATTTTACACTTTTTTTGAAAATAAAGTTTTCCTCCTCCCCACACCTCTATCCCACCCCTCATGCGCCTACTCCTGTGGTACTTCCCCAAACCTTCACTACTTCCCCTTATCTACTGACCCTTCCACAATACCACTACCACGCATCTCATACTCCCATCACCCTAAAATACTCAACCGAGTTCCTACCTACTTCTTCGCATATCCCCCCACACCTCACTCACATTTCATACTTCCCCTCCCAAACTCTACAATTCCCACTTCTTTTTTGCCCTTACCTCTCCTACTGTCGTTCCCATACTAACCACCGATGCCCTACTTCCTCACCCCTACATTTCCCCTCAACCCCCTTCCATTCAAGACTGCCCCTCCTCTAACTTCCCCTCCGTCCATCCCGAACTCACCCTCCCATCTCATACTTCCCGTCTACTACAGTCTTTTACATAACCTGCGACTTCCCCCTCACTGCCCCTCACTTCATCAACCATAAATTGCTTCTAGTGCAGACCCTTCCCTAGTTCATTGTTTCCCACTTCTTGCTTACCCTCCTCTCCCCCACTACCCATCTTACTAACCCTTCTACCCTAGAAAATGAAAAAAATTATCCTAATTTACATCAAAATTGTGTTGGAACGGAAAATAATTTTTTTCAACTGAAGAAATTTCATTGATTAAAAAGAAATCTCTTTGACTGGGAAGAAAACATTGAATTCAAGAGACGTTTAGTGGACTTAGAGCCAATGCATATTTTACTATCATTCAAAGCAACTTTCTTTTATGGTTGAGTGTTTAAGTTTTTCTGTTGAAAATTTGTCTTTTATGGATGATTTCAACTGTTTTTGATGAAAACTAAAATCGTTTTTGGTTGATATACAAATTACGTATTGAATTTTATTACATGCAAAATTATGTTTTCCCTTAAATTTAAAAACGACACGCACACATAGCGCTCAATTTATTATGCTGATGTTTAAATAAAATTTTGCTTCATTTTCAGTTGTAAGAATCACCATTGAAGTGAATGAAGAGAATGGCAAGTGAACCAAAGGATAATACGCATATGACGACTTCTGATCTTTCTACAATCTAATTTTAACCTATTATTATTATAAACTGGGACTGTGGTCTAGTACGAGTATGAGGTTTCAAAGAACATCCAAAAATAACTCAATGAATTTTTTTTTAATTGTAATGCTTACTTCTAGGCCATAGTCATACTTGAGTTCCCTGTACTATACGCGGGTTTTTCTGAAACAATCCTTGGGTACTAAAGTAAAATACAAAGAATATTGTAGGCAATACTAGTACAGATATTTTAAAGAGAGGCATAGTTGCTGGAGTATTGAATCAGTAGTAAAAAATACATGTAGCGTTTTATAAAAAGTTATTACTATATCTCAATCTTTCGGTTCATTATATAAGAAAATTATTTTTTCTTTGATTACACTGGTTTACAAAAAAAAAAAAGGTGAGGACTATTTGACAAGACCACTTTATCCTTATGTATTTTGACGCGAAAAATTATAATTCAATCTTTATGTAATTTAATATTGTAAAAACAATAATCAGCTAATAATTAATTAATTAGTTTCAAACATAAAAAGCGATAAAGAATTATTCCCATCGAAACATTTAAATAATGTTTATATTATATATTTTCCAAAAATTCTCATTGTTATTAACCTTTTAAACTAATTTTAGAAAAAATTGAAACCTAATTATGAAAATTAAATGCAGATACTCATTTCAAAACACCACGATGAGACAAAAATTACATAATTGGAATAGAGGTATTTCCAAAAGAAATCAAGTTTTATCATATAAGTTACAACCAATATTCAATTACATAACCCTAAAGAAATTCCATCAAAAATGAACACGTGGATCCATATAATTTTGAAAATTTAATTTAGATACTCATATAACATTATCAGAAACATTTTAAAACTTATGTAATAATAAATTTATGTTACACAATCGGGAAAAAAAATGAAATTCTATATATACAGCGTTTGATATTGTAAAAAAAAATAATCAGTCAATAATCAGTCAGTCGGTTTACAAAATAAAAAGCCTTAAACAACTATATTCATCAGAAAATTTAAATAATTTTCACTTTATGTTTTTTTTTAAACTTGAAGTTTCATTTCTGAAAATTTTGATCATTAATAACCTTTTATAATAATTTTCTGGAAAAAATAAAACACATGAACATTGTATATATAATTTTGAAAATTGAAATTCGGATACTCATTCAACATCATAAATATTTAAAAAAATTACATCATTTTAATAGAGATAGGTTGAAAAAAATGATCTTTTATTATACTAATTATATCCAATATTCAGTCACATCACTTTGAAGTAAATAATTAATTTATGTTGCTTGGTAATGAAAAATTGAAATTAAATATTTATGTCATTTAATTTTGTGTTCATTTAAATTAAATCTTTATTTAATTCAATATTGTGGTTAAAATTAATCAGCTAATAATTAATTAAAGAGTTCACAACATGAAAACCCTCAAACAATTATTTTCATCGAAGCAGACAAATTATTTTTACATGTCGTTTTTTTTTTTAATTTGAACTTTCATTTCTGTATATTTTGATATATTAATAAGCTTTGAAAAAATTCCATAAAAATTTAATTTCTAACAGAACCAATAATTAATCAATCATTTCAAAACATAAAAAGCATTACACAAATGTTTTCATTGAAACATTCAATTAATTTATAATTCATATTTTTGAAATTTTTAATTGCATTAATTAAAGTTTTAATTATTAATAACCTTCTATACAAATTTTATAAAAAAATCAAAACATATGTACACAATATTTTGAAAATTGAATACATAAAATCATTTCAGATCATCGCAAACATTCGAAAAAATTACATAATTATAATGAAGGTATTTGAAGAAAATGTTATGAAAATTATAGCCAATATTCAATTACATAACCTTGAAGTAAATAATCGATTTATGTTACCTAATTAAAATTAATTGAAATTCAATCTTTATGTAATTCATTATTGTGAAAAAAATTAATCGGCTAATAATTAATTAATCCGTTCAGTGCATAAAAAGCATCAAATAATTATTTTTATTGAAACATTCAAATGATTTTTACTTTATGTTGTTATGAAAATTTGAATTGATAATAATGTTTTAAACTAATTCCCAGAAAAATGAAAGCATATGTACATACAATTTTGAAAATTGAATTCAGATACTCATTTCGCAACATCAGAAACAATTTGACATTTATGTAACTGGAATAAGGCTATCTTAAATATAAATAAACTTTTATTATACAAATTTTAGTCAATATTCAATTACATAATCTCAAACTAAATGATCAATTTATGTTACTTAATTAAAGAATATTGAACTCCAATCTTTATGCAATTTGATATTATATGAAAAAAAAATTAATCAGCTAATACTTAATTAATTAGCTCACAACGTAATATGCATTAAAAAATTATTTTCATTGAAACTTTCAAATAATTTTCACTTTATAAATATTTTTTTATTAAATATTTAATATATGAGTATTAAAATATTCTTTATTCATAATCTTTTAACTAATTCCAGAAAATGTATTTTTAATCAGAATCACTTAATATTTAGTCATTAAATTCAGAACATAGAAAGCATTTAATAATTATTTTCATTTAAATATTAGAATAACGCGCATTTAATATTCATCTTAAAATTTCAATTATGAATAAATTTTCAACATAATACCAGGAAAAATTGAAATAATGGCACATATAATTTTTAAATGTGAATTCGGCTACTCACTTCACAACATCCCAAACATTTGAAAAAATTATATAATTGTAATGGAGATATTTTAAAGGAAAATAAATTATTATCGGAGCCATTGTTAAATCACATAACCTTAAGGGATCGTGCCTAAATTACATAAGCCGTTTTTCTTTTGTTCATATCGTTGTGTTCTTCTCAACTTCACAGCAATTTTGTTCTCGTCTTTATCTAAACAAAAGAAAAACGCCTTATGTAATTTAGGCACGATCCCTAATGAAAATAATCAATTTATGTTACTTAATTGAAAATAATTCAGATTCAATCTTTATATAATTCAGTTTTTTGGAAAAAATTAATCAATCAATAGCTAATAATAGTTAATTCATCAGTTCATAACATAAAAATCAATCAACAATATTATTTGCATTGAAACATCCAAATAATTTTTATCTTATATTGGGCCATTGCCTGGTCGTCGCCTCGGTTCGGTCCTATTGCCACTCCCAACTGAACCATGGCCTCCATCCGAGAGAGGTCTATTGTGGGTGGCACTGCGTGATACTGGTAACGTAACCGCATAATTCGTGGCGTTGGGGAGTTAGCCCAATGCAACGTGGCTGACTGCAAGAGCCGTTTGTTTTCATTATTGTATTATATATTACTATAAGAGTCGAACACACATTACTCGCAGATTTTATGCAACTTGTAACTAGACCAGATGACTACAGCCCGGCATACATAATAGTTAGCGTGTTGCATTTTACAGGCGCAAAACACTCCATTTTTAATTACAAAAAAAAGAACAAGAATATTTTTCGAAAAAATCTGTCTGTTTCGGCCGGTATAATTTCCTTTAGATTATGTGGTTGAAATTTTACATTAAACAATGTATTTTTGTAGACGTATTATGGATCTGGCGAAAACCCGAGTCCTTTTAAGAGTCTTAAAACTTCAGATGACTTCATATGACTTCAAGTGACTTCCAGTAATTATTCATCCCTCAGATTATTATTTATTCAAAATATATTGATAAAGTATTGCAAATTTTCGAAATATTTGAAATATTATTTAATTGTTAATTTTCGTTCTCGAGTATCATCCTCAGCGGATTAATTCTCAGTCTGCTCTCTTCATTTTCCTTAAGCTGGGAGATCGAGTTCGAGCGTCTTTCGTTTTATATTTACAGCTCAAAACAAAGCACGATCGATCTGCGGATCGTGACCAGCCGAAGGAACATAGACAGGTAATTTATTCCACTCCCCCCCCCTCCTCCATCACTTTTCTTACTATCAATCAATCTGTTTATCTTTTCCTCTCACAATCAAACTATTTCAAGAAAAATACTCTTAGCGTTCTTTCACCATCTTGTGAATTATATCCATTTAAAATTATGCAACCTAGGCTATTTTGTATAGATATTACACAATAAAAGTTTTATTTATGTATGAAATATAAAATATATTGCGGCATCAAGTCATGGAAATTGGGTAGAAACTCGAGATAATAGGGTCTTTCGAAATTGACGAATTAAGAATTTGTCCCAGATTCAGTGGAATTTGAGGCTTATTTTGCTAAATTTGTGAAATTGTGTTAAACATCAATAGAAAATTAACAAATCATATGTGATTTTAAAATTGGCTACTTTCAAAATACTAACGTATAAAAATAAAAAAATAAATTTTTTAATTATAATATAGAACATCACACAGATTCAAATTGGAAGAATTACTACTTTAAGGTTTTTAAATTAAAAATGTTTGAAATTGAATAATTTTAGATCTAGATTTCATGAATTCGACTATTTTAAATTATTAGCTTTGTATATTCAACCACTTTTAATCGTATCTTTCATAATTTTACAATTTTACTACAAATTAGGAACTTTTCTAGTTAATAAATTTTAAATTATTAAAGATTTTTCAAATCGAATAATTCAATTATATAATTCAATTTGATTCAGATTCAGTTTTAGATTCAAAGCTAAAAGCTTGTGTAGTTCAGAAATTTTAAGTTCCAATAGTTTAAAGCTTACAGTGAATGTGTCTAAATTTAAATAAAATAATTCTTAATAGAAAGAATTCATACTTCAATAATATTTAGAGCAGATTATATACTACTTTTACAAAGATTAAAATAATCTAAATAATATTGATTGGTTTCAAAAATAATTGACAACTTTGCTTTTTAAATCTAATCATTTCAAATTTTTAAAAATTGGAAAGTTCTGAATTAGGGATTTAAAAAATTGAAACATTTTTCCTGAAGTGTTTGAAATATATTTTTATATTCGTGAGGGATTTTGCAGAAGGTGCGAACTCATCGATATTCCCAACAGGTTTCCTACTTCCGTAGAACATTCCTCTACGTTCTTGCGACGTCATGTATTTATCATTCATGTTTATTTCTCGGCGTTTCAAGATTGAACTTCTTTTATTTAATATTTAATATTTTTTTAAACTTAAATTTACGTAACATTTTTATATGACAATATATTTTTTTCTCTGAAAGAAAGTTTTTAAATCCTCTGATTTTTGTGGTTCGTATTAAATCATTTTTAAAAATTTGCAATAAAAAACGTTTCAATTTAAATGAATTTACATCTTCAATTGTTTAAAATTGTTTGACTTCAAGCTCTCTTGATTAAATGAAATGTTCAATTTTGCTGATTTGAAAGTTGAATTACTCAAGTTTCATTTAAATCTACATTTTAAATTGAGTTCCAAAGTGTACACTTTTCTTTATGTTAATACAGTTCTTCAATAATTCTTTATTTTTAAATGATGATTTTTAAATTGTTTAATTTTAGCTGATTTTGTACCGAACATTCCAGTTTAAAAATATTTATTTTCTATTTGTCCTTTATAAAGTATTATAATTATTAAATCCTAAAAATTTAGTTTGGAAATTGTTATGTTTTCAACTATTTTTAACTGAAAATATTGAGAATTAAAAATTTACCTATTTTTTTGTCCCGATTAAGCTATATCTTATATTAATTTACAATGATTTCATATGTTTAACATATAAAACCCCCAAAAGTAAAAAAATCGAATTACAAATTAGAAACCACATGAATTTGAACGCATTCAATTCAAAATTTTTATTTTTTTTTATTAGTTGAATGTTTATAGTCGCATCAACTGCCAGGGTCATTAGCGACTGTACTGTAGGTTTAATTATGACAAGGATATCCTTGGGACGTTCATGGTTTCGTGCCCACTAGAGTTTGTCTATTTAATATGCACAAATGATACTCGAACTTGTGATGGCGATATGAGACACATTGTGCACGCACTCATTTAACCGTCACTCAATCCGGCAGGATGAAGGCGATATGCGTATATTAAGAGTCGCATGGCGTTACCCGCACGACATGCGAGTAATGTGCGTCGCACGATTGTTATCTGGCTCAAGCTCCAATTCGCCTGAATTTGCCAGTGTGAATACTCTTAAAGACTGGCCTATTAAATCCAATTTGTCAGGTATAATCAACGCGCTGGTCATGAAGGATCCGTTGTAAATACATGTCAATGAGTCCCGTAGCTCAGTAGTCGCCCTCTGAACTTGGGACACTCTTGACATTCAGGATCTCTGGTTCAAGTCTTGAGGCATGCAGTTTTTATTAATTTTTTCGAAATTACCTTGACCACAAATTAAGGAGGATTGACACGCATTCAATTCGCGCTGGCTCAATTAATTTCAAAAAATCAGAAAACAAGATTCGGAAAAATTCTAAAGTGTTAATTTGCCCCAATTTTTTTTTACCGGCTTAACCCTGCGTCGGTCACGGCATATCTGATAGGCACAGGGTACACATTTTTAGGTGACCCTTCTCTCTCTCAGGTAGCCGGAACCCCTCCACCCTAGTACCTTTCCAACTTCTGATGACGCAAATAGACCGCTCGCCCAATTATCCATAAGTCGTGCCCATGAGCACGTGTCACCTCCTGTGATCCTGTCAGGCTTACCGCGCCCAAGTACATCCGATTATGCAGGTTCAGTATTTTCAACTTTTATTAATAAAAGTGGTTTTATTCTTTCCTTCAGTACATCCCTAAGAATGTGACAATGTTTTGGTTTTGCTGTAAATAACTTTTATAGGCATTTTTGTGAAAAGAGCGTATTAGGCACATCGCGCCCATCCTAAGGAGGGTATGAGCCGCGTTTATATAATTTTTGTTTTGAGTTAAATATAATGATAAACGAGTTTTTTAAAGAAGTTTCCGTTTTTCTTCTCTTCAAGTACATCCCTAAGAATGTGACAATATTTTGGTTTTGCTTAAAATAACTTTCATAGGCATTTTTTGCAAAGTGAGCGTATTAGGCATACCGCGCCCATCCTAAGGAGGGTCCGAGCTGCGACCGATGCAGGGTTAAGACTGTTAGATTCAAGCTCGAACCTCAAAATACAATAACTTAATTTTACTAAATAAATACTAGAATGAAATATTATTTGGATACCAAACGGTAATCTTTTTTTAAATAGATAAGTATATATACAGAGGGAAAAACTGTTATATTGAATCATTTTTGCGAAAAATTAAATTTCTGAATGTTCAGGTTAGTCGAGGTTACCATTCGAAAATTTCATTTTTCGCAAAAATGATTAAATATAACAGTTTTTTTCCTCTGTATACATACTTATCTATTTAAAAAAAGATAACCGTTTAGCACCTAAAAAATATTTCTTTTTGGTAATTATTTAGTAAAATGAGTTGATTGAATTTTGAGGTAAGAGCTTGAGTCCAACAGCCTTAAGAAAACCATTATGTAGAGTAAACAAAATTTAATAGTACATTATGAAATTCAAATATCATGTAATAGTCTCAAAATAACCTTCAAACAATATTGGCATATATTTTCTAAAATGTTATAGAATCTAGATGATTTTATAAAGAAAATTACTACGTAAATGAGGTAGTAAAACAATTGATTTTTGTGCTATACGAAAGCATTTAATACATTTCTCTCCACGTCACAGTTTGAAAATAATTTATTTAGTTTGCTATTCGTGTCCTTTTCAAGTACACACGAAGTAAGGCAGTACAGCGATACAAAGCTAAAACACTTTTGTACTGCATGCGCAATATTTTGTATTGAAATAATTTATTTAATTTAAAACTATTAGTAAATATATATATTTTGCTACACTACTTTCATGTGCCGCAAATACTATGTATTACACATATATGTAATTTACATATTTTTATTTTTAGAACCTCACCCAGTGTGCACGAGAGACATCGTCGACTTTGTGACGTCTTTCGGTCGTCTAGGCCAGTCCAATTAATGTCTGGTAGATGTCTGGTAGAATGTCCCATATCCTAAAGGCGTCCTTAGCATATGAGACGTCCACAAATCATTAATCGTCAAGAAAATTGGTCAATTTAGGCAATAATTTGCTGATTTCATTAAGTTTCTTTCATTGATTTTTATTAAAGAATAATTTTATCTTTAATTTATTCAAACATTTTGGCGGTTAGGTTCAGTCTATACCATATGCTTGGTCTAGGTCGATTAAAATTATTTCGGACAATAATAATTGCTTGCTCCACTAATTTTTATAATATAAATAACAGTATCAGAGCTTTGTGATTTGAACGCATTCAAAAGTTGGTAATTATAGTCACAAATTTACTTGGCAAGAACTTGCATTTTTCTACTTTGGACATTTTGTTATTATCGAAACATAATTATATTCACAAAATTACCAAGTTCGCAATTAACACGAGCTGATATATTTTTCTGTAAAGTACAGTGCAAGGAAAAATGTATTAGACTCTAATCTTCGTGCAACTTTGAACTTCTATTATTTTTTTATTTCGATATATATATAAAAACTAAAGGTTAACAACCACCGCAGGGTCCCACTGGGAGTAACTGTCATCTAAAAAATGACATCAAAAAATATCATACAATCAATTTTCGACTCAATTGTATCATAAATAATTGATTTGAACAATTAAAAATATAAGTACTGCTTTACCACTGAACGAGATATGTCCCTCTTTTCCTCCAACTCAGTTTTGTACCGCTTAATTTACCACCGAAGGAGATATGCCCCTCTTTCCCTCCAACTTTACTCTGTCCGTCTTTTCCTCCAACTCAGTTTTGTACCGCTTTACCACTGAACGAAATATGTCCCTCGTTTCCACCAACTTTACTCTGTCCGCCTTTTCCTCTAACTCACTTTTGTACCGCTTTAACACTGAACGAAATATGTCCCTCTTTTCCACCAACTTTACTCTGTGCGCCTTTTCCTCTACTTCAGTTTTGTACCGCTTCACCAATAAAATTCTACTACGAGGTCCAATATTATATCTGGGTCCGCTTAGGCCGCTTGGAAAGAGATAGTTTAGGGTCAATCCACAATTAGTAGAACAATCTCATTCTGTGCGGCTACCATGAAACATGGTATAATCAGCGTTCAGGAATTTTAGCGATTCCAATGACACATTACTTGCCCGTGGAACTTGAGATATTGAAGACGTTTACGTTATCGCTTGTAGTCTTGCGCGCGCCAAGGCGCGCGATTAATAATTTCTTTGTGAAACAGAATAAACCAAATACTTATTTTTTCTATGTTATTTATATTTAATTAATGTTACAAAATATTTGTACAAAATAATTAGAAGGCACCACAGGATAATGTACGTAGCCTCCAGTAATTGATTCCTCATAATTTATTTGTAGGTAAACTCTGCAAAAAAGTTTCAAAAAATACAATTTTTTTCCTTCTGCGAAAATCTGTTGTTAATTTTTTTCATAATAATTTTTTTTAACGTTTCGTACAACTTAATCAAAAAAATATTTTCTCCTTGATATATTCTGTAACTGTACTTGTAGAACATGTTTAATTTTACATGGATTCATTCTATAGAAACAAAATGTATGTAAAATATTTCTTATAAAATGATAGAAAGTATAAAGTATAGATTTTATTTTCCAAATCCACATATGTTAGATAAGTAATAATACGAAAACTTTGCACAAAGTATTTGGTTTACGTCGCCGGACTTACGTTGCTTTTTATATTTATTTTATTTTTATGAAGCATTTTTTTCAGCTGATAGTTTAATTTTTTTATTGAATTCTTCCTCGTTATCATTGTTTGGTTGTCGTTTTAGAATGTAGATAAAATCTTCCATGTGTAAAAATATTAAATCTTAAAATTTAACTGCTCCATTTGTGGTTAAAAATTGAAGCGAAAAAATATAAACTAAAAATTAATTAAATCAAATTTGAACTAAAATCACATCCATTGTTCCAAGTACTTAGATGGAAATTTATGTCATTTGTCAAAAATTCGTCTTTGTTGGTAGAAAATAAATCTTTTTAGTTGAAAATTCAAATATTTGGTTTAAAATTTATGTACATATTTTATTCAAAATTCTTCTTCTCTCATAGGATATTAATCTTCCTGTTTAAAAATTCAGCTTTTTGAGTGAAAAGCTTAAATATTTAGCTGAGCATTCAACAGTTTTGTTGAAAGTTTATGTATTTGGCTTGGAAATTCAACATTTTTCATGACATTCTTTTATTATTTAAAAAATCTATTTTGGTTGATGAATTCGTGTTTTTGATTTGAAAATAGTGTCTTTAGTGTATTTTTTTTTCAAAATAGTAGGAAAACAGTGTCATCGCTTGAAAAAAGTGTCGAATAGTGTCAATAGTGTGTTCAGCCTGACGCCTGAATTTTGAAGTTATTATTCTAAGGGCGGCCACAGCCTAATTTGTTTGAAAAAAGTGACCTATTCAAACCAAAAAAGGCAGAGAAATTGCCCTACAAAAAACGTCCGACTGAAAATTATTTGAAAGTCTTGTATTTTGAATGCGAAGTTGTCGAAAAACAGATTTCCAGAGAACATATCGTGAGTGCGAGACAATAATTTTTATTTCGACGTTTTTTGCAGCAAGACTCATTTCTAATCCAAAGAGTGACTTAAAGTAAATGTGTGCATCAATTGAGTGACTAATTTTCTTTTGTATTTGAAAGCATTCCGAAGAATTCGATTCATAAAACATCAAACAATTAAAGTTAAAATTAAAAAAAAGGAAATAGATTGGAAAAAGTTTAAAAGTCGACAAAATTTACTTGATTTTACTAAGTTTAAAATGATTTAGGAAAAATAAAAGGGAATTCAAAAGAATTTGATTGAATGTAAAAGAATTAAAAATAAGTTTAATGCACTTCAAGACGAATTAAACACAAAATGAAAACTTGAAAAAATATGCATTGAACTGAATACAATGATTGATTTAATTTAAAAGAATTCAGGAAAATTAACAAAATGCGAAAGAATTCTGAATGAATTAAATATAATTCAGGGTTAATTTCAGAAATATTCAAATTAATTACAAAAAATATTTGAAAATCTCCACAAATTTATGAAAACCTATAAAGTCCCTTACTTATTGTCAATGAATTCCTTAAAGTACATTAAAATATTATAAAATCCCTTGAAATTGTATGAAATGTTATCATATTTTCTTAAATACTGAAAAATTCATTAAAATACCTTGAGAGCTTTTAAAGTCCATTAAAATCATTGAAATCTTCATAACTCATAAAATTCATTAAAATATTCTAATAAATATTTTTAAATAATATATATATATAATAAATTACTACTATCCAACCGAGCAATTCACGCCTACCCCGAAAGGGAAACGGCTTAATGACATAATAATAATAATAATATGATTATATGATATTATTATATGCTATAATAATATCACTGCTGAAATTTTTTAACGTTTGTGATACTATTCTTTGATTTCATTAAAAAACTGTTAAACAACCAGCTGTAAGTGTGATTTTTTGCTTACCTAAATTTTAACTGAGCTGTGTCGGTTAAGCGATAAACTCTGTTTTTTTTTGGTAAAGATAATATTTTAGGAAGTCTATTGGCCGTCCAAAAGACATCCATTTGAAACGTCCACAATTACATCTTAAAAGACATCTATAAGACAAAAAATTGCCTGACATTAGACGTCCTATAGATGTCTCAATGTTGTCTTACTGCCAAATCGACGGCATCCATATTGACGTCCATGGACTTTTGTCGACGTCTTAGCAACTTCTTTTGGACGGCGCGGTGCCCGCTGGGTTCTGCTATTCAAGAATTTATTTTTAAAAATTGGATATACTTGGGTCGTTGGAAATCCATTTACAGTGATATATAAAAGTCCGAAAAAAAAATTAAATGAATTAAATTAAATTTCAATGTAAATTTAAAACTACATCCTTTAGTAGAGCGAAGTGAAAATGCTCAAACTAATCGAATCGTTTGAGCTGAAGGATAGCAATTTGTGGCTCGACATCCAAAACAAGTGAAGAAAAAAAATTTCGAAATCGGTTAATATCTTCTGCCCTCTTTTTTAAATTTACAATTTACAATTTTTAAAATTCAAAAATAAATTTTGCCTTATTTACAATTTTTTGAAAATGTACAAACTGAAATTTCTTCAGCTTGAACCAAAGAAAGATGTTATTATTTTTTATTCATGGAAAACATTTTTTTCTTGGTTTTTATAACGTTTCAAAATCGCAAAAAAAAATGAAATCCCAAAAATCCTAAGCCGAGATAAAAGTTTTTTCCGAAAAAGCAAAATGATAAAAATTTTCTTTGGTTCAAGCAGAATAAATTTCAGGTTCGACATATTCAACTTTTTTTTAATTTTGCATATGACACAATAAAAAAAAACATCTTTTTCACATTTTCAAAAAACTGTTATTGAGCAAAAAATGTATGTTTAAATTTCGTAATTTTTTATTATTTCTCACTAGTAAAAGCTGTAAATATAACAAATTCGTCATAATTTTTGTACCAGTAGGAAAAGTTCATGAATAATTTATCTAAGTGCTACAATTTCTTTAACTATGATTCAATAATGGGTACACTTACTAATTTCAGAGAATTTTTCGCCTAATTCAATATTGTATTTTCAAATATCGTGCACTTGAAGAGAAAAGGGGAAAAGAGGAAGTTTTTTGAGAATAGGGGTAAAAGGGGTAATTTCAGGAAAAAGGGGAAGACTGTGCACCCTGAAATTCGTTGAAAATGGAACTGTCGAGCGACTTTTGTCAAAATGAAAGCGATTTTTGTCAAAAAAGAGCTTTTTGCAAAGCACTGTGATTCTTCTAATGGCATAGAAAAACTACCGATTGCACCCAGTAAATGAAGGGACATATAAGAACAAGCAGCGAGTACGAGATACGCTTGGAATAATAATATACACATATTGCCACGTACTGAATACTTACTTAAAATGTACAAACATGTTCAACAACGAGTTATAATATTTTTAATAAAACAATCACTAAATTTTCTCCATAATATTGTGCAAGGTAAAACAGTTTATATTTGAATAGAAACGAGCCGGAAACAAAAGAGTAGTCTAACAATGTTCCAACCGTCATTTCAGTTATTCCATCAAGTTTTAATTTACTTCCACGGACTTTAGCGAATAATTTGTATAAAAAAGCAAAATTTGACAAATCTTTTTTTTATATAATTGCCATCTCTTCATTGGAAGACCAGCATTCCGGGAAAAAATAATGAAGGAAGAAGTGTGTGCTTTGAGGTTATAAAATTGGAACATACCCTCCTGTTTTGCTCCAAACACCATCGCTGATTATATTTTACACGGTAATTTGGCTCACTAAAGACACAGTCAACGCGGAACAACACGAGAAAGTCCGGCTCTGTACAATTTGCAGCTCTAACAAAAAACCAAAAACGAGAGCTTGCATTTTGTATTCCCGAACGGAATTCTCGATAAAAATGACCCGGCGCGGCAGCGCCTGCAGTCGGCACTTTACGCAACCCGGCATGATCTCATGCAACCCGGCGCACTGTTTTGTCCACCCTTCTGTATCTCCATGTCTCAAATTTTAAAGTACAGTTTTTAAATCAACATAAACTTTTGAGAAAAAAAAAACGAATTGTGCAACAAACCTGCACAAAAAACCTTAAAAGGAATGATGAAAATGCCATGCATTCTTTTGAAATTATCTAAAACTGTCCCAATCCTTCAAAATCCCCTAAAATTGTTGAAACACATATGCCTACAAAATTCCCTAAAATATTTCAAGTTCTTTAAAATCACTTAAAATTTTTTAGAACTCTTAAAAATTCCTTGCAATCTTTTGAAATTTCCTAAAGATTTATTTCAAATATTATACAATCACTCGAAACTTTTTAAAGCTTCCGAAAATACCTTGTAAACTTTTAAGATTCTCTAAAATACTTTAAATGCCCTTCTAGAAATTATTATTATTATTATATCATTAAGCCGTTTCCCTTTCGGGGTAGGCGTGAATTGCTCGGTTGGAAAGTAGTGGAACAGCAAAAATATAAGAAGCGTTACGACTCAACGCGTTTAAAGAACGTCACATACAATGTTGGCGATATTGTATTTATGCAATGTAACCCGGTTGCGAAAGGCGAGACAACAAAGCTCCAGTCAAAGTTTAAAGGGCTTTTGGTCATCACAAAGGTTTTACCTAACGATACTTACGCGATTACTAGTTTAAGAAATCAGGGCGCGAAACGATCTTCGACAACCGCACACGTTAGCCAGTTAAAAATCTGGAATGCGAATAATAAAACTGAAGACGACGACTGTATGACCGACTCTGAAGATGTAAGCGACGAGGAAACGAATAGGGGAAATATAACCGAAAAAGATCGCGAAAACTCACCGTCAACCGAATCTAAAACCGCACCGAAAGTTAGCTTAGAACTAAGAAATAAACGAAATACCAAGGTTCCTAACTATTTGAAAGATTTTGAGTTATATTAAGGATTTTGATGATTTTACATTTCGAGATTATATAACCTTATCTTAAACGACCCTTCAGAAAAGGGTGTTTTCTTAAGAAGTAGTTTATAAGTTTGAGGACAAACTCATTGTAGGATGGCCGACTGTTATAGGCTATGGAAATTTCCAGAAACCCTTCTGATGTATGTGTGTGTATGGGTGGTACATGTGTTTGCCGGAAGTGAGAAACCACTAGAATAGTCTAGAATTCGGAAGAGGGTAAGAGCGCTTGCGCTGACAGAAGTAGTCACGAGAGATCAGGGAGAGGGCAAGGATAAAAATGCGAGTAGGTGCGGATTGCGAGTTAGTTAACAAAAGGGCGAGGAGTCGCGTTAGAGTTTTGATGGTTGAAAAATGTATCTCAGGCGCGAGTGCGCGAAATGTATCAAAGTTGATATTTAAGTATTTAATAAACTAAATTGTCTTCTTTAATCTTAAATTTGGACTTCCAGTTTTTTATTCTTTTGACCATCCTTAGAATTCGGCATCCGGGGTATAGCCCTTAATACTCTCGAAAAAATAAAGTAATAAAATCGAGCTTTGCCATTTTTGAGACCATTTTTTTCAAGATTTAAAAATTATATATGCAGCTATTTGTAGTACACAGAAAGCCGAACAATTTATCCTAATAACTTTTTCCGATAAAAAGAAAATTATCAGAGTTAGAGCATTTACAAAATTTAAAAAATCAATCGAAAATCCAAAAGAAATTGATAGATAAAAGTTGTTCACCTAAAAATAGATACAAATTTGTTTTAATTTATTACATTCTGATAATTTATGATTGCAAAAGTATTAGTATTGTCCGAAATTCGACATCACAAAACTCAAATTTCGAAGCGAACCACGCAAAATACGAAAAAATGTCCCAAAGAGCAATTATAGATTTTTAAAAGTCCTAAGAAAATTTTTAAACCATTTTTCAATAGGTCTCGTCATTTTAGTTTTATTTATCGTAAGTACTATGCAGAAAATCGAAAATTCAAATTTCGAACCAAACGGCGTGAGATAAGGAAATTTTTTTAAACTATTTCAGTTAAAGATTCATAATTTTTCAGTTGTAACTTAGCTTGGGGGGGGGGGTGAATTACTTTGTCTGGACATTTAACTATCAAATTTTTGGTTGAAAAATTATCTTTGTAGATTCTCATCAGAGAAGGTATTAGGTTTGTGTAAAATTGCACCCCCCTCCCCCCGTCCTGCCCGTTTTTATCAAATGTCCACGTTTTGAGACCTCCTGAACCCGAAAAACAAGTTTTCACGTCTGTCTGTTTGCGCATGTGTGTGTGTGTGTCTGTAGATTCTTAGTCTGTCAGCACGATGAATTTCAAAAGAATTCACAGATTGGATTGGCCTTTGGCTGTCTCTTTTACTGCCTTAAAATGAAGGTCAGGTTCGTTAGCCAGACATTTTGGATGAAAATACAAAAAGTGAGATCATTTTCAAAATTTTAGAGACGCCTTTCTTTATAATTTGTAAATTCCATGTACGGCTGTTCGTAGTATTCAAAAAGACGAAAAATTTATCCTGATTACTTTTTTTGATAAAAAACAAATGACCAGAGTTATATCATTTACAAAATTCCAAAAAACACACGAAAACGAAAGTTTTAAGTTCGTTTGAGTATAGAGATTTTCAATTTGAAATAAAATTGTAGAATATTAAATGCTTCAATTTTAAATTTTTGAACCCTCCACATATATGAATTATACTAATTCTATAGCCAATTTTACAGGCAATTGGCAAATCCTTGCCATCTCCATATGTACCATGCTCGATTACCCTACGCCATACTTCAATTCAGAGGCGGCCCGGAGGAAAGTCTTAAAAGTTAAGTATAAACATTCTAGGTATTGTATTTAAATTTCATTACAGCTCAATGGGTGGAGGGGTTGAGAAATTTTGTTACGAATTGATACAGAAGGAGGGTGGGGGCTTCAGTCATGTACGTAATTTGGTAAAATACGCCAATGAAACAAATAAGTCACAGTAATTGTACAGAAATTCAATATGAACTTAACTTTACACGCCAAAGTTATTCTTTTTAGTTGAAAATGCAACTATTTTTATAGAAAGCTCACTTTTTATTTATTATTTCTGGAAATCATAAATTACGTACAGTACAAATATAGCCGCCTAATTAGCGAAAAAATCATTTCTGTATGTAAATAAACATTGTATTTAAATTACATTACAGCTCAATGGGTGGAGGGGTCGAGAGATTTTTTTACGTATTGTTACGTGATTTCACTTCACTATACGATACAGTGTCAGAACGCATTTACCTATGAAGAGATTTCATTGATGGCATGAAGGTAATCAGCGGAATGCCACGCAAGTTTAGACTCATCACTTGAAAATATTTTAAAAAATATACTCTAGTAAACACGTTCTGTAAATTTTACATAACAAAAAGGGAATATTTATACATAATATTGTTTCAATCGTATGACATTAAGAATTACAGAACATGAAGGTCACACTGTTCTGCAACGCTGTTACTGTAAGTATACGTAGCAATTCTGGAATTCTGTAATGTAACTAATATAGAACAGAGTGATAGAACTGTTATGTCACTAGAATAGCACACGTGGTCCAGAAACAGAACGTAAAGGTCAAACTGTTTTGTAACATTATTACTATAAGGATACGTAACAGTTCTGTAATTCTGTAATGGAACTAATATAAAAAGGAGTGATAGAACGGTAACGTCACTAGAATGTGACATGTGTTACAGAAATGAAACATAAAGGGCACACTGTTCTGCAAATATCTTTGACCAGTTTTGGGCTGATGGTCGGGTGCAGTATGTGACTTGAACTGGATAAGAATACGTTGACAACAGGGCCGAATAGCTTTCAAAGTCGGGCCGACCAAGAAGAATTTTTTTTTATAACAATTTATTTTTTAATTTTCACTATACCATTTTTTTAACCCACCTTCTCATAATATGTCTAAAATCAGAAATTGTTTGAGTTAATTACTTTTCTTGTTATTAAGCTACAAACATAGGCGTGACAAGCGTACGCGGAAACCGAACGAGAGGTCTACGAAAGTCAGCCCCACCACTTACCACACAACTGTACATGACGTGTCCGTGAGTCGCACTGGCTCGTGGCTAAAAGTGTGTGGCAAGTGGAGGGAGTGCTTTTCGTAGACGCACCCCCACTACTCAAGTGCTGGCTTGCGGGCTCTGCTACGATCACCCGTCCTGTAAAATTCAGCTTTGACGCATTAGGTCCATTTCTTCGCGGACGGTCACTGATATGAAATACACATTACACGCATACAGAAACCTCATAGAAATCTTTTAACCTCCTAGTAAGCTAGGACAAAAAACCCTTCATCTCCTCTTAGGTTCTATATAAAAGCCTCTTACAAACCTTGTAAGAGCCTTGTAAAACCCCAGTACACGCCGAATCAGATCCATTTAGAAACATTTCAGATACACATAACACGTACATGGAAACCTCATAGAAACCTTTTAAACTCCCAGTAAGCGAGGACAAAAAACCCTTTGTTTACTTTTACGTCCCTATAGGATCTACTTACAAACATCAAAAGATCTACAGTATATGCTCTTTCAAGCATGGAACAAAACCCTCATTGAAAAATCATAAGAATCCTTAAATTCTTAAATCTATAAGGATTCTGAGAGGATTCTAAGAGCGATTTTTAGCAGGGAGAAGCTTAGAAAGAAAAAATATTGGATACATTTTCGGAAATGCTTCCAACTTATAAAATACTGAAATCACTTGAAGTCAGTGCACACTCCATCGGTCGAGTTGTAAACCCCTCATTAAATTCCTAAAAAAGCTTCTAGCTGACTGGAATTTTTCTTAAAATTTCGAAAAATCATTAAAAATATAAACAAATTGCCTTAAAATCTTTTAAATTTTCCTAGGAATTCAAAAAAAAATAGTTTAATCGCTTGAAAACTTTCGAAATTTTTTTAAAGCTTCTAAAGTTTAGGTTAGAAATCTTTTTAAAGAATCTGGATTTTTTAAATCTTGTATAGTTTTAAATTGTTTGTTAATCTCTTCAAATCTTCTAAATATTGCTTAAATTTACTCGTTTTTAAATTTTTTTTTATTTCTTAATCATACAATTTAAAACATTTTGCTTCAAGATCTTCTACTTAAGAATATCTTAAGAGAATTCTCTTTTTAATCCTTTTAAAATTGTTAAATCTTTTAATATTATCAAATTAATCAAATTTGTCTTGAAATTTTTTTTACATTCTGCAAAATTAAACAAATTGTCTAAAAATCTTTCAGATTCTTCTTTGATAATTTTAGAAATTTTTGAGAACGTATTTATTCCATAATATTAAGCATTCGAAAGATTAAGTGGTAATCTTAAACTTTTCAACGTAATTTACACTGTATTCGGCGAGTTTGCAAAGGAAATCGTTGAAGTTTTCCCATCAGAGGTTTCGACATCTTAGGGGCCGTCCATATATTACGTAATCATCATAGGGGAGTAGGGGGTCATGTGTATGATTACAAATGATTACATGGGGAGAGGGGATATTATTTAAGTGATTACGTAAACATCTGTTTAAGTTCCTATTTTCATAAATCTTTTCTTTCTTCAATTTTTGTTTTTAATATTCCGCGCATAGAATTTTTTTTCCTAAAACGCCGATAGAGTACGTAAAAGTATGAGTATTAAAAAATTTATCTTGAGTTACTTTCTTGTGAATACATTATTTTGTGCCTTTTCAAAATCTGTTCCATATTGATATTACGAAAAAAATATCTTCAAGGAACGATTTGTTTCAAGAGCTGTGTGAAGTTTACAAAATAAGGTATCCTAATAAGTCTCAAAGATGATTACGTAATCAGGAGGGGGGGGGTCAATCAAATGATTATGGTTGATTACACAGGGGGGGGGGTCAAAAATGGGTGAAAAGTTGATTACGTAATATATGGATGGCCCCTTATTACGTTCCTCATGTCAAACAAAGAAAGGCGTAGCAGGATGTCGGGAGAACCTGCTCATCGATAGATGTGTCTGCAAAGACGCAGCATCCTACCAGTGCTTCCTATTGATGGTTGAAAGTTCACCACACATCGTGGGATACATAGAGAGTTTGATGCTGCTTCGGAAAACCAGATTTACTATCTCATCTGCAAAATATTGTGTGACAACTAGCAACGTCACCATTCAGAGAGGTGTCTTTCAGGGCGACACCATGAGCCCTCTCCTCTTTTGCTTTAAATTATTGCCACTATCACTCGCACTTCGTCATTCCAAACGGTACTTCTGCGGCAAACGTGGAAATCCAAAGCATTAGGTCACTCATGTATTTTGCATGGATAATCTTCAGATCTATGCTAAGAATAAAGAGTAACTAAATCTAGCTCTGTAGATTGTCATGGATCTGAATCAGTGAAAAGTCACTCATTGTCAGTGAAGTCTCACTGATTCAAAAAGCTAGAAACCGGTCACTGATTTGAGAGTTGGAAGTACTGCACCACGTCAATTTAGCAGTCATAATAAAATAAGATTTTAGTATATTCAATGAAATAATCACAGTAAAAACGTAAAACCCATAAATGTGATCAAATATTGAAAAATGTAAAAAGATTTGATGCCTCTGAATGACAAAAAACCTCACACATTTCTTTGCTCTCAAAATTCGACTGTCATGTACATAACCATCAAGTAAGTACTTTTTATACGAGTTAGAGTATATGTTTCCCGCAGTAAATTCAGCACACTTATAGTCCGAAAATTTGAAAATTTATTTCTTAACAAAATTTTTTCTGCTACTTAAGTGAAAGAATAACAACAACGATTTACTTTAAAACTTAGAGGTTATGTCTCACATGATTTACTCTGATGATACTGAATTGGTTAGTGAAAAGTCCGGAATCACTGATTAATCAGTGGAATGTCCAACTACTATTGCAATCAGTGAATTTTTTCAGTTATACAAATCTGCAAATACCTGAAGAAATGATGCGAGGTTATGTTTACTTTTGGTCTTTTAGCTCTATTCTTTCGAGATGCGATCGATGTTTTCAGGGTTTTTTTTTCTTTAGAATTATCAGCAGGTGCGATGGAAATATTATCGGATTATCATCATCGACGAAATAATTGACTTTGAAGAATAAGAAATTAAACTACATACTTTAATTAAGAAAAAGACCAGAGCTGCACAATTTCAAGAAGTTCAGGTTGGCCACTTACCGGGATAACCGGGAAATAAACTGCAATTTTTCGAAAACTGGTAATTGTTCAGATTCGTTTTTACTTTTTCAATACGTTTTTTGTCTTGCTTTAAAGTGAACTGTTTTGTTGAGCATTCGTCTATTTCGATAGAAAGTTCGACCCTTTGGATTGAAAATTCATCTTTATTTGGTAGAAAAGTCTTGTTTTTTGGTCGAAATTTCATGTTTCATGGTTGAGAGTCAGTTCTTTTCAATTAAAATTTCTAGTTATATAGTTTTGGTCCAAGATTATCTTCCTTTTAGTTAAAAGTTCTACCATTTGGTTGAAAATTCAATTATTTTCTTTAAAGAACCCCGAAGAATTTGTACAGAAATTGGCTTTCGGCTAAATTGTTTGTAATTGGTGGAAAATGTAGTTCATATCATGTTGATCAAAAGTCTCAATGACCACAAATGTACAAAATGAGGTTTTCGTGGTGTAATTGGGGTTCAAATATCACTATGTGTGGATTCGAAAAGGGCCAATTTTTAAAGTGTATGACATTTTTCCCTCTAGATACCTGAAGAGATTAGCTCCATGATGTGCTGTAGACTTGCGCAGTGGGTTATGGTGGTCTTTAGACGTGCGCAATAGGTTATTGCTGGTGGAATTTATGCGCTATATGTCACCGTTACAATCATGGTCTGAACTATGGTGCAGGCCACAATCACAGCCATAAATGTACGTATTTATGTTATAAAGAGAGTTTTATTTCTGAAGTCGCACCTCAATAATTTTTCAGGAAAGCGCTTTATGCTAAAAATATCGAGACAACAGCTGTAGGGTTTGCAGGGAGGCACACGCTAGTGACCTTGACTTTGACCTTGGCCTTTATTCTTGAGACTTGTTTGACGGTTAACTTGAATTGTTTTAATAGAAGCTCCCTTTTTAACACCGGAAATGTAACACTAGTGCGAGGAATTCTGCGTTCTATATTTCTATTTTATTGTCACAAACTCATATCCCTGGGGTGTAGAGGTCATTTTGGGATCATACTTTTAACTTTTACCTTTCATGCTCGTATCTTTGGAGTTTCCGATTCCCGAGCTTCTCATATCTTTAGAGTTCGAGTGTATTTGTTCCGTAATCATCTGTCAACATGAAGATAGTTAGGGAGCGTCCATAAACCACGTAGACTGTTTTTCTTTCGTTTATAACGTTGTGTCCTTTATCACTTAACGGCAATTGTCTTTTCATCTCTATTAAAACAAAAGAAAAATAGGCTACGTGGTTTATGAACGCTCCCTCACTATCTTCAAGTTGAGAGATGATTACTGAACAAATACACTCGAAAACCAAAGGTACGAGAAGCTCGGGAATCGGAAACTCCAAAGATGAGAGCATGGAAGGGGTAACCTGCATGATCCCTACGTGACCTATATACCCCAGGGATATGAGTTTGCGACAATGAAATAGAAGTATAGAACGCAGAATTTCTCGCACTAGTGTTACATTTCCGGTGTTAAACGACCGTTCGAGATGACACCAAGTCGACACTCTCAGATGATCGATTTGAACCTCTTGTTTTAACCTTCTAGAGATAGACGCTTGAACCATCTTCAAGGGCTGTCCTATAGTTGACCCTGCAATATAGTCTGTCTGCATATCTAGATGGCCCAACTGACCTTTTATTTTTCTCTTTGTATATGCGAGTGAGTACCCGCGTACTGCTCCTTTCCGCTACGCTGCTGGTGTTTCATCGCTTCGGTGAATACCCTCTCTTGCTTCTGAGGAGCTCCACTCTCAGCCCGAAACCACTACAACAATTCTCGGAAGTAGTAAATCCGGACTTATTCAATCCAAGTTCCAGTTTATTTGTCCTATATCTATCAAAAAACAAATTTGTATTTTTACAATGTACAATACATGTAATTATTTATTTAACATTTTTACGAGTCCAAAATTTACTGGTGTTGTTACCAGCCCATAATTAATACATGGGATTGGCAATATTCCACCTCATCTCTGATCAAGTATCGGGTCATTTTTTCGGACTTTCCTCTATACCTGTACGAATAGGTGATCTCTAAACGAAAAAACTATCAAACTCGGTAAACAGTCCCCCATTCCCCCGAAACACGTGGTGGAACGTGAGCGCGGACCCGTTAGGCACCAGAGTCTACTAATTAGTCGCCAGTAGTAGCGACGGGCATTGGTCAGGCATCGTGTTACGTAGCGCTCAATTGTTTTCTTATTTATTTTAGTTGAGATAATAAGTCAAGACGAATAAGATATTTTGTGAATTATTTAAATAATTAAATCATTTTCTTACATTTTTTGTGGCGTATTGATTCATTAATGGATTTTCGTTAGTCGCTGCTTCTGCCAAAGCATTCGTAAAGTTTTCAGGTGCTTAAAAGTCGGGATGACCTTGACCAAGATTCAAGGGTTTATATTGTGAAACTAAATGATTGTATTCAACCCTATAAAAATAAAATATTTGTAATTTTTAACAATTTGAAATGTCAAAAAAATTAGATTTCATAGCAGAATGAAAACTTACCAGACAGGTTTACCGTTTCCTTTGTAACGATCTGGCACATGAAACTTTGACATAGTGGAATAGTTCTTGTTTTTCTTGTACTGAAAAAATTCTAATATAAAAACATCTTGCATAAACGGATGTTGAGCCATTTCAAACGTGGCTAGCACTCGGATGGGTATCCGTTAGTCGCATTTCTCCTAAAGATCACAGTCGCCAGTTTTACACGGATTACTCACACAAAGTTAATCCTTTTTTTGTTAGTTTCTTTGGTAGAATGTGACGTCAGGGCAACTTGGAGGCCGCGCCGGGGTTCCATGCTCATTGTTAAATGAAGGAGAGACTCACTTCTCTCACTCTATCTTATAGAGCATTTCTCTCTCCCCAACGAACTGACTTGTCATTTAAATTTAAAGCTCATGCAAACACCTGCCTTGTTTACGAATTTGTTACAAAATTCGTTGACCACGTATTTTCTTTATCTATTTCTTAGATTAGATTCTTGTTTTTCTTTTTTTTAATGAATAAAACCACGAGAATGATTCAATGCTATTCTATCAGGGTGGCCGCTGGACTGGGAGACCGGGAAATGACAACGAATTTATTTTCTGTCCGGGAATTTTACAAATTTTCAAAAGAAAAATTTGTCCAAGTTCGAATTCAACAGATTTTAAAATAATTAGTTGAATCGTTATCTTCTTCAATTATGATATCATTCAGTTTCCAATGCGTAATTCGAAAATCTTTTACTTTAAAAATTTTCCATTTTAGATTTTTATTTTTAAACGTTCATTTTTCATTCAAAGTTTTTTTAATGCAATGTTAAAGACTTAAAAAATTGAAAATTAAATTAAATTGGAAATAAAAAATTGTTGATAAAAATATTTTTATTGGATCGACTGTAAATAAAAATTAATTCATTATTTTTAAAATGAAACTGTACTTTAAGTATTAAAACGCGAACACTAATCGATTTTTCAAGACTTAAAGTTGCTTAAAATGATATAATCTAGAACATCTACGAATGCATTGATTCATTCTTTAATTGATAGAATTGCAAATGACAGATTGATAGCATGGTGGTATATTTTCTAACCAGAAATATTTCAATTGTCCAATTTATGAAAGTTAAAAATTTAATTTCTTACAGTTCAACGGCATTTAATTTAAAATTGTTTAATTGAGAAGTGTCAAAAGATTTCATTTTATATGTGAAATTATTGAGCTTTTGAATAAATAATTTCGGAATTAAATATTTTTTAAGCTTCAAATTAAAAAGTTTAAAATGCAAAAGAGTTCTATTTACAATGACCGTAATAAATTTGCGTGAGGAGCCCAGGAAACAAAATTCCATACAATTGCGTTTGAATGGGTTTTGACGACTTCTGAATTGCGTATCTGTCACTGGAATTCCAGATTGCCGACCATTGGTTAGGCTGACTTTTGAATGAGAACATGAGTTTTTTAATGGGCAACGTCTTTTTTTTCTGAGACCCATTCAGCAGCGATTATGAATGGATATTATCTGATTCAGGAACAATATTTCCCATAGAAAATAATTCGCTTAAAGTAAAAAAGTTTTCATTGAAATAGTTTAAATTATTTACTAAAAAATAGTTAAATTGACAAATTTTAAGCAAATCCTGGCATACATAGTCTACTCTTATTTATAGACTATTTTCAGGATTTTTAATTGATTGTGTTGAAGGGTACCCTGAACGGCCTGACCAACGACCTACTTTCTGGTCAGGTACCTGCGAGCTTGGGCAGACCAACCCTTCCCTCAGAGGTCCTTTGTTGGAAAATGGGAGACAAATTTGAAATTGAAAGTTTCTCAATTCTGCAATCCGCGATTTAAAAGTAATGTATTTGGAATCTACGTATTCTTCCGATTCCAACGACATTTAATTTGTCTATAAAGGTTGACAATCTGAGACTGTTCTACAATTGAATAACCATCCCTTCACTAGGGTGAGCAGAAGAAAAAAAACACTTTTGGTTTTCTCAGGAGCGAAAAGCAAATACCGGTAGCTTATGCGATTGTAGAAGCCAGGTTTTTTTGTTTTAATTTTAAACAATATTTAGAGGTGCCCCGTCATCTTTGAATGTTCATTGCAAAAGCTGACAATTTCGGTAAGTGAAGAGTCGATCGTAAAAGTGCCATCTCAGCTCTTTTCATCGATGTGACTTTATAACAGGATTAGTTAGCGTCCCTTGAATTATTATTACTCAATTTTCTGAAAAAGGGAAATATAACTATCGAAAGCTTTGTCGTTAAAGGGTTTGCTTTATGAGTTTATGGTATCAAGACCCACTGTGATCGACTTTATGGCCGAGCTGATGAGCGCTCCGCACCGACCTGTAGACCTGTCAAATTTGACATATTTACTCAGATTTGTTTTCATTATTGCAGGCTTATTTATATTTTTCCTAATCTGCATTTGCAGAAAATGTGATCTTCAACCTTCGAGGGAAATATTCTTAAAATTGCAGTATAAGATATAAATTATTAGGGCCGTTATTAGGCTTTGAAAACAGTAGAAAACAGTGAAAATTGGCACTTTTCAAGCAATCGTAATGAATATTTTAATGAAATTTTCATTGAAAAAATGCTTTTATGTGGATTATGAGGATCTGAAGAACAACAAATTAAAAGTTTAAATTGAAAAGTGGATAACTTTGTGGTTAAAATCTTAAATGAAAAAAAAAGTTGGGGTTGCCCATGTTAATTACATAAGAACTTCAAAGACGATGGGGCACCTCTACATATATAAACAATTTTTTTTTTAACTGGCTTTTACAATCGCATAAACTACCGTTATTTGCCTTTCGCTCCTAAGAAAACCAAAAGTGTTTTTTCTCTTCACCCCACCCTTCACCCTTTATCAATAAAAAGCTGTAAAAAACTATATGTGAAATTCCGTATAGACTCCCGCGAAAACCGTGGTTGTAATTAGATTTTTGTTATTTTTATTTTCACTCAAAAATTAGAAAGAAAATCGCAGCGAAGTTTGGAAAAAGTCCAAAAAAAGTCGCATTAAATTTTGGAAGCTAATGAAAAGAAGCAGTATAAGACACTCAATGACTGAAATAATAATTTTATTTGTTCAGAAATATAGAGTACATAATTCTTACTGATTTTCAAATATTCTTTGGATAATCAAAATCAAATTGAAAGTTAAAATAATTTATCACAATACCAATTCAGCGAGAAAAATTCTGAATCTGGGTTTAAAAAATTCCTTCCTGAACATCTGAAACATGGATTCTTTTCAAATGAGAGAAGTTTATAATTAAAATTAATTTTGAACCTCAAAAAAATTAATTTGAAACATTTGAAACTTGATATTACTCAACAATTAATAAGGCTTTAAATGTGAGACTGTATAATTTGAATATATGAAATTATTCATTTGTGATCGTCCACGGAGAATAGGACCTAATGCGCGTTAGCCTCATTTTACAGGAGGAGCGATTGAAGAGGAGTTCCAATATAGGAACTCCATAAGAGGGCCTCACTTTGCAGATTATTATCAACACGAATTTGTTAGATATAGAAATAATATTTTTCATTATGAAAGAACAAATAAAAAACTATCGACTGGCGTGAAAAACTAAAAAACGATTTTTTCCGCATTAGGTCCCTTTCTTTGCGGACGGTCACATTTTTTTATAATAGGGCAATTTGCACGAAAATAGGGGATTGAGTTCTTTTGAATAATATTAATGAAGATACAATATGGAATTTAATATGAAATTCTTAAAATTCCTAAGATTTGAAGACAAAAGATATTGCATTTTCAACAAAGGAGCTAAATTTTCAACTCAAAGACGAATTATTATTAATAAAGTTGAGTTTTCAAGTAAAAAAAGTCAAATGGTTTAGAAAACAGTTGACTTTCAAACCCGAAGATTAATTTTCAGTCAAATATTTGAATTTAAAAAAAACTCATTTTCAACCAAACAATTGCATTTACAAACTTGAACAAAGTAATTGAAGTTTTAGCCAAATAGTTGAATTATCAGCCTACAAAGGTGAATTTTCAACTAAATAGTTGAATTTGAAAAAAAATTTCAAGCAAAAATATGACTTTTCTACAATATTAGAAGAATTTTCAATCCAAGAGCATAAATTTCCTATCCAAAAAGGTGAATGTTCAATAAATTAGTTAAATTTTTGATGAAAAAATATGAGTTTTCAACAAAATAGTTGAATTTTCAAGGAAATAATTAAATTTTCATCCACATCTTTGAATATTTAACAAAAAAGAATTAACTTTGTAGCGTAGTGGGTAAGAGCACCAGACCGGCAATCTGAAAGAACTGGGTTCGGACCCAAGCGGAGCTACTATACAGTAAAAAAAATTGTTCGAAATGATACCGAAATCAACATCATTTTGATATGCAACAAAAATGATACCGAAATTAAGCGAGATGGATGCAGAAAGCTGTCATCCTGGGGTCGCTTCGTGTCCTCAAAACACACGAGGGTTTCGCCGGCCTGTCGTTGTGATTTCGTCGTGTCCTGTGTTTACCCATCTCACGGTTGTGAGACGTGGCCATGAATGGGGTTTACCGCGGTCCTACTTGGAGCCGATGTCATTTTTTAGATGACAGTTGCTCCCAGTGGGACGCTGCGGTGGTTGTTCACCTTGAGTTTTTAATATATATATATGATACTTTCAATCTCAACCTTCGTGTTTAATTAACTTTTACCTTAACTTCTAATAATTAAAGTGTTATTTTAATTGAACTTATTGTAATAATATTTGGACATGGACGCTTGCTGTGAAACGAACTCACTAATCATTAATTACTAATAACGTCAATTACACATCAAAGAATGATCAGTATCAATTTTGTGATCTGAGCTGATCTGGAATATTCTTATTTTTAATTAATTATTAATTTCTCTATATGACTTAATACTTTTGTGGAACAGGACGATTGTAGCGCCGTCTATTAGCCGAAGTACAGGAAAAGTTGGAGAGTCGAATAGGGCTGGTGATTTGGTAATCTATTTATCTTATATAGTTAAGTCTATGCATGATTTCTTTCATTTACCGAGCTTCCTTAAAATATCGATATCCTCCGAGTTTGTACCCTTCTGTGGTATTGCACTTTAATTTCCCTGCGGCCTTTACTTTACCGTCAGTAGTGCATTTACCACAGTTAGGTACACAATCGGATGAGTTCCAATTATGCGCTTCAGTATGTATTTAAGCAATTCTCTCTTGCTTTTGCTCAAAGTAAGGTGGGTTGTGTCCATTTAGGCGTTATGGCAAAATTTTAAATTTGCGGACGTAACAGTCCCAGCTGAAAATTCCTGTACAGGAACCTCGGAGGATCCTGCCCATGTTCCTGTAAAAAAACCTTTAAGGTAATCTTGATGGTTCCTGTGCAGGAATTTGGCGAAGGAAACTGAACATGATCCTGCAACGGAACCTGCACCGACGAATGAAATTTTAAATGATCCTGTACAGGTTCCTTCGCAAAGTAAATCAACGCGCGCGTTCCTATAGAGAATGGTGGCGTATTCGCACGCATATGTGCGGATCAATCCGCATAATATGTCCTCCCTACTGAAAATTTTCGGCCACATTTGCGGGCGCGTGTAATTGCATAATTTTCCTGCGTCTCGAAACACTCGTCTACGTTTTCGCACTCGCTTCGCTCGTGCGCTAATCACTGACTCATGCTTCAAGTCTCCGACTTATGCTGCAAAACTCACACTCTCACGCAATCACCTATTTTGCGGACTTGTATCACAACTCACTCTTCTGTGATGCATGACATTTTTAAATTGATGATTATTGATATTATTAATAATTAGACAAAATTAGTCGGAACATGTGCTTATTATACAGACAAGAAAATCTTTTTGACCAAATCGTACAGCAAATTTATCTATAGATATTACTGCTGAAGGATAGCTAGGTTAAAAATAGCGTTTTTGGATAAAAGTGCACGATGATAGCAATCCCCGCACGAGTAGGCGGGCGCAGCAGGAACCCCGAAGGGCAAGTCGACGTGAACCGAAGATGAACCGAGGGGTGGTTTTTTTACCCTTCCACGAGTGAGTCGTTGCTATCTTTACGCACGAGTGCCGAACTCCACTTTTCGTTACACCTGACTGGAAGTCTCTTTTGCGCGCCATGTACAGGTATCCAGAGGAGGCTTTGGCGAACAGTGCGAGAAAGTCTCGTTTCGGTGCATGTAGGTAGTGCGCGACAGGACTATTCCGTGAAGGTGTTGCAAACAATATATTATTTTAAAAAGTTTTCGTTCGTGGAAAAGGATGGTACACGACTGGGAAGCCGGTGACAAAGAATATTTTTGGTAAAAACTGAACTTTCTATGAGTTCAATTTTTTCGCTCGTCAGTTACGTGCAATCAATTGGCGTATGCTAAACAGCATTTTCACTTAAAATCATGTTTCGGGTAATAATGTTTAAAGTCCAATTAACAAATTATTCTCACTGTCTGCTGTTACGGAATTTTCCGTAATACTAGTCGCAACCCTGTGCCTGACCGGTTAGTCTTACCAAAAAATCCGTAATACTAGACAGTGCCTAAATTATGAAACACCAATAATTTGAAATGATTGAAAATAATAATGTTGTTCAATATCTGCCAATTAATTGTCGACCACTTCCGCAATTGCAAACTTGCGAAAATCTAAGGAAGCTGATTCGCAGTCACAGCGTGCTTTTCGTTAATCTACGCTAAGATATCAATATCAAATTCTCCAATAAAAAAAATGTTTTAAAAGTTTCAAGTTTGCAGATTATGGAGACGATGAAGATGACGATGGTGAAGATGATGATAATGGTGAGTATGAAGGAATAATTCAAGAATAAGAATTTCCCGTATGACTGGGAGAAGATAATCGACTGCTAGAAAATTATCTCGACGATGCTATGCTATGTCCTTCCCAACAACGAATTAATGAGAGTGTTAAAATCAGACGACATTTTGGAGGTTGTTGATGCACCGACAGTTGCCACTCGTGGTAAACTTGTTTTAGTGTTAATTAGGTACGCCGTTGTACACGAGCTTACACCCACTGCGGTAACAGATTTATTTAAATTAGTGAATTGTATGTTTGGAAGGCCAGTGCTGCCAAATTCACGCTTTTTAATAGATAAGCTAAAAAACCTTTTCTGGTGGAAATATTTGTGTCTGACCGCGTTTTACCAACATTTACCGTCATGACCGGACATTACCGATCAGGTCAGGTATTACCACAGTCAGGCCGAGCAGTGCCCAACACTATTTGTGCACCTCATCTGATCTGAAATATATGAGTGTCGACATTTACTAGTTATCATTGTTTTTTCAGGCCTAGAAACAACTGAGTAATATGTACACAACCTTTGACGTTATGAATTCTGACAGTAAAAAACCATCTTCATTTCGTAAGCTTATCTAATATTTATTACAGAAGTGAAGCCCAGCTTGTTTATTCATGCATTTTCTTTTTTTTCGGAGTAGATAATCGTTACTAAAGACTTGGAAGTCAGTTACTGGAAAAAAGTCATTTTACTCTGTCTAAGAAGTAATTTTCGCTTATACCAACAAGACAAGCAATAAAAAAATGAAGCTATCAATTCCTCTGTTATTATTATTAATTATTTGTGAGTATAAAATATATACGTTTAAAAGTATACTCATAAGCCAATTATTTGAGACAACTAAAACGTCCCGAAAAATTAAATTGCCAAAGAAAGAAATATCGAAATAGAAGATTCGTCACACAAGAAAATTGTCGAAAAGGAAAATTTTCGGCAATCGAATATTCTCGAACTGGGGTCCTTCAAACAGTATGCAATAATTTGTTAAGTTATTTGGAATTTCTCCCCCCTGTTAGCATCCGTGACAGCTCTGTAGACTTATCTCACTAATATTGCTAAAGATTAATTAATTACCCCCAATTTCGCTGAAAGCAGTTTTTCTACGAAATACATTAAGAAACTGCAGTCATGTTATAAATTCGCTTTTAAATGAGGTGTTTTGAACAACAGAAACACTGGAAGCCATTGACTCTACTCGCAACTCTGAACACTACGTAATACCGTACAATTCAATTTGCTACCACAGAAAAGTTCAACGTTACGATGTTGAGAGAAATGAATTATCTGAAGCTATTCGTGCAGTGCAAGAAAACATAAAAGATAAAATGAAGACTGAAGGAAAACCGGCAAAAAATTTTATTGAAACGATGTGCTTTCAAGATTGGAAAATTAAATCATTATCAGAAAAATTGGTCAATAAAGTTTGCACTTCGGAAACAGACAAATCAAAAGTTGTACAAGATCTTGTTAATGAGACTTGTCGCCTGGCTTATGTAGAGTAAGTTTTCTAAAAAATCTACCTATATCTATGAAATCAAAACTTCTAGTATTTAATTTTTTTAATTTACAATTTAATTTTAGACATGAATTTAAAAACTATATGCAATTATTTCCAGCCTTGTAATTCCCATTCTTCCGAAGAATGAACATTATGAAACACCATCAAATCCATCAATGAAGAAGGAAAATTATTGAGGTGGCAAGCTCCACAAGAATATAGCGCATATACAAGTTCACTTTGCAAAATTAAAATAGAGCTTTCGAAAAATATTTTCTGCATTTATTTCTTTATTAATGAGGCTTGAGATTGTGAAAACATGAATGGGTGGAGGTGTATTAAAAAACATTCTAGAAAAAATAATTTTTTTTTCTCGATAATTTCTTACTATTATATAATGAAACAAGTTTAAAAATTACGTAAATATTACGTTTGATTTTTTAAGAGTTGATTGAAAAAATATTGCATTTGTAGAAATGTTTTTTTTTCTAGGCCCGGTCTACCCTATGAAAATGAGAAGATGGGCTGAACATTAATAGCCTCCATGCAGTCTTAACCTTGAATATTATTTTTAGAATATAACATCTCCTGAAAGTTTAAAATTAGAGTTTAATAGTTTATATCTATCGAGCTAGTCTGATGGAATTCATTGCCAAAATGTATATTTTCTGGCGAATCCAACCGGAATTACTAGTTCCAATTATCACAATTTTGTGGCGTACAATTTTCCGATTGCTCAGGAATATTTCATTCTGTTTAACATAATCTTAAGTTTTAGAACACTTGTGCAGATGTTTTGGTAAATTCTGTTTGACCTTTTGTTAACATAAACCGATATTCTGGTGATACAAATATTGAAGGGAATTCAATTGTTTTTTACTTTTGCCATTGAGCATGACACCGAACATAGCTGAAGTTCAAAATGAGTTTGCGAGAAAGTGAGCTACTAGTGATATTACTACTGGTACTCAACACTTTCTGTAGGCACCTACTGTAGATACCTACACCCTACTATAGATAATTATCCTACAGTAGATAATAATCATTAATTTAAAATACCTATATTTGTAAAATAATGAATTTAATGTAATTAATAGTATATATAATTAATGATTATCTTCTATAGGATCTTTACCTACTGCATGTTGGTCTACACTGAAAAAAAAAATTTCTGCAACCAAGAAAATATCTTTTGTTGATGTAAAGAAATTAATTCTTCGGCTATATTTTCTTGATTCAAATAAATATTTCTTACATTTAAGAAAGTGATTTTCTTGATTCAACAGGTTTCGATTCATTGAAATCAGATTAGTCGCTCAAAGAAATATTTATTTGATTCAATGAGTTCGATTCTTTGAATTGATTCAGACGCATTTTAATCAATTAACTTAGCATACTTGAATCAAGTATTTAAATTTATTTAAATCAAAGAAATAATGCTTTCATTCAAAATAATATTAATTACATTAAAAATATATTTATTTGTTACAAAGAGTTCATGCATTTATACCAATGAAGCGCTTTTCACTTGGAATGCATCATATTGCGTAATATACGCGACTGACTACTCGCGCACTTGGCCCTTCCGAGGCGAGAGTTGCAACCGCCTCTCGCCCTACGCGCTAAGAAACTGCGTGGGCCAGCATTTCTAGGAGTGTTGAGTGTATTTATTTGTATTATTATTGATTTCAAATCAGCCGCGCTTTTACGGCTGAAAAATTAGCGACAAGCGTTGCATCGATATAAGAGCGGTGCAGCCAATGAGCGTCGTTGATAAGAATAAAGTGCCACATCGTGGTAAGGGTGGGGCCCCCTCTAGCTCAGAAATAAAAGAATCGTTTCGTTTCAAGTTCAGGAAAAAAAAGAGTTTTCACTGTAGTTTACATAATTGTTTTTAATATGGAATTAACTCTGAGTACGGAGACGAGCACTCAACTTGGCCCGCTCCGGGTGCTTTAAGCGATTATGTGCTGCCATAATAACCTCAAGTTTCTGCAGGTTTTAATTAAATAAAGTGCATTTCACATTGAATTATATAACTTAGCACTTTAAAAATAGTTTTCAACCGTATACCATTATTTCTTGAGAATTCAAAACATAATTCATATCGATTCTGTTATTCTTATGATGTTATATTCATCAGATAAAAAGTCATTGTTGTTAGAGAACATAATATTCCGTTAAAATTTTTTTTGTAAATATTTACAAAACTTGGAAAAATTTGTCTCTCCCCACTAACAAATATTCAATGAAAATTTACAGGCCATCAAATTGATATCCAGCTAGAATCAGAAAAACAAGCAGAAAAACAAGGAGAAGCAGAAGAACAAGAAGAAGAAGAAAAAGTTCCTGAAAGAAAAGATCCTGAGCTTGCAAAAGTGGATGGTGAAATTGAAGAGGAGACTTTAGGCGACACCCATGTGCTTGAAGAATTAAGTCCAGACACAGAACCGACATCAGATGCAAATCCTGTGGTTGTAGATAGGGAAGAAGAGATTGACACAGACGAGGGCAGCAACGGAAAAGCGACGGATGAAATTGAAAAAGAGGGGGAGGCAGATAGTCATAAGGGGGAGGAGAACAAAGAAAAGGAGAATGCCTGGCCGATCGGTCTGCCTTGGGAGCCCAAAGAGTCAGACAAAAAAGAGAAACGGGAGAAGGAGATGCTGGAAAAAGTCAAAGTACTTTATAACGATCGTGTCTTCCTCTTCCTTTGCTACTTCTTCTCACTCTCATTTTTCTTATTCTTTTTCTTCTTCTATCTCACAATAATCCTTTTGTAGCGCACGAACCACTGAGTTTGTACAAGCAGTCTCAATCGAGGTTATCTGCCCTTCTTCCACGCGAGAGAATTGCCGAGTCATTCCAGCGCTTTCCTCAATGTGCTATTAAATTTCCAGTGTTGAATGCTTCGTCGGCTCTCATTGAGACTTAAACAGCTTATTTACGCTACGTTTCACTATTCCCGTTCCAAAATATACTTCTCGATTTTATCTCAATTTTTTACATGGAATTAAGTTTGAGCTGAGATGACTTTCCAGTTTTAAGAAGTAGGGTTACGTAGAATGTTTAGAAGAGAGATAATCATTTTACAAGCATGTACATGAAACGTAACCACGCCCACTAACTGCACCTTCTAACTACACTCCTTAACGAGACCAGATGAACACGCCCACTACCTCCTAACTCAACCTCCTAACGAAACCCACGTATCGTATTCACTATAAGCATCCCCTGACGAGACCCAATGAACACTCCCACTCAGGGCCGGTTCTAGAGATTTCTCCGCCCTGGGAGCAACTTAAAAGTGCTTAGAAATGCCGACTCTCGAACCTTAAAAATGCTTAGAAATGCCGCCCCTTCGAACACAGCGCCCCGCGCAAATGTCCGGTTCGCCCTTCAAGGGAGACCGGATAGTCGCACCCCTCATGAACCACATTATCTTACCATGCCCTCGATGTCCACCCGTTTATGAGACCCACTAATCGCACTAACTAACTCCACCATTGTAAGGAAACTCTATAACGAGACCCGATGAACACACGCTTATTAGCCATGCCCAATAACTCTACCCCCTAAAAAGGCGAAATTGAACTCACTTAACACATGCGTTAACGACACTTGATTAACCGATGAAAACGTCGACTTATCACACCCCTTAACGATATACACTAACCACATTAATAGAAGTGTTTTAAATTTACTATATTTTTACCATACAAAAGCACAAAACATTCATCCACCAGGTGGCGACTCCGTTGTCGTAGCTATTTGGTTTCAGCTGTCTTTCTCCAACGCTAGATTAGAGAAAGACAAAATTGTATACTAAATGTACTACACGTTTAGGCATATACTTTCATTGTCGTCTAGTAACATAGTCTTGGAAATTTCTACCTGTGCACTCTTACTGATCGCACCAACTAACCGCACACCGAAAAAGAGAACCAACAACCACGGTCGCTAACCGCATCCCATAACCACATAACCTAATAAGACCTCCTAAGCACGCTTCCTAGGAACAAACAAGCTCTAGCCCCACTACTTGATATGTCACACATACCACACACCAATTATTTATTCAGAATTGCACATTAGTTTCTTCCGCGACAGCACACTCTTCCCACACCCTCCGCCTTTACACCGGAGGAGGTTAGTTCCGCCAATCTCCCTCAGGTAGGTTGTGAGCCATAGGTTAGTTGCGCTAAGACTCTGCAAGGGACGGATTAGGAGGATTAGAAGTTCAATTAATTTTATGAGTTTTTGCGAATTCCCTACTGTTTCTTGTATATGATTCTAACTCTTTTTGCGACGTTTTAATCGAGTTTTCTTTTCTCAATTCAGCTCTTACTGCTAATCTTCTTTCTACCTCTAATGCTTTATCCGTGATTCCTTGAAGGGTATTTGCTTCCCCGATTCTTATCTCTAGTTCTGGCCTCAACCCGCGAGTACAACATTCGACTACTGTTTTTTCTAAACCCTTTTTAAAGTTTTCGTCAAGTGTATTTTTATTGCTAATTTTATGTGCATCAAACATTTTTTCTGCGGCTTCCATGATTCTGGAAGCGTGTGATAATACATTCTCATTTTCCCACATAAACATTGCTCCTAACTCCCCTTGCAATTGATAAACGGATTTTTCTGGTGCATATAGTGCTTTTAATCTTTCGATTAGCCTATCATCATTTTGATTAGTTGGAATTGACATTCCGAAGGGTGTTTTATTATTGTTAAAATAGCAGGAGCTGTTATTTGAGGCAATTCAGATTTTACACTTATAGAAGGTCCACAGGGTTTCAATTGGTTATCGTCTGTAATTCCTGAGAAAATACTAGTAATATTGTTCTGATCATTAGATAATCCTTCGCTATCGTTAGTTACAGTTAAATCACTTGCTATTTCATTAACTAGATCAGTGGTTAAGTTTACAGGTGAAGTTAATTGCTTTTGAACGTCAAAATTGGCATTTTCAAGTGTATTCAAAAAATAATTCTCAGTTTCATTATGAAATTGACTACCATGATGAGAACTTAGATTTTTATTGTTACTTTCTTTAGGATTTTGATCAGTAATATTAGATTCAGAATTTACGTGCTCTTGAAAAGAATGTGGTGTAGAACTAAATAGATTTTCTTCATTTATTTTTTGATTTTGAAGATTCGCTAATTTTATATGCAATTGCTTTTCTTAGTTTCTTTTTAATTTCTTGGTTTTCCAGTACCTTTTTAATTAAATCTGAGTTATTTTTAGTTTGAGAACGAGTTACACATTGGGATTTATCACTGGAATCTGGGTCAGACATTTATCACATCATGTATATGTAGAAAAAATATACATGTTTACATAAATTAGTGACGTTTTTGCAAAATAAAAATTTTATATGCAATGTACTTTTGAAGGTATTTTAATAAGATAATTAATGAATTGGAAATGTATATACATATATTTTTAGAAAAATGTCACTGATATTACAATATAATATGGTAAATGGAAATAGTCATAAATGGTAATGCATGGATATATCAGTATGTATAAATATTCAATTCAACAGAAAAAGAACCTAATAATAAAATTTTATGAAGCAAAGAATGAAGCCTCTCCAAAATCTCTCGCATTTATGATTTTTTTTTCTGAAAAATATTAAAATATTAAATAAAGTTTTGCAAAAATATGTATGTTAAAAATGTGTTAACGGGAAATTTTCTTTAGACAATAAATATTCAAAATTATTTCTATATGATATCATTGGATTTGGTTTCCCGGCCGATGCACCAAAAATAAGAAAGGAGATATGTTTCGCCCTAAATAATCATTTAATAATTGGGATCAATAACTTAATGCTCCTCCTTATTCTTCCCTGATTTCCTCGTTTGTCTGAATAGATAACCTATTGAAATGGTATGAGGATGCCAATGATAATACTAACAAGGTTGGTCATATAATTATTTATTAATCAGAAATAAGTTAGAAGACCCAAGTGAAAGTATAAGTTATAACGGAGAGTTTAGAGATACAAAAGGTTTATGAGTGTTACAAGATATTTACTCGCTTTTGAGCCTGAGAGGAATCTTTTCAGGAGTGAACACTGTAATGCCAAGGTTTTACGTTGACACTCACGAATCGATATTTTTAAGTTACAGTCTTCAACGACACAATTTTCGTTTCCAATCGTTGGAATTCTACAAAACGGACGTTTTATTACAACCGTAAAATGTAACCGTCGGATAGCAGAAAGAAGTAAAAACTATCTAAGAAGATTAGTCGCGACTCAACTATGACTGTACTACGTCTGAGGTAAAAATAAATTGCCCGCTGGGTTTTATGGGGGTTTTATATATGAAGTTTCCTCCACCAATGGTCTCCTATCGTGTTCTTCATCTAGGTGACCCAACGAAGGGAAGTGGACCTGGTAATTGTTTAGAGGATTTGTCTATGTTTTATTGCTTCCTGTTTCCTCCTACATTTATGCTTCATATTTGGAAATTCCGCTTAGTTAGTTGACCTCACCAGCAAGTGTGTTTCCTTAAGAGTTAATGCATTCTTAATTCTTGGTAGTTGATCTCCACCGGAAGTGGTACTGTTGAAGGGTTAAATCATTCGTTTTCCGCTCATTGGTCACTGTTTTCGTAAATGGTTTGGCTTGTAGTCGAACGATAACAAATATATTTTATAATGAGTTTTCGGCGACCTTCTCCCAAATAATAATAATAATAAAATAGAGCTTTACATCTTGTAACACTTTTTTGACCTCTAGGTATGTGACGAAAATGTAAACCTCGGAAAATTTGAAATCTCTGGACAGGACACGACGAAATCACAACGACAGGCCGGCGAAACCTTCGTCTGTTTTGAGGACACGAAGCGACCCAAGGATGACCACTTTCTGCATCCATCTCGCAAGTGCCGTGACATATTTTTGGCACGCGGGTATGGCTTCGAGGTTACGAACTAGTGATAGTTTCGCACCTAAAGGTGTATTCCCATATGACTACATTGATAGTTGGCAAAAATTGGAAGAAGAGAGTTTACCTCCAAAAGAGGCATTATATTCCAAATTAAATGATTGCCACATTTCCGATGAAGATTATCAGCATGCGTGTAAAGTGTGGGAAACTTTTAATTTGCAAAATTTAGGGCAGTATTCAGACCTGTACCTGAAAACCGATGTTTTACTTTTGGCAGACATTTTTGAAAATTTTAGAAAAACTTGTTTTGCATCATATAAATTAGACCCTTTGCACTATTACACAGCACCGGGACTTTCTTTTGATGCAATGCTCAAGTACACAGGAATTGAACTGCATTTACTAACTGATGCCGAAATGTTACTATTAATTCAACAATCAATCAGAGGTGGTGTTTCACAGTGCTCAAATAGGTTTGCAAAAGAAAAACATCGATTTATGGGAGAAAATTTTAATCCATTCGATCCAGAGTCATACATTTTTTGCTTTGACATCAACAATCAGTATGGTAAAGCAATGAGTGAATATTTACCATTTCAAAATTTTGATTGGTTTGAAAATTTTGAAAATGATCCCAATTTTTTTAATGTACCTGATGATTCACCTGAAGGCTATATTCTTGAAGTGGATCTAGAGTACCAGAAGAGCTTCACGATTTGCACAAGGACCTTCCATTATGCCCAGAACACTTTTTGCCTCCTGGTTCAAAATGTACGATTCCAAAGTTAGTAACCAATTTGCTACCAAAGAAAAATTATTTTCTACATTACGGAATCTAAAAATATACTTGAAATTAGGCATGGAACTGAGTAAAATTCATCGGGTGCTAAAATTTAAACAAAAGGCATGGTTAATTGATTCAAATACAGAACATAGAAAAAGAGCAACCAACGTATTTGAACAGAATTTTTATAAATTGATGAACATTTCCGTCTTTGGAAAGACTATGGAGAACGTCAGGGAGCACAAAGATTTCAGGCTTGTAACAAAATGGGAGGGGAGATATGGTGCAAAAGCTCTAATTGCTAAACCAAATTTCCATGGTTGTACCATATTCGATGAGGATATGGTAATCATTGAAATGAATAAAACTAACATTTTCTTCATGAAACCTATCTACATTGGTTTCACGGTTCTCGTTAACTCCAAAATTATCACGTACGATTTTCATTATAGCTATATTCTGCCAAATTTTAGAAATTGTACAAAATTACTATATACAGACACAGACAGTCTCATGTATGATTTCACTGTTCCGAACTTTTACGAATACATTAAATGGGATGAAGCCTGATGAAGAATGAATGCAACGGCAAAATAATGACTGAATTTGTGGGCTTACGAACAAAATTATATGCATATAAAGTTTCGGATGAAGATGAAAGAAAGAGGGCTAAGGGTGTCAAAGGATCAACATTGAAAACCATAACATTCGACGATTATAAGCAGACTCCCATATCTTGCCAAAATCTGATTCAAACTCAACATCTAATTCGATGCCGAAAGCACGAAGTTCACACCATCATCCAAGATAAGATCGCTCTCAGCTGGCATGAAGATAAGAGAATGCTGCTCCCTGGTACCACAGACATTCTTCCATCGGGATATAAATGTAGAATCTCTGAATACGTGGAAGTCGATGTGTCTAGTGTATAAGTATTGAATATATGTAGTCTTGTGTACGTATATATAATTAAAAAATGAGGTTAACAACCAACGCAGGGTCCCACTGTAAGCTACAAAAAAATTGTATATATATGAGTAGAAACGAGCGAGGTAATAAACATAATAATGTGGATATATGAGTGGAGGAGTGAGAGAGATAGAGAGAGAGGCATAAGATTATCGTGTGTGTGTATATATACATATTCGGTTTTGATCCCTTAGGAATCACTAACAGTGTCACCTTTCAGAGAGGTGTGTGTCAGGGCGACACCATGAGCTCTCTCTGCTTTTGCCTCACATTATTGCCACTATCTCTCGCGCTTCGCCACTGCGAAGGGTACTTCTGCAGCAAACCTCGCAATCAAAAGCATAAGGTCACTCATGTAATTTACATGGATGATCTTAAGATCTATGCTAAAAATCAAGAGAAACTATATCTAGCTTGAGACATTGTCAAAGAGTACACTCAAGAGATTGGAATGGAATTCGGTTTAGAAAAATATGCCAAGGTTTATTTGAAGAAAGGAAAATTTAATGGCATCACGGAAGACCCTGAGTTCGTCGACAGAAGCGCTATATGACACCTTGTCGCTGAAGAGACCTATACATTCCTGGATGTGCCACAGAGTTGCATTCAGGACGTGACACCTATAAAGGATACTCTCCGATGCAGATACAAATGTCTCATCCGACGGATTTGGTCTTCCGAACTGTCGGCGAGGAACAAAGTATCTGCGACAAACATGCTTGCCGTCCCGGTAGTACTCTATTAATTTGAAGTGGTTCCATGGATGAAGGACGAGCTCAGATCCCTCGATATCGGGTCCCGAAAGGTTATTCACATGAACAAACGCATACACCTCAAATCTTCTGTTCCGCGACTTTACTTCTCACGCCGGCAAGGTGGTCGCGGAATACTGAATCTTGAATGTCTTCACAACAAAATTATTATTAGGACAGCACATATAGTCGCAAATGGACAAGACCCTCTTCTTAAAATGGTCAGGAAACACGAAGAAGTGGGCAAAGGGGCGTTTCTGTACAAAGCAGCGGAGGAGGCGATTCTTTTATTTTGAGGTTATATCCGAATTCTGTAACCTCAAAAGCCTTGTGAAAGCAAGTTTCATTCAAATCGCAGCATTTGTATGAAATTATGGTATCCGCCATTTTCTCCATTACTTTGATTGAAATTATCAAACCTGTATCTTGTAATCATTTTTTAATCAAATCGATTACACCTGGCGCCATCTGCAGCCTAACAAAAAAAAAAGAAAAAAGTTACCAACAGCGAACTTCTTCCTTACGGACAGAGAAAGATAGAAGTCAAAATTCTACGTGAAGCCTAAATGCATCGGTTGATATTTATGATTTTCATAAATAAACTTTTTTCTTCCCCCAAATCTGTGCCTTGCCACAAACGGTCCTTCAATATTTATCAATATTTTCCGAAAATATTTCCACGTTATTTTAACTTTTATTTTCAAATATGAGTGAAAAAATGTTGATCTCAGGACTGAGTTGTTCAGCTGGTATACTCGTTACATGGCCTTAACACCACTAAAATTTATGAGATTTTCATCAACTAATAATTTACGCTATTTTCTTGGTTTATTATTTGCAATAACTTAAATTTGAAAACTTCACAAATCAAAATAAACAAACAACCACAACCTTTAAATTAAAACAACTGCGAGAAAGTCACAGAGCTGCCAATTCCGACAGGGAAATTTTTCGCAATTTTGGGATTATCTACTGTTGGTTATCTACTGTTGTAAAATATAATGTCTAATAAAAAGTCCTCAAATATTTATAAATAATAAAAAAAACGCTTTGCATTAATAAATATTGTCCATTAAACTTCAAGCTTTGATTCTAATGTATAAACGTGGCACAGAAATCTTTCATTAAGGTAAAAAGTATGATTAATGAAGAGGCGAAATTTTTTTTCAGGTTAAAAATAAATTTTTTGCTCTCAAACATTAACTAATTATGAAATTTTAATTAAACCTCGTTAGAAGATATAGTATCATTGTTGAAATGTTATACCAACAAAAATAATGAACATTTTTCTCCATTTTTCCAGTTAATTAAGATTATCTACTGTAAATCATTATCTACTGTAGGGTGGTTTCCCCTAATAATTATCATTTTGTAATTTTCGTTTAAATACGGTATTTTTATACTTTCCTCCAAAGAAAAAGTATACTATGTACTGTGATTTAAAATCTACTCAGTATATTTTATTAAGAAAAAAGTATTATTAGTTTTACCATTTTCTCGCATAATAGTAGATTCTACTATAAAACAAAATTGTATTTTAAATTACATTTAAGCCTTCTGAAAGTTTAACAACTCTAATAAAAAATGTAAAAAGGTTATACATGAATGTAAAAGGTTGAATACATTTTAAATGTACTTATATTCTTATTTCTAAACACATGAAATAAAAAGAATACATACATACTACTTAAAGTACATGCCAGAAATGATTGCAGTATTTCAATCTGAAACTCCAGTCATGTAAAATTAAGTAATTAATGTTGAAAGTGCTAAATTTATTAAAAAATGTACTTATCCCATTCATTGGAATAAAATAATCTTAAAATTTAGATAATAGAATTTCAAATAAACCGCTGAAATCCAGCCATTTTCTCCCAATAGTCGTCTGCTAATAAGAGTCAGATGTACATTTTTTATATATTTTCCATTTTCTACATCTCTCCAGATACTGAAATGTGGACATTATTAGAATGCCAGGTTTAATTGTGTAGTGCAGCTATTTTTATTACCAAGGTACATTCCATTTATAAGAAGTTAGAGAATGATCAGTCCTGCTTGCTTGTGCTCGGCCATGACCGAGCAAAACCGAGTATGCTCGAGCATGACGGTAAATGCACATCACTATTCTCAGCCGAAAAACGGCATTCTGAATCATTCTGAATCTTGCGTCTGAAAAGCGCAGATGACAGGATGCCCTGCTGGAAGTAAACAGATAGAGATCCTATTTCTTTGAATCATTTAGAATCTTTATGATAGAAATAGATAGAGAAAATGTATCCCATTGCATCTCTTTGTCAATCTAAATTCGGGCCTATCGTTTTCAATCCTCTCTTTCCTATCTCACTCTTTCATTTATCTATCCATGTCAATCTTTTTCTATCTTTTTGTCAATCTAAATTCACGTCTTTCTTTTCCAATATCCTTTTCTCTATCTAATCCTATCCTGATTCTACCAAAGTCAATATTTTTCTATCTCTCTATCAATCTAAACTCCCGTTATCTTTTTCAATGTCTTTTTCTCTATCTCTTCTTATCCTTTATCTATACTCGTCAATCTTTTTCAATCTTTTTGTCAATCCATATTCACGTCTTTCATTTCCAATCTTCTTTTCTCTATCTCGTCCTATACTGATTCTATCCTCGTCAATCTTTTTTAATCTTTTTGTCAATCAATATTCACGTCTTTCTTTTCCAATTTTCTTTTCTCTATCTCCTCTTATGCTGGTTGTATCAACGACAATATTTTTCCATCTCTCTATCAATCTAAACTTCCTTTATCTTTTTCAATCTCCTTTTCTCTAACCCTTCTTACCCTTTAACTATCAACCCCAATATTTACCTATTTCTCTATCAATCTAAACTCACGTTATTTTTTTCTATCATCTTTTTCCTGGCCCTACTTATACTTTATCTATTCACGTCAACCTTTTTCTATCTTTTCGTCAATCTAAAACGTCTTTCTTTTCCAATCTTTCTTTTCTCTATCTCATTCTATCCTGATTGGAGCAGCAATGGGATCTCCAATCTCACCTGTAATAGCCAACATCCTTATGGAAAATCTAGAAACTAAAATCTTTAACAAATCTAAGCTCAAAACTGAGCTTTTGTGCCGTTACTTTGACGACACTTTTGTCATCTGGAGACATGGACTAGATGAACTACACAAGTTTTTCGATTTCATCGATCATTTACACCCTAATATCCAGTACACCATGGAAATTAAACAAAACGAAAAATTGCCTTTCCTGGACGTACTAGTTTAGAAAAGATCTGATAACACATTAGTACATGAAGTTTCCAGAAAATCCACACATGCAAACAGATACTTACATGCATCCTCCCACCTCCACCTATCTCAAAAGCAATCGGTCATCAATTCCCTCGTCTACAGATCTGTCTCCATAACAGATAAAGATAACTTACAAAAGCAATTACAAAATGTTAAACAAATTCTAATAAGAAACTATTACACAAACAAACAATTTGAGAAAGCAATAAGAAAAAACACTAAAAAAAACAAGGCAACACAACCCACTAAAGATAGAAAAAGAAAAACGACCACCATCCTACCCTACATTCAAGGTATCACAGAACAAATAGGAAGAATTCTCAACAGACACAACATCCAAACCATATTTAAACCACCTGCGAAAATACGACAACTTTCAAAGAACCCTGAAGATAAAAAGGCTGAAACATTTCACACAATCAGCACTAGCTGAGCATCATATTGAAGCATCTCATAGCATTTTATTTGACAGAACAACCGTCATTGCAAAAACCTACAATATTTTTCCAAGAAAACATAGAGAAGCAATCAAAATCTCAAAACACCTAATAACATCAATAGGGACGATGGATATAAAAACAATCCGATTTGGTTCTCCGCCCTACCGGGTTTTTAAAAAAAGACTTGATTTACCAATCAAGTTCGAGCAGTCCCCACCATGGGGCGCTCTGAATTTATCATGTTTTGTTCACTCACTTTTTGAATAATCCCTTTTTCAAATAAATCTCCTGCCGAATACAAAAAGGTATGTATTTTCATTTTTTATTCTGTAGTTTATTTTGTTCACCTGTGCAATTATCATTATTGTAAAAATTAGTTACATCGCACAACGTGAGATTTAAATCGACCTTATGTAATTAAGGTATATTATTCCACGACTTATCATTTTTTAGATTGTGTACGCGAAGCTTTGAATATCAAGAGCAGGTGACAAAAATAAAGGTTAGTCGATAAATGCAAGTTGAGGGAAGACCTCAATTCAGGAAAACATGTTAAAATTGCGAACACCTATTTTCCTTTATCTCTTTTGTATTTTACACGAATGTGAAATTCTTCATGCTGTATATACGGAACGAAAGAGCAGTCAATTGTGTCTAACTCCTGCATGTAAAAATGCTAGTACGTATTATCTTTTGTAAATATATATATTTTTATAATTGAACCTACTCAGATCGTTTCCTGAAAGACATAAATTTATAAAAGTTAAAATTATTTTAAAAATTATTAAATTATTGAAAAATTATCAAAGTATTAAAAAATTAAGAAGTGTGCACGTCTACATGAAATGCACCCAGTTCATTTCATTTCATTTTAGGCGTTATAAGCGTTTTTGTGAGTGTCGAAATTGACTGTGTCTCTTTACACTATGCTTGGTTTTTGGAATGAGCTGGAAATGGGTGATTTTGCGTATAAACCAAAATTCAACGCAGGCGTGAATATTATGCCTCAGATTGTACCTATTATTTCGAACTTTATGGCAACGAGTCATAAATAACGATTTTAATTGATCTTCTAAAGCTGGGACTTACAGCCCAAATTTTATTTTCCAGCTTCCATAATCCTACAGAGTATGGATAGTACAGTAGCGCCGTGCGATGACTTTTACCAATTTTCCTGTGGTAACTTTACAAAATCAACAAGAATTCCAAAAGATAAAATGTATATCAGTAGAATGAATGATCTCGATGATAAAGTTCAGCAGCAACTAAAAAGTAGTATTGAAGAACCAATTTGTACCAATGAACCAAGATTCATCACTCTAACGAAAAACTTTTACAATGCTTGCATGAACACGGGTGAGCGAATTCTAAAATCTGAACTTTCATAAAACAAAATTTGTTGTATGCAAATCTAATTCCTTTTTTTCTATAGCTGCCATTGAAAAAACTGGCTTTCGTACAATATTAGGTGATTTCAAAAAATTAGGTGGCTGGCCAGTCCTGGAATGAAACAAACTTCGATTGGAAACAGTTGATTTATCATATGAGGAAATTGGGATACGGAACGGATTACCTTTTCATTTTTACAGTTGTGACTAATGATTCAAGCTCTTCGAAACGCGTGGTAAGTGTGCGTAATTATGACACTGGCACACGAAAAAAAAAACACTTTTCTGTTCTACAGATGCGACACATATATTCCTATGTATTTTGACCCGCTGAGCATGAATTCGTGGTCCGTTTGACCTCAGCAGATCTGGGTCAAGGGCATTTGAAGGTCAAATGTACAGAAAAGTCATTTATGTGAAGATAACCACTATAAATTATGTTTTTTGGGTCGCTGAATCCGAATGACTGCAGATTCTGAAAGAACGGAAGATTTTACGTCCAGATATGTATGTTTTTATTTTGTTATGATGACCTCTAAGGTCATTTTAAGGTCATTTAATTTAAATATATAGATGATTCATATGGGTAAATGGGCTACATGGGACTCATAACAATATAAAGTAAAAATTATTTGAATGTTTCAATGAAAATAATTATTTGATACTTTTCATGTTCTAAACTGATTAAATAATTAATAGCTGATTAATTTTTTCACAACATTGAATTACATAAAGATTAAATTTAAATTGGTTTTAATTGGGTAACATAAATTGATTATTCACTTAAAGTTTATGTAATTGAATATTGGCTATGATTTTTATAATAAAAGTTTTTTTAAATACATTTATTATAATTATATATATTTTTAAATGTTTGCGATGGTCTAAAATGATTGTCTGAATTCAATTTTCAAAATTATAGGTACATATATTTTGATTCTTCACAAAATTGTTATAAAAGGTTATTAATAATTTCAATATAAAGTTATACAATTAAAAATTTTAAAAATATGTATACAAAATTAATTGACTATTTAAATGAAAATATTTGTGTGATGCTTTTTATTTTTTGAAATGATTGATTAATTATTGATTCTATAAGAAATTAAATTTTCTGGAATTTTTTCAAAAGATTATTACTAAATAAAAATTTCAGAAATGAGAGTTCAAACTTGAACAAAAATATAAAATAAAAATAATTTGATTGTTTCGATGAAAATAATTGTTTGAAGGTTTTTATGTTGTGAACGGTTTAATTAATTATTATAGCTGATTAATTTTAACCACAATATTGAATTACATAAAGATTGAATTTAAATTATTTTTAATTCAGAAACATAAATTGATAATTTACTTTCAGGTTATGTATTTGAATACTGGATATAATTTGCATAATAAAAGTTGATTTAAATTTGAAATACTATTATTTCAATTAAATTATTTTTTAAATATTTCTGATGCTGTGAAACGAGTGCCTGCATTCAATTTTCAAAATTATATGTGAATATGTTTTCATTTTCTTCTGAAATTAGTATGGAAGGTTACTAATATATTCAATTTTCAGAAATGGTAGTGAAAATTTTCTTGGAGTGTATAATAAAAATTATTCCAAACTTTGAATGAAAATTATATTTTAATGTTTATTATGTTATAAACAGATTAATTAATTATTAGCTGATTATTTCTTTAAACAATTTTAAATTATTATAAGTTGTATAATAAAAGTTTGTTAATGTTTAAAATACCTCTATTCCAATTATATTATTTTTTCAAAATTTTACGATGTTGTGCAATGAATATCTGAATTTTGATTTCGAAATTATGTGCACATATATCTTAATTTTTTCTGGAATACTTTAAAAGGTTATTAATATTTCAAATGTTCAGAAAAATATGAATAAAATATTGTTTAAATGATTCAATAAAAATAATTTTCCAATGCTTTTTGTTTAATGAAATGATTAATTAATTATTGGCTTATTAATTTTGTTACAAAATTAAATGACATAAATATTTAATTTCAATTCTTCTCTATCAAGCAACATAAGTTAATTATTTACTTTAAGGTGATGTGATTGAATATTGGATATAATTAGCATAATAAAAGTTTATCATTTTTCAACCTATCTCTATTACAATTATGTAATTTTTTATAATATTTATGATGTCAAGTGAGTATCTGAATTCAATTTTTAAAATTATATGTACAATCTGCATGTTTTTGATTTTTTTGCAGAAAATTACTGTAAAATGTTATTAATAATGAAAATCTTTAGAAATGAAATTTCAAGTTTAAAAAAAATGTAAAGTGAAAATTATTTGAATTTTTCAATGGAAATATTCATTAAATGATGATGTGATATGATTATCTTAATTCAATTTTCACAATTATACGTACACATGTTTTCATTTTTTCTGCAATTAGTTTAAAAGGTTATTGATGACTGAAATTGTCAGAAAAATATAAAATCAACATTATTTGAATGTTTGGATGAAAACAATGATTTAATGCTTTTCATGATCTGAACGCATTAATTATTTATTAGCTGATTAATTTATTCCACAATATTAACTTACATAAAGATTGAATTTTAATTTTTTAATATTAACTAACATAAATTGATTATTTACTTTGGGGTTATGTAATTGAATATTGGCTATAATTTATATGATAAAAGTTTATTTATTTTCAAAATACCTCTATTTCAATTATGTAATTTTTTTAAGTTTTCGTTATATTGTGAAATGAGTATCTGAATTCAATTTTCAAAATTAGGTTTTAATTTTTTCTGAAATTAGTTTAAAAGGATAACAGTAATGAGAATTTTTTGGAAAATATAAAATGAATATTATTTAAATGTTTCAATGGGGAAAATCCTTTATTGCTTTTTATGTTGGAAACTGGTTAAATTAATAATTAGCTGATTAGTGGTTTTACAATATTAAATTACATAAAGATTGAATTATAATCTTTCTATATACAGAGATCTGTTGCAACTATATAATTTTGTTAAATGTTTGTGCTATTTTGGGATGAGTATCTCAATTCCATTCTCACAATTATATGTAAATATGTTTTAATTTCTTCCGAAATTAATTTAAAACGTTAATTATAATTATAATTTTCATACAAATATAAAGTCAAGTTTGTTTGGATGTTTCAATGAAAATATTTTTTTATTAATTTTTGCATTGTAAACTCATTAATTTTTTCACAATATTGAACCACATAATTATTGAATTTTTCTTTTTTTTTGTGTGGTAACAGGAATTGATTACTGACATTAATATTATATCATTTAATATTGGCTATGATCTGTACGATCAAATTGTGGACGTCGAATATATTTTTCCCCAGGAAGCATATATGGACGATCAAAACCTTCATCGTTTCCACTATGTGCACGTTGAGAACTTCCTTCTTGAGGACTTCGAAGAGGTCCTCTAGCAAGCGGATATCCAAAATCGAAAGTTTCTTCGTTCCTACTACGTCCACCAAATAACCTTATTTCAACCCTAGGGTGTGTGCCTTCAGAACTTCCCTCGTTTGTATTGGGTTCACCACGTGTGCTTTGTGCCCTCCTAGCACGTCTACGTTCCGAGTTTCCTACATTCACACTTGATTGTGAACTTAGTCCTGTAAAAATACAATATAAATGTATTAATTTAGAATATTGATGTTATTTTGTCGACCAGTGTAATTGTTAAATTGTACCGATGACTTGCTCTAATGATTTTTGGAGAAGCGAGAAAAAATCTATCTGGGTCCGGATTTGTAACGGGAATGGCAATATACGTGCCCTCGTGAAAAAATATCAACTTAATAACTCTTTAAGATCAGTTTAAAATAATATTTGGTCTTCTACTGGTCTGTACCATTCAGCCTATACCTGCATTATTTTGAGGGCGTTGAAATAGACACCACTCTTTTTCTCTCTCTCTGAAATAAGGATAGCTGTCTGTATCAATAGACTAGCTATACCTAAAAGTCCTAAAAAAGCTGGGCCTGCATCTCCTTACTTGTGAAATTTGATTTAATTATTCTCGTCCGAATAAATTAACAATATCTGAATATAACTATTCATAATAATCATGCTCAGATAGATGCTTGAATGTCGAAAATATCAGGAAGTTTGAAGGGACATATTTTTCATTTTGAAAGATTTTGAAAAATTTTAGGAATAGCTCAAGTCAGTTTAAAAGATATTTATCTTCCAAGCTGCAAGAAGTCCTAAATATTTCTTAAAGTGACTCGAATTTTCCTTAAATTTTGCAGAATCCGGAAAAATAAAAAATGATACGTTTTCTTGGTAAAATTTAGACGTTCACGCACCCTCAAGCGTAAAAGGGTGAATTTAACCAAGAACAAATTTCCGGCTCACTTTTTATTCTACATGATTTCAAAGAAATTAAAAAACAGAAATCTCTTTCAAATGAGAAAGCATATAAATTATACTAGGAATATCACATAATGTATATCATTTGAAAAAGAGGTGGAACGACCATTAAGAAGTCCCACTGGGAGCAACTGCAATCTATGAAAATAACACTAGCTCCCAGTAGAACCGCTGTAAATCACAGCTATGGCCACGTCTTACTTCCTCAAGATGGGTAGCTACAGGGCATGACAAAGTCACAGCGACAGGCCGGCAAAACCCTCGTGTCTCTGGAGGACACAGAGCGATCCGAGGATAGCAGCCTTCTGCATTCATCTCGCAAGTGCCTTGGCATCTCTTTGGTACGAGGGTGCGGCTTTGAGGTTACGAATCAGTGATAGCTTCGCACCTCCGATAGCACCGATTACAATAATAAATATTTTAGCCGAATATTTTGGGCAGTTACTGCAGCTTCTTTTTAAGGTCTTAATACCTATTTTTGTTTTCCTTCTTCTTGGAAGTGATGCTGTAATCGGATGGAACGTAGAATTCGATCAAAAACATAGTTTTTTTCTCAAAGTCCTGGAAATGGATACCAGGGTAAAAATGTTTAATGGCAACTGCTATCCAAAAATTTTAGTATTAGTTTGTAGTTAAGTTTGTTTTTATTTCAGATTAAAAAGGAAGTTTGTTTACTTAAGGCTCTATCGGCCTTAAGGAACACATTCTCATTACAATACCCGCAACCCTTTTTTGAGTCCAAAGAAGAACGGTTATTTGCTTAAGAAACAATTTTGGTTCAACTCAGAGAAAATGCTACCAAAAAATCGAAAGTTCCATTTCTGGTCAAACAATGTTTGCTTCATTCATAGAAAACTATATTAAAAACATTTCACATAAAACTAGTATCTTCTCATTAGAATGAGAATACAAAAATTGGATTTTTTGTTTATTTTGAAATGTCATTTTTCACGATCAAAACAAAAACTACGCGTCCTATAAAAAATATATTTATCAACAAACTTTTAGATCTTTCTTGAATGGATAATTTTTGTCTCACCATCTTTTGTCATATCTTGCATATTTTGACAGCAAAATGGAATTTGTTATTTTTTTAACATTTTTGTTATGGGGTCAAAAGTTGAATTTTCGATTATGCAGAAAATTCAAAATTTTGTTAGAATATTCTTGTAGTGCTTTCAAAAAGTAACGTTTTTTTCTGACTTTTTTACATTTCGTGCGTTGTTTGGCTTAAAACGTTCATTTTCGTTTTTTTTTTGGATTTTGAAAATGCTTTAACTCTGATAATTTTTTTTTCATCAAAAAAAGTTATGAGGATGAATTTTTCAGATTATTGATTACTGCGATCTGTCGTACATAAAATTTTTAAATTTTTCAAAAATTGTGAAGTTGCGGGCCAGATGTTGGTGTGTGGAAGTAAGCTTTTTCCACCAGAAGTTCTTGATACCATCTAATCCAGCAGCGGAAAAGTTCTTCGTGCCCCGGACTGCCCTTCACACCTCTTCGGAAGTAATTGATGGACATTCCTTCTTAAATTTGTATTAGGTTGTCGCAGAGTTCCTACAGGCTGTTGAAAGGAATGACAAAATGAGAAGCGGATCTGCTTGTTCAGTTGATGCAAGCGTCTTTCGGTCTTTTTATCCGTCGTCGGGTTTTGATTTTCCAACCGAATAGATGAATTTTCAACCAAGAAGATTAATTTTTGATAAAAAAAGACAAATTTTTAATAAAGTAGTTGAATTTTCAACTAAAAAAATTAATTTTCAACTAAAATAATACATTTTTAACAAAAGAGAAATTATTTTTTAACAAAATAGTTGATTTTTCAACCAAACAAATGAATTTTCAACCAAGAAGATTATTTTTTGTTTCAAAGACGAAAGTTTAATAAAATAGTTAAATTTTCAACCTAAGACATGAATTTTTAGATAAAATAATTAATCTTCAACCTAAAAAAATTAATTTTTCACAAAACAGTGGATTTTTGAACCAAAGGGATGACTTTTCAACCAAGAAGATTAATTGTTTATAAAAAAGACAAATTTTTAATAAAATATTTAAATTTTCGACCAAAGAGATTAATTTTCAACTAAAATTGTGAATCTTCAACCAAATAGATGAATTTTCAACTAAGAAGATTAATTTAAAAAAAAGTCAAATTCTAAATAAAATAGTTCCATTTTCAACTGAAAAAGATTAATTTTTAACTAAAATGATACATTTTCAACTAAAATGATTAATTTCTGATAAAAAAGACATTTTTCAAATAAAATAGTTCAATTTTCAACTAAAAAAATTATTTTTTAACTAAAATGATACATTTTTAACAAAAAAGAAATGATCTTTTAACAAAATAGTTGATTTTTCAACCAAATAGATGAATTTTCAACCAAGAATATTAATTTTCTATAAAAAAGGACGAGATTTTAATAAAATAGTTCAATTTTCAACTAAAAAAATTAATTTTCAACTAAAATGATGAATCTTCAACCAAATAAAATTATTCTTCATCAAAACAGTTGATTTTTCAACCAAATAGATGAATTTTGAACCAAGAAGTTTAATTTTATATAAAAAAGATGAGTTTTTAATAAAATAGTTCAAGTTTCAACTAAAAAAATTAATTTGCAACTAAAATGATAAATCTTTAAACAAAAAAATTATTTTTTAACAAAACAGTGGATTTTTTAATCAATTAGATGAATTTTCAACCAAGAAGATTAATTTTTCAAAAAAACGACGATTTCTCAACAAAATATTTGAATCTTCAAACAAAACAAATTAATTTTTAACAAAAAAATTTATTTTTCAACTAAATAGATACATTTTCAACCAAAGAGATAAATTTGAAATAAAATAATGAATCTTCGAACAAAAAAAATTAATTTTTAACAAAATAATTGATTTTTCAACTAAATAGATAAATTTTCAACCAAGAAAATTAATTTTTTATAAAAAAAGACGAATTTTTAATAAAATATTTCAATTTTCAACTAAAAAAATTAATTTTTGACTAAATAGACGAATTTTCAACCTAAAAAGTCAATTTTCTACAAAAAAGACTAAAAAAAAATAAAATTTCACCCAAAAATGGAATAATTATATCATCAGTTAAAAAATTCAGTTTTAACCAAAAATAACCGAATTTTTATGAAAATAGTTTGATTTTTAACTAAAGAAATAAATTTTAAACTTAGTACATTTATTTTCAAATGAAAAAGAGAAACTTTCAACTTTAAAGTTTTATTTTATGCATAAAAAGACTAATTTTTATCATTTAAATCACCAGTTGGAAAAATTAAGGTTTAACAAAAAAAAAAAGGAATTTTCAAGAAACTAGTTAAATTTTTAAGTGAAGAAATTAATTTTCAACTAAATAGATAAATTTTCAACCTTGAAAATCAATTCTCTACTGAAAGAAAAAACAATTTTCAATCAAATACATCAGCTTTAACTAAAAAAGATCAAATTTCAACCAAAAATGGAATAATTATTTCATCAGTTAGGGAAATTAAGTAATAACCAAAAGGAAAGGAATTTTCATGAAAATAGTTGAATTTTTAACAAAAAAAATAATTTTAACCAAATACATGATTTTTCAACCTTGAAAATCAATTTTCTATCAAAAAAGACCAATTTTCATTAAAATACATCAGCCATAACTAAAAAAGATCAAATTTCAACAAAAAATGGAATAATTATATCATCAGTCAAAAAAAATCAGTTGTAAACAAAAAGAAAGAAATTTTCATGAAAATAGTTGAATTTTTAATTGAAGAAATTAATTTTCCACTAAATACACGAATTTTCAAATGAAAAAGAGAAATTTTCAACCTTAAAGTTTAATTTTCTGTAAAAAAGACTAATTTTCATCATTTATAGCATCATTCAGAAAAATCAAGGTTGAACAAAAAAAAACGATTTCAACCAAAAAAGATACAATTTTTACCCAAAATGGAATAGTTACATCGTCAATTAAAGAAATTGAGTTTTAAACAAAAAGAAAGATATTTTCAGGAAAATATTTAAATTTTTAACTAAAAAAATTAAGTTTTAACTAAATACATAAATTTTCAACCTTTCAAATAAATTTTCTACCAAAAAAGACCAATTTTCAAGAAAATTCGTCAAATTCAGCTAGTTAAGAGAAATTCTCAACCTTAATGTTTAATTTTTTGCAAAAGAAGACTAAATTTCTTCATTTATATCACCAGTTAGAGAAATTAAGGTTTAAACAAAACTAAAAGAATTTTTATGAAAATAGTTTAATTTTTAACTAACAAAATTAATTTTCAACTAAATATATGCATTTCTAAATGAAAAAGAGAAATTTCCAACCTAATAGTTTAATTTTCTGCAAAAAAGACTAATTTTCATGATCTCGATTTGATGGCCTACCTCGAGTCCTTCTGTCAGTTGTTCCCCCTTCCTTCTCTCCCGACCCCAAGTTCCCTAGCGTAGTAAACTGCACCTCGCCATCATCATCGGTACTGTCTCCGACATCACCCTTCCCCCTCCCTGTTTCGCCAATCTCCGTGAGATCATCAGCACCGGGGTTGTTTTCTACCTGCTGCTGCCCTCTGCTGGACCCCACTGGCTCCTCATCTGGTGTCCTCGATCTTCCCTCTCTCTTTTCCATCCTCGGCAAATAACCTCCAAATTTGCACTTTCAACTTCCCACTTGACCCGTTCAACCTTACAAAAAAGCTCCCCCACACTACCACATACACTCTTCACTACACTCACCTCCCTTACCACCTTTCACCACAATCGCATCTCCACGCCCGTCGACAAAACCAAAACAGGTAGCGCAGAACAAAAACGCGTACTTTACCATTCGGTACCGGAAACGGAAGCCATATTTATATTTTTGAAAATTTGGAAATGCAATTTTGAAGCTTTTTAAGGATTTCTGTAAGGATTTAAGATAATAGCACAATTTTCTTAAGATTCATGGGGAAATTAGAACTTTTTTTTTTAATCAAAAGAAAATGTTTAAAAATATGTTAAAACCATGTTTTGTGTAAAATTGACAAATTTATTGATTTATTCTAGAATTCTACAAGTAATTTAAATAAAGTAGTTAGAAAAATTATTTTCAACCAAAGAGATGAATTTTCAATTAAAATGATGGAATATTTAATTGGAATAAGTTACATGTTCAGGTAGGAAAAAACATTTTGATCCGAAAAAAAATCATTTCCAAAAGAAGACTTGTATTTTCAAACAAATTAATGAATTTGCAACTTAAGTGATGAATCAATAACTGTAATAGTTGAATTTTTAATCAAAATATGAATTTTCAACTTGAATGATGAATCTTTTACTTGTATAATTGAATTTGCAACCAAAAAGATTAATTTCTAACGACAAAGGCGAATTTTTCATTATAAAATATAAATTTTTAACAAGACGTTGAAGAGTTAAACTTTTAGTTAAAAAACTGTCAGTTTCCAATCAGAGAGATAAATCAACTAAAATGACCGAATATATATAAATTGGAATCCAGGATATCAGTGATATTCAAAAGATTTCAAGGGATTCCAATGGATTTCTAGAGAACTTTAGAGATATATGAAGAGAAATGAAATTTCAAGAAACTTTTGGGGATTTTAAGGCATGTGAAAAAATTGAAGAACTGTCCAGGAATTTGGAGAAAATCTCAAAAACAGATTTTAGGGTTTTCTGGAAGAATTTAAACGGATTTCAAAGCTTTTGGGTATGCAGGTTTCGGACTCACCACACTATTAACACTATTTTACACTTTTTTTGAACGATTACACTATTTTACTACTATTTCGAACCAAATTACACTAAAGACACTATTTTCTGACAATTGTCTGCTAATTCCACTATTTCTTTACATTTTCTTTAAAAATATTTTTCAGCTTATTTGCTAATTGGCTATAAATTGTCTCAATGGCTGATTAGGGCCGTCAAAAATGATGAATTTTTAACTAAAAAAGACGAGCATTTAACAAAACAGCTGAATTTGCAACCAGATAGTTAAATTTTCAACCAACAAGATGAATTTTCAACAAATTACATAAATATTCCACAAATTACATAAATGTTCCACAAATTATATAAATGTTCTGCAAAAGAGTTAAAGCTCTACAAAATAGTTGAATTTTAACCAAAAATGTAATAGTCGATATTTAAGCTGTTAAAGATTCAAATTTTAAATTAAAAACAGTGGAGTTCAACCAAAAAAGACGAATTTTCAAAAAAATATTTGAATCCTTAACTAAACCAGATTAATTTTCAACTACACAGATACATTTTGGAACAAAAAAATTAAGTTTCTACCAAAAATGCTAATTTGTAACAAAATACATATAGTTAAATTTCAATTGAAGAGGAATAATTGTGTACTAATAACACGAATTTTCGACAAAATACATGAATTTTCAACCGAAAAGTGGAATTTTTAACTAAAACAAATAAATTTTTAACAAAAAAGTGGAATAGTCACACATTTTTAGTTAAAACTTTTCATTTTAAAACAACAAAAGGAGAATTTATAACCAAATACTAAAGTTTTCAAACAAAGAGAAGAATTTTTAAATAAAAGTGATGAATCTTCGAATAAAATCATTAGTTTTTAACCAAATAGTTCCACTTACAACCAAGTAGTTGAATTTTCAAGCCAAAGAGACAAATTCTCAACAAAAAATGTAATAGTTTATATTCAAGCCACAACAGATTTTAATGTTAAATATAATAAAAAATAGAATTTTCAAAAAAATACATGAAGCCGTGACTAAAATACCTTAATTTTTAACCATACATTGCATTTTTAACCAAAAAATTGATTTTCTACCTAAAAATACGAATTTCGAAGGAAATACATAAATTTATAATCAGATAGTTTAATTTTCAACCTATTTTATTTGTTTCTAAAAGTTTTTAACTAAATAGTTGAATTTTCAAGCTAAAAAACATAAATTTTTAACTAAACATGATGTAGTGTAATTTTTATTAAGGAGAATTAATTTTCCATAAAAAAACGATTTTTCTACTAAACTGTTTAATTTTATACCAAATAGTTGAATTTTATACCAAATTGTGAAATTTTCAAGTCAAAAAGACGATTTTTCTGGCTGTAATATGATTCAAATGTTTGAAATCGTACAATTTTAAGATTTTAATTTGAAATTGCTTTATATTTACGTTTGAAATGAATTAATTTAAAACTGAATAGAAAGTCTCTTAATATGAAATTTTGAAATATTCAATTGCGAAATAGTCCTGGCATTTTGAATATTTGAGTTTGAAACTAAAATATTGTGAAACTTGAAATCTCAACAATTTTAAGATATTACATTAAAAATGAAAAAAATAATAGAAAACAAGATTGCTGTAATATGATTCCAATTTTTGAAATCGTGCAATTTTAAGCTTTTAATTCGAAATTGCTTTATATTTACCATTTCGGGTAACCGAGTTGTCCAGTGGATTACTAGAGTTGTTTCTCCCTCGAGTAAAACAATACAGTTCAATGCAAATGCAATTACTGAATTTTATTATAGTCAGGCATATAAAAGTCACTTACTAATATAATTTCTTTAAGATAAATGGGGAGGAGGAGGAGGGATTTGCATTCCTCCACCCATCATCGAAGGAGGAGGGGGGACAGGATTGAACATTGGAGGTCTCGGAGGCGGAGGAACTGGCATCATCTGAGGTCCTAATCCTGGACGAATCAACGGAACCGGAGGTGGAGGAACTTTACCAACAGATGGCTTTTCATTTTTAAATGCAAACTGGAGGAAAAACTGTTTCGTATCTTTGTTCCAGTGGGTCCAAAATTTTCCTTCAGCTTTTTCGACTTCTCTGCTTGGCACCTGGAGCAAAGAAATTAAAGATTGGGATCAGAATCAAGTTAAATCCTTAAGGAGGAAAATAAAACATTTTTTACAGCCCTTGAAATATGTTAAACTTGTATAAAATGTAAAAGAGTTTTTCTAAAAGACATAAAAATTAATAACATTAAAATTCAACACCCTTTAATATTGAATAAATTTTAAGTAGTTTATTTCAATCAATTTGTTGAATTTTCAAATAAAAACGATAAATTTGCAACCAGTAGTGGAATAGTTAAATTCTCAGTAGAAAAGAATAATTTTCAACCTAATAAAAAACCAATTTTCATCTAAATTGATGAATCTTCAGGTAAAAAATTGAATTATCAACTTAAGTAGAAAAAAGTTAACCAAAGAAATGAATTTTCAACCAAATCGTTGAATTTTCAGCTAAATGGATGAATTTTCAATTAAAAATATCAATTTTCGAATAACAAAAAAATGGAATGGTTAAATTTTCAGTTAAAAAAATTAATTTACAACAAAAAATATAATAGGTGATATTATAACAAAAACAGATTAAATTTTTTAAATGAAAATGATTTAATTCTACAAAAAAATACGAATTGTTAAAAGAGTAGTTGAATCCTCAACCAAAACATATATTTTTTCTCCAAACAGTTGCATTTTCAAACAAATATTTAAATTTTCAATCTAAAAAAATCTTTCAAGAAAAACAGTTGAATCTTCACCAAAAGAAGGATAACTTTTTAACAAAATTGTTGAATTTTCAACAAAATAATTAACCAAATAGTATATTTTTCAATCAAAACGAGGAATTTTCAACCAAGAAGATTAATTTTCTACCAAAAGATGAATTTTCAACAAAATACATAAATTAAAACTAAAAAAGATCCATTTTCAACCAAAAATGAAATAGTTCATTTTTCTATCAAAAAATTATTTTCAAACAAAAAAAAATGAATTTTTAACAAAATGGTTAAATTTTCAACCCATGATGATTTTTCAAACCAAAAACACGAATTTTCTACAAAATAGTTGAATTTTCAACCAACAAAAAAAGAATTTTCAAAAAAATATTGAACTTTTAAACAAATAGATGAATCCTCAACCAAAAAATTAAATGTTTAACAAAATAATTAAATTTTCAACCAAGCAGTTGAGTTTTCATCCAAAAAAAGATGCATACTCAATAAAAAAGGTAATATGCACTTGATATTTTTACCAAAAAAGATTTTAATTTTAAATAAAAAGCAGTCGAATTTAACCAAAGAAAATCAATTTTCAACAAAGTAGTTAAATCCACAACCAAAACCGATTAATATTCACCAAAAAAGATTTTTATTTTAAACCAAAACAGTTGAATTCATCCCAAAAAGACAAATTTTCAACAAAAATTTCAATTTTTCAAACAAAAATGAAACAAAATCAACCAAATTGTTGAATTTTTACCAAAAAATGGAAATATTTCAATTTTCAGCTAAAATAATTTTCCACAAAATAATAAACTTTTAAACAAAGAGGTGAATCCTCAACCAAAAAATTAAATTTTTAACAAAAAAATCGACTTTTCAACCAAAAAAGATTTTAGTAAATAATAAGAACAAAAAATCGTTTATCAACTAAAATAGATGAATTTGCAATCAAACAGTGGCATTTTTAATCATAAAGAATGGAATTTCTACCAAAAGTGATGAAATTACAGACCAAAAAGATAAATTTTCAACACGATGACTACAAAAAAATTCAAGCTAAATTCAAATGTATTGGAAAAAAATTAAAAAATTGAAAAAATTCCATTGATAACAATGAAATTTAACTGGAATACTTGAATTTTCAACCCAAAAGTTCATATCTTTTTTACAAAAAAGGCAATTTTCCACAAAATACACGAATTTACAACCAAATAGTTCAATTTTCAACTAAGAAATGTCCATTTTCAACCAAACAGTAGAATTTTAAGAAAAAAAACATAAATTTTTAACCAAAAATGTAGTAACTATTCCAGTTAAAAAATATTTATTTAAGTTGAAAATTCATCTCTGGTTGAACATTCATTTTTTAAGCTAAAAATTTAACTCTTCAATTTTGGCTTGAAAATTCATTTTTTTTTTCTTTTTAATTTAAATATTCTAGTTCAATATTTAGCATTTTAGTTGAAAATTCATCTTTTTGGTGTAAAATAAAACTGTTCCAATTCGAGATTGATTATTTTAATTAAAAATTTATCAATTTGTTTGAAAATTAATTTTTTTAGTTAAAAATTATTATTTTCTCAAATGAAAATGTAACTATTCCAATTGAATATTCCATCGATTTAGTTGAAAATTATTCTCTTTGGTTGAGCATAAATTTTTTCAACTAATCATTTTTTTTTTTTTAGTTCAATTATTCTAGTTAAATATTTATCATTTTAGTTGATAATTCACTTTTTCGGTTAAAAATTCAATCATTCCAGTTAGATAATAATCATTTTATTTGAAAATTCATCTCACTGGTTTAACATTAATTTCTTTAATTAAAAATTTAACTGTTTTCGCTTGAAAATTAACTCTTTTTTTTTTGAAAATTCAAATATTATAGTTGAATATTTGTAATTTTAGTTGAAAATTCATTTCTCTGGTTTAACATTAATTTTTTCAACAAAAAATTTGACTATTCAATTTTTTCTTGAAAATTCATCTATTCCAGTTGAAGATTCATCAGTTTAGTAGAAAAATCGTCTTTTTTTTGTACAAAATGATTTTTTTGTTTGTTAAAAGTTAATTTCCATGTTTTTTTTTGACGAATTTTCGATTCACAACTTCGACTCACTGTATGCTTTAAGAAAGTAAATGCAAAAAGTTGAAACTTACATAAATCAAAGCTTGAAATCTCCTCTTTAAAATGAGCCCAAAAAACTGTAAAAATGTTCATTAGTTCTCGAGTTATCATCAAAAATGTGGAAGCCTGTCCAAGACGAAAATCGAGCAGTAGAGACCATAGACTCGATTGTCGCTCGACCGAGCGATTTTCGTCTTGGACAGACTTCCACATTTTTTATGATAACTCGAGAACCAATAAACATTTTCCAAATTTTTTGGGCTCATTTTGAAGAGGAGATATCAAGCTTTAATTTAGGCAAGTTTCAACTTTTTGCATTCACTTCCTCAAAGCATACAGTGAGTCGAAATTGTGAATCGAAAATTTGTCAAAAACGGAAAATAGGTCCGTCTTTCTTTCATGATAAATCGGTCCCTATTTATCGAAAATTCTTCAAACAGGGCTCAATCGATGCGGAATTTACCAAGCTTTCTAACAGTTTTCAAAAATTCTTTTTTGCTTAATTTTTTGAAGACTTTTCAAGAGCAATAAAAATTTTGGATAAATTTTCAAGACTCATAGTTAAATTTGACTCTGTTGATTCGGGGATGAAGGTATGTGCAATGGAACCCCTCAACTCAAAAATCGACCAGCACCCTCTCCCCTTTTTATACCTAACGGTCGTTTTACAGCAGCCGTCCCGAAAATATCTTTACAATCACCCGACCGCCGTTTAGGAAGTGCGCATAATGTTGATCTTCATACAAGGGAAAACTTGTTCAGTTGGTCGAATTTGGGGTCCCATAGGAGGGATAATTTCAGGTCATTGGCACGAATTCAAAGACGAGGGTACACCTTGAATTTCATAGAAAAAAATTCCACATGTGAATATAACAATGATAAAGCATCATTTCTTCATTAAAAAGTAGGAAATGGAAAATTTTTAATTAAAAAATATATAATCAAGTGGGCATTCTTCGATTATTGCAGTCCACACTCAGAAAAAAAGATTCTTTGATTCAAAAATTTATTTGAATCAGAGGAAAATATTCATTGGATCTCAGTCAAGAAAAAGTTTCTTTGATTTAAAGAAAATTTATTTGAATCGGAAGAATGAACAAAAATTTCAAACCAAATTGTTGAATTTTCAAGCAATAGACGAATTTTCTACAAAAAAAAGGGAATTTTCTACAAGGAAATATGAATTTACTTCAACGACATAGTTAAATTTTACGACAAAAAAAAAACGAATTTTCTACTAAAATGAATTCCTAAACCAAAAAGAAGAACCTTTACCAAAAAATAAATTTTTAACCAAAAATATTTATTTCCTACCAAAAAGCCGAATTCTAATTCCACATGTGAATATAATAATGATAAAGCATCATTTCTTCATTATGAAGTGGAACATTTTAAATTAAAAAATATAAAATTTCTGGAAACATTAAAAATTGGAATTTTCTACCCGGAAATATGAATTTACAAAAAAAAGTTCATTTTCGACCAAATAGTTGAATTAAAAATATATATATAATTTTCAACAACAAAATTTAAGTTTTAACCAAATAGTTGAATTTTCTAGAAAAAAAAATAGTTGCAATAATAAACCAAAAACACGATTTTTCAACCAGACAGAATGACTTTTTATGAATTTTCAAGTTGACAAACTAAAAAGATTTTAATTTTCAAGCCAAAAGCAAAAAGACGAATTTTCAACCAAAGAGAAGAATTTTCGATCAAAAAGGTAAATTTTCAGCAAAGAAGATTAATTTTCTACCGAAAAGGCGAATTTTGAACGACATAGTTGAATTTTACAACAAAAAACAAAAAAATTAATTTTCGACTAAAATTAATGACTTTTGAAAAATATTGTTGAATTTTTAATAAAATAATTAAATATTTAGGCAAATAATACAACAGTTGTGCGAAAATCGTAGAGTTTCCAAAATTTCAGGTCCGCCATATTGGATCCGCCATTTTGCGAAGAGTACGGCTTTTCGAAATCGATGAGACAAGTTTTTTCTTGCAGTCCAACTATTCAGATCACCGTTGATCATAGTGGGGATCGAGTCCCAATACTCTTTTGGCTCGAAAAAAATGTATGCAAACGAAAAATTCCCGATTTTTTGGTACTTTTCTCCAAATTTGGCGCCATATTGGATTTCCTGCTTGACCAAACTCCATTCTGACCACGGATACTTGAAGAACATGCCCAAAACTACAAGGAAACATGGTTTTCGTTCGAAAATTTCTCTTTTTCAGTCATCTAAAAAATTCTAAAGAACTCAAGTTTAATTGAAAAATTTTCAGGAAATAATAAAAAATTTAATTGAAAAGAATCTATTTTGCATTCCATAGAATTTCTAGTGAATTCTACAAAATTCCAAGTAAATCAATAAATTTAAATAAGTTAAAGTAAATTTCAAAGAATTCATTGTAAATTTCAAAACATGTATAGTGAATTCCAAACAAATAATTTTAAATTTCACAGAATTTCAAGTTAATTGTACATTTAGAATAATTGCACGAATTCAAATAATTTACCATGAATTTTATAGGTATATAAATATTTGAAAATAATTTCAAATACTTCAAGAATATTTTTGATAAATTCCAAGAATGCATGGTGAATTGCAAATGATTTTTAAAGAATTTCAAACAATCGAAGGTGAATTCCAAAGAATTTAAGGTGAAGTAAATATTATTGCTACTATCTGCAAACAAAAATTTCCTAGCATAGCAAACATATGAATTGCGGATAAATTTTTCAGAAATGAGATATGCAAAATGACTTCGGGTAGGGAGCCGACCCGAAAATCCGAACCAGTCCGAAAGTATAATTTAAAAATGTTGGAAGAAACAGAAATTTTTGGTACTTTATGGTAGTTTACCATAAATTATGGCTAAAGCTACCGGAAATTTTTTAATTGAACTTTCGGACCATCAGGGTTTTTCAAATTTTGCACAATCCTACCAATTGAGCTATTTTTTTTGTAGACTTCAAGTTGCTTCTGCCACCCTAAAGTTGTGTCTGACAACAGTCTGTCGCTACTACTTACATAGGCGGGATTTCTTCGATTGTTCCCTGGATTCGTGACGGGCATTCGCACCAATTGAACCATTTACGAATGAAATGAAAAAATATTTGATTTTCATTGAACTAACTGAAGAATAAGAAATTAATTAACTCCCGCACAAATTTAGATGTAATCCCCCACTATCACATAAGATCCGAGCATTAACTTATGTATTTGAAAAAATATTGGTTTCATTTAGTTTTTCCCAGGAAACAAATCTGTCGTCTGTCTCAAATTTATGAAATTAATACATTTTTGAACGTAACAGTACTTCATATAATAATATACATATGTGCTTTAGGGTGGTCCAAAAATATTTTTTTTGAATTTTTATGAATAACGCCTGGAAGTTTGTTCGAGTCCACACAAAAATAAATCAATTTTTTTAAAACGATATTGAGAGACAGCGCACGCTTCATGAAGTTCAACGCGTATTTATAATAAGAAAAAAGACGTTTTTGTAAATTTTCTTCATAATCTTCAATATTGGCTGAATCAAGTTCGAAATTATAATTAGCCATAGAATACGAATGAAATATCACTTTTTAAATATCAGCCCCATATCGGAATACTAATTTTTACTGATAACTGATTATTACCTTTTAGTTTCGAAAATAAACTTAGGGCGGGAATGGAGAGGAAGAAAAACAAAAAAAAGCGAAACAAACGCGACTCAAGATTGAAAATTTACAGAAACCCGAAGTGCGAATAAATTTTCAGTATAAGATAAACGAACGCATAGATGAGGAAACTTGGGAGGAGCTTAGGATTAATAAAGATGTGAAAGACGTGTGGACTATGTTACTGGATAATATTGTTAAAACTGCGATTGAAGTATGCGGTACGGCGGTAGCCGAAAGAAAATCTGGTGATACATGGTGAAATGATGGAATTAAGGCAGCACGAGAAGAAAAAAAAACGTACGAGAGAACGTTAAACAGCAGAGGTCTTAGCGATGAGGAAAGAAGTAGACCTAAAAATGATCATAGGCACAAAAAGAAGAAAGTTAAACGACTAGTCAAGGAAAGTAAAGATGAAATCAGAACAAAAGAAGAGAAGAAATCACAAAACGACTTCCAAGGAACCATGAAACTAATATATAAAGAGATTAAGGAAAGTAAAATTACAGAGTTTGTGATCATGGAAAACAACAAAGGTGAAATGCTATATGATACAGACGGGATTATAGATGCTTTAAAAGACTCTTTTGAAGAATTATTAGGAGATGAATATATAGGGCAACAGAGCTGTGGGACAGAAAATAATACATTAGAAAACCTAACTGAAGATGTCTGCGTCACTGAGGTTATTGATATAATTAAGAGTTTCAAAAATTGTAAAGCTGCTGGTGTGGACAGTATTAGTCCAAAGTCCACAGTCCAAAGTGGATTTATGCCAGGAAGATCATGCACAGATCAGATACTTAGCTTAAGATAGATCACGCAAAAAAGCTTAAGAGTAGAAAAGAAAGTCTTCTGTTGACCCACAAAAAGCATTTGACAAGGTAAATAGAAGTAAACTTTGGGAAGTCCTTAAAGAGTACGGAGTCCATGGATGGCTCCTAACGCTAAAAATATGTAGCAATACTCAAGTAAATATTTCTCATATTTACATTAATAATTTATAGGTACACCAGAGCCGTGTGCACGTGTACTCAGTCGAGTATATTGCGCAATATTATGCATTCCAGTTGGAAAAGGTTCAGACGGCCCTGACTTCTTACGTTTTAATTCCCCCGATTTAGCAACAGGGCTTTTCGCAGGCAACACCCGACACTGTTAATAAACCGGGAGTTTTGCGTATGAAATTTTTCTAGGAAAAAAAACAATTAATGATCGAGTTAAATTTATTTTTGATCAGTTTATATTTCCGTTGGAAAATTTGGTTTCAAAAGAAAAGCACATTATGGTAGAGATGTTAAAAATGACTTACTTCAGACCAAAAGAAATTAATTTGCTGAATCCTTCCTTCCAATTCTCTCGACTTTTCGAAAACACATAGTTTTCCTCATCAGGATAAAAAGTCATTGAAAATATAAGTTTGCAAACATCATCGTCAAGTATTAAAAATTCCAGATTCTCCTTTTCCCATTGTTCTATTGAAAAATTGTAGAAGAAATGGATATAAATAAATTTAATAAATAAATGTATGTATGTGTTAAAAAAAATCAACTTCATGTTGATTCTTAAGTTTCAATAACATGTTGTAAAAAATTTAATTATCAATAATAATTTTAGGAAAAACTTTGTGGAAAGAGAGGAGACAAAGCTGTCGTTTTTCTCCGTTTTTAAAACGAGAAAAAGACCATTAACAGATACAAAAAATAGCACTGCCGTATCATCAATTTATATAAAGAGGGAAATAAGATTTCTAAATATTTCTAATAACTAAAATTAAACAAAAAGCATTAAAAATTATTAACAAACATTAAAAATTGAATCGTAACATACTGCTATTGATAATTAATTAAATCTAAGTAAACATTGCACTAATATAATATTTTTAGTTCAGATTTCGAAGAATTAGGTAAAAATTCACCAATTTGGAAAATTAGGAGATTAAATATTAGCAATATAAGTTATCTATTGTTGTAAATTTAAAAAATAGAGCCATTTGGTTAAATTTATTTTTGTTAGATTAAAAGTTAGATAAGACTATTAAACGACTTAGTTAAAATTACAATTTCCCGTGCAGAAATTTTGAATTGGCCCTGGTCGGGGCCAGATCTGGCAGAACCTGGCCCCGATCGGGCATCCCAGTCAGGGCCAGACTCGAATTGAAACGCCTAATCCGATCAGGGCCAGACTGGGGTATCCATAAGGAAGGCCCAATCTGGCCCCGACTCAAACCTGCAAAGAATTTTGATAAATTAATTGTAAAGGAAAAATATAATTGTTGACGGAATAAAATGAATGTGTATTCTAAATTTCCTTACCCGTGATACATGAGCACATACGGTAAACTTTGAAAAGTGCTTTCGTTGGAACCTTTTTCATTGCCGTAAACTGCATCGCAAGGTTGAAAATGTATCCTTTTTGGTAACAAATGTAACGATTTTGTTGAAAATTCGTTGTTTTTTTTTTGGTCGAAGTTAATTTTTTATCAGAGTTTTTATCTGAAAATTTAACTATTTCATTTTTAGTTGAAGATTTATCATGTCTGTTGTATGAGTTAAAAAGTCATCTATTTGGTGGAAAGTTTCAAGTATTTTGTTGAAAAGTCGTCTTTTCGGGTAGAAAATTAATCTCGTTTGTTGAAAATTCAACTTATTGCTTGAAGATTCAACAGTTTGGTAGAAAATTCATATTTTTTGTTTAAAAGTGGTCTTTTTGTGTTGAAAATTATTCCCTGTTTGTTGAAAGTTGAACTTTTTGGTTGGTAATCCAACTATCTTGTTAAAGATTCAACTATCTTGTTTAAAATTCATATATTTTGTTAAAAAGTCATCCTTGTGAGTAGTAAATTATTCGTGTTTGTTGAAAGTTCAAATTGTTGGTCGATAATTCAACTATCTTGTTAAAAATTCATATATTTTGTTAAAAAGTCGTTCTTTTGGGTAGTGAATCATTCTTGTTTGTTGAAGGTTCAACTTTTCGGTCGATAGTTCAACTATCTTGTTAAAAATTCATATATTTGGTTAAAAAGTCGTCTTTCTGGATAGAAAATTATTGTTGCTTGTTAAAACTTCAACTTATTGGTTGATCATTCAACTATCATGTTAAAAATTCATCTTTTGTGTTGAAAATGATCATTTTTGTTGAAAATTAATTTTTTATCATTTAAAAATCAGTTCCAGTCCACTGTTACACATTCAGCACTTCTTTCTCTCTTCAGGCATCTTTTAACAAATTCCACTAACTGGAATGGTCGAACAAGGTTTAGATTCATTGTGTTGGATCTGACAAAAATTCAAAATTTTATCAAATTCTGCTATACGATTAAATATTCTTTTTAATGAAAAAAAAAAAAATTATTTCACTATCAACGACGAAAAACGCTTAAGTATAAATGTTATAAACGAAATTTTTTAGCACGTCGAGCAACGAATAAAAAAGTGAGGTTATAGTACAAAACAGTTACAGCATTAAGTCTATACGTACCTTTAAAGCATACTAAAAAGAAAAGTTGGATTTTTGGTACAATTGGTCCCAATTCTGGTTCACAATTCTCAATCTATTTAACACTTTCACGCAAAGAGGAACAATAAATCATATTCAAATTGTCGATGCTTTCTCGAGGTTCACTGTCGGAAATCTTAGAGAGCTACAGTGGATAATTCTAGTTTTAATTTATTACTCTGCGAAATCATTCAATATTATGTTTAATTCAGAAAATACGATTTTAAAAGTATTTTTGGAAAAGCAATTGTTTAAATAAATTATATTTGTTTAAACAATTAAAAAATGGTAAATATATTCTTTCTATACACTATACAGTCAGAAAAATAATTATATGTATTCAATTTAATTTTTTTTCAAGTTAACGAAAAAACTGCTTAAGCAAATCAAAATTGTTTAAACAAATAGGAATTTATTAAAAATTATAAGAAATGTATCAAAATTATATAATTATTCAATGAAAAGTAGCATAGGATACCAATTTCAGAAAAAACTGGCCATCTCTGGGTTAATTTTTAGAAATGTTGAGAATAAACAATAAGTAATTGTTTAAATAATTACATAACGTTTTTTGAAAATTTACTTCTCCAAACAATGACAAACTATTACATTTCAATCAGAAAATACGATTATTTTTTACATTTTATGGGAATAAATAATTGTTTAAATATGTTACATTTGTTTTAACAATTACAAATTGTTTAAAGAGTCATGGGAAATATTCAAATTGGCCATTAGTAATTATTTGTATGAAAAAGACGACGGAACTTGCTAAAAAGTAACAATAATACGTAAAAATGTAGTTTTTTTATTTTTGGGTCATATTTGAGGCGCTGTGCACTTTTTTAAAACATTTGAATTTTCAACCCGGAAAGTTGAATTTTCGACAGAAAGTTCATCTTCAGCCAAAAGAGAGATGAATTTTCAACCAAGAATGATGAATTTTCAAACAAGAAATATGACTTTTCTACCCTAAAAGACGACTATAGAATATAAAAAAATAATAATTTTGAACAAAATACATAAATTTTCAACTTAATAGTTGAATTTTCATCTAAAAAGATGAATTTTCAACCAAAAATGGAATAGATTGATTTTTAGTTACAAAAATTACTTTACAGAAAAAACGAGTTATGAACTAGTTGAATCTAACTAAAAAACGAATTTTTAAATAAATAGTTAAATCCTCAACCAAATCGATGAAGTATCAACATAATAGTTAAGTTTTCAAGCTAAAAAGTCTGCTTTTTCAGAAAGTAGTTCAATTATCCACCCAAAAAATTGAAGTTTCGACAAAAAAGTTTATTTTTAGCCAAGGGAGATGAATTTTCAGTCAAAGAAGATTAATTTTCAACCAAGATAGATGATTTTTCTACCATAAAACAGGACTTTAAAATACAAAAGGATGAATTACCATCAAACTACATTAATTTTCTACCAAATAGTTGAATTTTCAACTAAAAAACATAAATTTTCAATAAAACATGGAATCTTTAAATTTTCAGTTCAAAAAAATAATTTTTAACAGAACAGATGAATTTTCAATTAGTTTAATTTAACTAAAAAGGACGAATTTTCAACAAAATAGTTCAATCCTCAACCGAAATTATATTTTAAAACAAAAATTATGATATTTCGAACAAGTTTTGCAATTTTTTGAACAGTTCCAGGTTATATTAACGGGTTTCACACGAAATCGAGTATTTAAGAAAAAAATCATTAAATTTCAAAAAAAATATTTACAATTCTAAACCATTTTTATTGTTATGTTAGCGTTTTTCGTCGGATATTGCAATTTTGTATTCAAAAATCATTAGATTATAAAGAAGATTCATAATTTTTTAACAATTTTAGGTTACGTTGGCGTTTTACAAGGAAAATTGATATTTTGAAACAAAACTCATTATAATCTAAATAAGATTTAGAATCTTTTAACAATCTGGGATTATTCGTAATAACAAAAAAAAAGTTTTAAAGAAAATTCACAAACTTTTAACAATTTTATATTATGTCGGGGTTTTACACCAGAAATCGGTATTTTTGGTAAAAAAATCATTAGATTTTGAAGATTACATTTTTGTCTTTTGGAATAATTTTAGATTATGTTAACATTTATCATCGGAAATCGGTTATTTGATACAAAAACCATTAGGTTTAAAAGAATATTTACAATCTTTACAAAATTGTTGTTATGTTATATTAATATTTTTCTTCTGAAATTGCTAAATTGTTAATAAAAAATCGTTAGATTTCAAAGGATATTCACAATATTTGAACAATAATAGGGTATACTAGCGTTTTTCGCCGGAAATCGGTTAGTTGAAACAAAAATCATTCGACTTTGAAAATTAAACTTATGCATAATTTTGAAAAAATTTAGATTGTGTTAGTTTTTTTTCGTCGGAAATTGGTATTTTCGAATAAAAATGCAAGGAATTGTTTGTCTATAAAAAAGATGATAAGATATCAATTTTTATCAATTATCAAAAACATTGCCGTTGATTTTCTTTACAATTATTTTAGATAATAGAAACTATAAAATACACCAATTGTGTGATAAAATAATTAATATATTTTTATTTATAATTGCGTGAGACAAGAAAATAATAATCGTGTGCGCGTCGTTTTTCTAGTTTATTACTAATTACCGAAAATTTTCCAAATTTGTGGATACTCTGAATTTCCGTAAATTTGCAAAATTGTCAACATTTCAATTTTTTTATATTCTTAGTAATTTATAAAACCATACATTTCCGAAAGTTATGCTTTTTGCTCTTTGTTAACTAAAATAACTGTTCTAAAATAATTCAATTTGAAAAAAAGGAGAGTTTTTGGCTCCATACCTAGAAGTTGGCCGGGAATTTAGCAGATGGGAACATATGAACTCCTATCGCTGATGCTTATCGAGTATATGTTTTTTTCTAAACCGGGAGAAATCACGAATATTAACCGGGAGAACCGGGAGAAAGGCGGGAGACAAAAATTGAAAAAATAGTGGCCACCCTGCAAAAGTTATTAGTATGGTTTTATTTCGTAGACACTTGTCTTCAATCCTTAAGCATGAGTTCAATTTTTTGAAAATCCAAATTTCCCCATATTAATTAAATGGGATTTTGAAGTGCCCGGTTTCACGTGTTAATATTAGAATTTCGAAAAAAATTGCGGATTTTCTTTCCCCTAATCTTTATATGGAATCTTTTATAAATGGAATAAAATTTAAATATGTTACTCTCAGAGCTGCCATCAACCTAATTTATTTTGAAAAAGTGACCTACTTGAACCAAGAAATTGACCAAACGATACTAATTTCTAACCCAAAAAGTTACCAGAAGTGATCAAAAGTGGCCAAAAGTGGCAAATGTTCTATAATAATGTGACTAATGTTCATTTGAACTGAAAAAATTCAAAAGAACTCGATTCATAATACTACAATACAATTATAGTTAAACTAAAAAGAATTCAAATGAATTGGTCACAATTTTAAAAATCATAAAAATTCCATTGATTTCAGAATAGGTAGAATGAATTTTTAAATTGAGTAAACTTGGAATAATTCAAGTGTATTAAACAAATTCAACAGAATTCCAATGAGTTCAAAAGAATTTCGGATACATAATAAGAATTTAGGGTGAATTCCAAAGGAATTCAAAAGAACTGTAAAAAATATTTGAAAATCTCTTCAGTTTTTTGAAATTCATTATGTAAAATATTATAAAATCCCGCGGAATCTTTTAAAATTTCTTCAAACCTTACTGGTCCTGTGAAATCGTTCCTTGGAAATAATCCCTTAACATTTTTTTAATCTCTTGAATTTTAACAAATTCAGGATAAATCCATAAGTTTTTAAAATAATGAAAAACTTTCATTGATTGCAGTGAAGTTAGAAAAATTGAAGGGGAATGAGAAGAATTCGATGAAATGCATAAAAATTCAAGGCGAATTTAAAATAAATTCAAGTTAATTAAATTCATTAAGTTTAAAATGAGTTTGCAAAGATTCAAAGGAATTTAAAGGAATTTGATGAAATGCTTGAGAATTCAAGATGAGTTTAAAATACTTCAGGACGAGTTAAATAAAAATTTTTCAAAAATCCATTTAAATCAGTAGATTTAGAAGAATTCAAGTGTATTCAACAAATTCAAGAGAATTTAAAACAATTCGGGACAAAATAATTAGAATTCAGGGTCAATTACAAATGAATTGCGAAAAAAATTTGAAAATGTCTTTAAATCTTTGGAATCTTGTGAAATCCCTCACCTGTCGCATATAAAATTTTTGAAATCCATTAAAATATTATAAAAAGATATGAAATTCTATAACGTCTGACTAGAAAACTCTTGACAACAGCATACATTTTTTTGCAATCCCTTAAAATCATTCAAATCCTTGGAAAAAAAGCTGGAAATTTTTTTAATATCTTGAAAATGCCTTGGAATCTTTGAATATAACCTGAAATATTTTGAAATCCCTTGACATTTTTGAAGCTCTTGAAAATTCTTTGGAATCACTTGAAATTTTTTAGAGCTCTTGAACGTTTTGAACAAACCTCCGAAGTATGCGTTCAATTTTTCAAAAATCCAAAATTTCCCCATGTCAATTAAATGGGATTTTGAGGTGACTGGTGGCGCGTGTTAATATTTGAATTCCGAAAAAAAATTACGGATGTTCTTCCTCCGGAAATGGAAACTTTTTTGTGGTTGGAGGGGGGGGGGGGTCATCCCTGTAGCTCGAAAAGCATTTTTTGGATCACCCTAATAAAGATGTTACAAGATTAGAATGTCGGTCTTGAAATATTAATGAGTGAGGGGAAAAGTGAGGGAATTTGAGAAACGGATCTTTTACGGCGGCCACTCTGTTTAAAGTAAATGTTATGGGGTTTTGAATGCATTGCGTCAGGTTGCAGAAGAAAGAAGGACGTGTCTGAATGATGAGGAGTAAGAGTAAAAATGTGAAAATGTGAAATTGTTGTAAAAATAGGAGAGACGCCGTTCCGCTGCCAGTACTGTCCGAAAGCATTTACTCGGAAGGACCATCTGGTGAACCACGTGAGACAGCATACGGGTGAGTCACCGCACAAGTGCCAGTATTGCACGAAATCGTTCACGCGGAAGGAGCATTTGACCAATCACGTACGTCAACATACAGGCGAGTCGCCCCACAGATGCCACTTCTGCTCAAAGTCCTTCACTCGCAAGGAGCATTTGACCAATCACGTTCGCATCCATACTGGCGAATCACCACACAGATGTGAATTCTGTCAGAGGACCTTCACCAGGAAGGAGCATCTCAATAATCATCTCCGTCAGCATACCGGAGATTCTTCACATTGTTGCAATGTTTGCTCCAAACCCTTCACCCGAAAGGTAAACCATTTTTTTCTTAAGGTCATGTGATACTTGTGAAAATTATCGATTTTAGCAGTGTTAGGTTCCCCCGGCTTTTTTCCTACAATAATCAAGATTTTGCCTTGAAAATTTGGGGAATGCTAGCGAACATGCTAACGGACGTCCCCGAACTCTTCTGTTGTTGAATAATTTAAAAAAAAATTCATTTTGCTGAATTTGATTAATATGAGTGTATTTTGAGGTACAACAGAGACCGACATTATCGGAATGGTTTGAAGATTTTGAAGACCCAGAAGAAGAATGAAGAAGAATCTGCCAGCATCGCGTCAATAATATTTTGAATCCAGGACCTAGCTCCAGTTCCTGCCTTCTTTACGGACAAGTTTTTCCCCTGCATCCTTATTAGCACATCCAAGGTGCATAACCTAAAATTAAAAGTATTTTTTATTATTCAATACCAGTATCATTTGAAGTTTCCCAGGAATCTTAAAAAACATTTCATACACTGAAAATCGTTCCAAATTCTTGAAAAGTTTCTAAATTTTCTTTCGAAAGCTTAAAAAATCTTCATTTCGTTAACATTTTTTGAAATATTCGTAAGATCTAAATTATTTTTTAGACTTCTTAAAATTACGAAAACTTGGATATATCTTTAAAAGTAACACAAAGTTTTCTCGATATTCTCCAATATTAAAAAATTGTCTTGAACCCTTCCACATTCCTTGAATAAATCTTATTGGTGGTACCGGTAATTTTTTGGTCACTGCTACCGATGAAGATATTATAGATATGATGCGCGCGCGACATGTGTATATATATAATACTTTAAATAACAATCTATTAGGTGAGCGCCTGCGCTTGCGCATATTATGGTCTAGTTAGTAATAATTTATCGACTTACCTCTTTTTGCGCAGGTAGTGCAACATTGTCCGTATCCAGTGAGGCAGTTAGTATGCGGACAGGGTGCTCCTTCTACAACTACAACGAGAAATGTCACACACATGACAACGAAGAAGAAGATGATCGAAATATTCATTTAATTTTTTTGTCCAAAACAGACTGAACCTCTTCGGTTTTAGTCGCGGCTTATATAGCAACTTTTTTCCCCCATCCATGGGTCAAGCTATATTGACCACGTGGAGGGGATTAGACAATAGAAAGAATACACATACTCAACACGAATCTCTCTTTCAAAAAAAAAAACAAGATAAAGCGGGCAAAACGTACATTAAATACACGTGCATAATTTTTGCATATAAAAATCTCTGAACATTTTTTGTCGTTTGTTTATTTTTCATGATAAAATAATGTTAATTATACGCAAATTAATTTAATTGTACTTGGTCAGGTTTTGGCTTTTTAGGCTTTTTTGGCAGGATATCACTACTTTTTGAGAAATAGGACAAAATAAAAGTTGAATAATTATACAAATAATCCTTATAAAATGTGTAGACTTTTAAATAAAAGTTTAAAATTGTATTTCTTTGTATAATTCAAAATATAATTAATAATAATATCATGTTTAGTCTAAAATATTTAAGATAATTATGGACGAAAAAACAAAATTCACTGGCGATGGTGTTATGAAGTGAATGAACTTGAATACATTTCATCCATCTTCTTCAAATACAGTGGCACATTTCTACTTACGAATAGTATAGGTATAAGTTGTTAAAATGATTTTTTGCCATTAGAGATTTCATTAGATGCATTTATATTATGAACACTGATTTTAGTAAATTCAACTATATATGATGAAATCTATACAATTTTACAAGCTGATTATTATATTATAATTTCTTAAGAAATTGCACCAGAGTATTATAGTATGCACTTGCAGTTGGCATTTCATGTAAATTCAAGGAATAAATTTAACTTTACCCAAGCCCAAAAATGTAAAATTTCCATTTTAGTATGGGAAAATATACCAACTTTTGTAAACTATTAAAGCTAGTATGAATTAAGGAAAAATAGAACCAGAATATGTTGCTGTGCATACCCATGCAAAATGTCTCAATCGGTTAAATAGGTTTCCGCAATACAATAAAAGTCGAAAATCCATAGTTCTTTCAAGAAAATAAATTTTCGGAATTTTTTGTTTTTAGTTTACGGGGTAGTTTATAAGCAGCACCAAAGATTGGGGTTCAAATAGCCAAAGTCGTAGTCCAGAGCTATTCGTACAGAAAACTCTTATTAAATTTAAATTGATATCAAAATTTGCAATTTATGATGAATTCCTGGAGGAAAATAAGAAATCATATTTTGTTAATAAAAAAATTAATTCTAGTGAAATAAAATTTAGTTTTTCTAACTTTCGTTTTGTTATATCAAATTTTATCAGACCTATACACACAAATGCGAAGCACTCGTTCATAAAAATTATCAAGTTCAAGACTTCTGTAGAGATAAGGATTTTTTCAAAAACAAGTCTTAACATTCAAACTCACATTTTCTGAGATTTCCTCGCTCACATTTGAAAAATTCAACAGAGAGGAGTGAGTCAGGATACACCCCGCCCACTTTTCAGTATTTCCCCTTTAACCCACTCCATGGATCAAATTTTGAAACTTTTTTTTTGGGCAGCGGTGTATAGTTTTATTAAAAAGGCGATAGTGGAAAAAGGGTGAGTAGGGACACACCCCTAGACCTTCTCCAGTTTGGTACACAATGAAACTATATACCTCTCAAAAATGTATATATCTATCTAAAATTTATTAAATTATTTCCCCTCTCGTTAATAACTTTTTCGTAATTAAGCAACTAATTGTTAACGCTAATTTATTCAAAGGTTTATCAACGATTAGTTCTCCATTCCGCCCATTCGTGCCAAGTTATTATTTTTATTTGTATTAATTTATGAAAAGTTCCTAGGGCTAGATAGCCCTATAAGGAACAGGTGATACATGTTACTATTAAAAAGTGACGGTGATCAATATAACGATAAAAATAAAAAATAGGTATTCAACAGAAGTGAAGAAATAAACTAAGATACCAAAACAGTTGAATTTTCAACCAAGGATGAATTTTTTTTTTAAATTCTTGAATTTTCTACAATTAATTTCTAACCACACAGATAAATTTTTAAACCAAACAGAGTATTTTTCAACAAAATATAGTTGTATTTTAAAACAAGAAATATTTCAGTTCAATTTTCAGAACCAAAATATGAATTTTCAAAATCAAAATATGAATTTTCAACTCAAAGTGAATTTTCAGCCAAGAAAGATGAATTTTCAACCCAAAAAGTTAAATTTCAACCCGAAAAGACGAATTTCCAACAAAACAGTGGAATTTTCAATCAAGGATGATTTTTTTTTAAATTGTTCAATTTTTTGCCATTCATTTCTAATCACACAGATAAATTTTCAAACCAAAAAGAGGATTTTTCAACAAAATAGTTGTATTTTGAAACAAGAAATATTTCAGTTAAATTTTCAGAATCAAAATATGAATTTTCAACTAAAAGTGAATTTTTTACCAAAAAAGCTGAATTTTCAACCCAAAAAGACGATTTTTCAACTAAACGGTTGAATTCCCAAACAAAAAGGAGGACTTTTCTACAAAATTTTTGAATGTTCAACCATTATTTTCAACCACACAGATACATTTTTAAACCAAAAAGAGGATTTTTCAACAAAATAGTTGTATTCTAAAAAAAGAAGAGAGATTTCAGTTGAATTTTTAGAATCAAAATATCAATTTACAACTAAAATTGTATTTTGTACCAAATTAGTTGAATATTTAACCCCAAACAGTTGGATTTTTAACCCAGGAAGGAATTTTCAACAGAACAGTTGAATTTACAACTAAAAAGAGTGACTTTTTGACCAAATTCTTGAATTTTCAACCGAATAATAAAATAATAAAAATTCTTAACAAGAATATTATATCAGGGTGGCCGAAAAACTTCATTTTCAAAATTCTCTAATTTTTCCCCTGACCAATAGAACAATTTGAAATTAAAATAAAAAATTTCAAGTTTGTTAACCTTGAAAGTTATTCAAAGTACCTTTCATACAAATTCCCTGACTTTTACCAGATTTTTTTTTTAAATCGCTGATTTTTCCCTGACCAGTCAAATCCCCTGACTTTGCTTTTATTTCCAGGTTTCCCCTGACCTGCGGTTACCCTATATGAAGTCAATTTAGCCTTCTTTTTCTGGAAAAAAATGTATAAGGCGAGCTTTATCTTTCAATTTGATTTCCTCTGTGTTAAATTAATTTCAAGAACTTTTGTCCCTTTTTTGCCAAATCTAGAAACCTGGTAGGTTTTTTTTACGAATGTCCCTCACATCCGGAAGTGAGTTTGTTAAGCCTAGCAAACTGGACGTCGGCCAAGCGTGATTTGTAGTCCTAGCAAAAGCATGTTCGTCCTTTTTCCCTCCCCCCTTTTTCCTTCCTCGTCAACGAATTCACGAGCCACGAATCCCTAATCTCGATCTCTCGATATGCCCCTTTCGTTCAGTGTGCGTTACGGACTTTACGGCGATGGAGAGACCATATCCGGTCTGACATGCCATGGAAATGTTCCCATTCGCTGAAATGGCGAACGGAATTTTTTACCATTCCGGTTTTCAGATGACCAACGTATTATTGTCTCGATTTAATTTTAATTTATTAATCAAGTTGCGATTATTGCAATTTAAATGCACTTAAAATTACAGTTTTGCTGGCAGTTTGCATGAAATTTGCTGGCTCTTTCCTGGCATTTTGATTGCGATTTTGTTAGCGCTTTCCTTGTAGTTCATTTCCATTTTTTGGACATTGTGCTGTCGCTTTGTTGACATCTTGCTGTCATTATTTCTGCATTGTGCTGTCACTTTGCTGGCACATTGCTTGCAATTTTTTTGGTGTTTTGCTTGCACTTTGCTGACGCTTTGTTTGCAGTTTTCTTGTCCATTACGAGAAGATTTTTAATTAAAAAATAGAGATAGATAAAACTATGGAGAAAAAGGGGCGAAGAGAAGGTTTAAGGAAAAGAGTAGCAGAGATCTTTAGAGAAATAAAAAGTAAGGTTGGAGTGGGAGAACAAATAAAAGTTATTTTTGGGTGACTATAGAAGTGTAAGGCAAGGTTGTCCTCTAAGCTAAGCCAGCTCCTGTTTATTATATTAATTTCAGATTTGGGAAAGGAGGTGAAGAAAAAAGGGTAATGAGGAATAAAGCTAGAAGAAAATTACGGGGTTCGAAAAAAACTTTACGGCTCATTAGAGACAAGAATAACACAATGAAAAAAGAGGGAGAAAAAGGGGAAAAGTCAACCAAAAACCAACATCTCACTTTTTCCTTTCTCTCTCCTTTTTATACTACGAGGGGACCAAGATGTTTCGAGGCCAATTTAGACCTGCTCATCAGGCATTATTTACAGGGAATAACTAAATCTGTGAAAAAATTAATATATCTGTGAAGAAAATATTTTAATTATCATTAATTAAAAAAAATGATTAAGTTAAATGTAGAGGAGATGGCTCGAATTTGATATAGGCCTCGAATTTGAGCCACCTGGATTTCTAGAAAACTAAAACATATACTAGGTTGGTGACAGTTAGAACTGAAAGCATTTCAGAGAAGTGGAAAATAGTAAGTTTCATTCGCTTCACAAAAAGTTTGAGACAGAAAAATAAAAAATTGGATTTCCTGAGTGAAGTAGGGTTAGTAGAATAGTATTGTTTGGTAGATATGGAGATGCTTCTGTTTAGGGGTTATGCTTTTTAAACTTTCCAATTCGAGAATTTTATGATTCGGGAACTTTATTATTCAGGGATTTTTCAATTCTGGAATTTTATTATTGAGGGATTTTATTATTCAGAAATTTTCTAATTCGATAATTTTCCAATTCGGAACTTTTATTAATGGGGGATTTTCCAATTCTGGAATTTTATTATTCGGGAATTTTATTATTCGGAAATTTTATGATTCGGGAATTTTGTTATTCGGGAATTTTCCAACTCAGGAAATTTGTTATTCAGAAATTTTCCAATTCGAGAATTTTATGATTCGGGAACTTTATTATTCAGGGATTTTTCAATTCTGGAATTTTATTATTGAGGAATTTTATTATTCAGAAATTTTCTAATTCGATAATTTCCCAATTCGGAACTTTTATTAATCGGGGATTTTCCAATTCTGGAATTTTATTATTCGGAAATTTTATGATTCGGGAATTTTGTTATTTGGGAATTTTCCAACTCAGGAAATTTGTTATACAGAAATTTTCCAATTCGGGAATTTCATGATTCGGGAACCTTATTATTCGGGGATTTTTCAATTCTGGAATTTTATTATTCGAGAATTTTCCAATTCGGGATTTTCCCATGCTTTTGGTATCATTGTTTGGCCCTCGGCCTGCAGACTCCCCAAGCGCACTGCGCATGAGTCACAGATCGCGCGTTTATTTAAATTGATTAAATATGAAAATTAGTTTTTCACAATATATAATAATCATAAAGTACACAAAAATATTATAAATGATTTAAAATTTACAATATTCAAAAAAGGTTTGCCTTTCTCTGAATTTAAAATCAAAAATTCATTTGTAAAGAGTACAGTTAAATAACCATTTCACTTTGCACCCTCAAATACTACTTTTTGATCCAAAAATTAATTGTTATTATTTCCACAATAATGATTTATTATGAAAAATTGATTTACACATGTCATAGTTTCAAAAAAGCGCGCCATTTACAGCGAATGAGAACCCCGATGAAACGCATGCGCAGTGCAGGTTGGAAGCCGAATTGGGAGCACTGGTTGGCAGGACTGGCGCACTGACATCTAAAGACAAATGCACAGTCTTTGCAGAATCTTCGGATCCTCCGTGATGGGCTTGTCAAATTTAACCTCGACAAGTATAATTTTTTCAAAAATCAGAAAGTTAATTAACTTTCTCATCCAGTTTCAAATTTATACCTAATCATTCATATTTTTTTTCTCGCTGGTCAAACTTTCATAAAATCGCGACTTGTGTCATGTGAACAGAGCAACACGAAATGGATCAGTGGAACGGAGCACTTTGTTGCCAGTGAAATAACTCCCGAGTATTTTTAGCGACTTCCTTTACATTTTTATTACCGGTTCGTTTAATTTTATTTCTTCAATTTGTGGGGGGATATTCTAAAATCAGTGCTTGTGAAGAATTGTCGCGATCAGGCGATACCAAAAAACTTGACAGTTTCGATGCTGTCTAGAGTGCTGACTCCAAATACCTTTTACAGACGAAAATGTCTGAAAGCAGTGAATCTGAAGAGTTTTTCGACGCAGAGGATGACAGCACTCATCGAACCTCAAGGTAATCTCTAATTTTCCATTCAATTTAGATAAAAGCTTTCAAATCGAGACATTTGTATCAAATATTTCGGAGCAGTATCTGATTATTGATGACGAATGACAAGGGAACTACTTCGTTATGTCAAAATTATAATAATAGTTATCAGACATGTGACATCGCGTGCTCTATAGTCAGTCATTTCATTTTAATTTAATTTGTTTTCTTCAATTACTGAATTGCAGGCCTCGGACTCACTTTCGGAATTAAAGAATAGTGTAAATAGTGTCACAAATTTTAAATTTTAGTGTCAAAATAGTGTCATAACATTGTTCAAGTATTAAAAATGAACTTCAATGTGTATTAAAAATGTTATTCTTTAGTTTATAAATTATAAAAATTCCTATTTATTTATCGCATGCTGAATTGATAGAATTCAATAAGAAAATCCAACTATTTTTGGTTGAAAGTTTATTATTCTCGATTGAAAAGTCTATTACTAAATTTAATTAAATTTTAATTTTGTAGCGATTTTGAACATTACCTGAAATTTAAAAAAAAACTTCAAATGTTACAATAATGTTTATTATTTATTATTATTTTATTAATTATGTTTATTATTATTATTATTATCTGAACATTCGTATTAGGAATGAAAATTAAAATTAAAAAATAGTAGCAAGGCACCATGCCCCGCAAGTAAAGAAGCTGTTGGATAAATCGCAGGCTGAATTAATAGAATCCAATAAGAAAATCCAACTATTTTTGGTTGAAAGTTCATTATTCTCGATTGGAAAGTCTATTAATAATTTAATTTAATTTGAATTTATTAGCGATTTTGAACATTGAAATTAAAAAAAACTTCAAATGTTACAATAATGTTTATTATTTATTTATTATTATTTTATTAATTATGTTTATTATTATTATTATTATCTGAACATTCTTATTAAAAATGAAAATAAAAAAATAGTAGTAAGGCACCATCCCCCGCAAGTAACGTAGCGGTTAGATAAATCGTATGCTGAATTAATAGAATCCAATAAGAAAATCCAACTATTTTTTGTTGAAAGTTTATTATTCTCGATTGAAAATTCTATTACTAAATTTAATTAAATTTTAATTTTTTAGCGATTTTGAACATTGAAATTTAAAAAAACCTTCAAATGTTACGATACCGTTCTCGAGTTATTTTGAAAAACATGTTATTGTTTAACACTTTCCATCATGGCGGCCGTTGCCGTACACATATGTTTGGGGACTTTTTACATTATCTTTATCAAGCCATCCCCAACGTATCTGTGAAAAAAAATTCTACCTATCCGAATTTTTTTTTTAAATCCTCCATTGACTGGACTACTATTGTAATTTGATTTTTTTAAATTCAAGTTTTTCATGTTTTCTTGAGACTGATTTTTCATAATTTTGCACAGAAGCCATAGTTCTACTGCAGCGTCGGGTTTGGCACGATCATCGAAGATGTGAGGAAGAATTGCGAAACGGAATTTAGTCTCCAAAGATGATTAACAGGGCATTGAGAGGATGGATCACGCGAGCTTGGACAAGTCTCAATGCAGCTGGAGGTGGAGTGAGTTCAAGAGGATTTTTTGAAGTAGCCTCTCACATTTGTATAACCCCTAACTTGGAGAACATTATAGTGCTTTGTCAAAGACCTGTGAACAATTTAAATCCGGAACCTGACTTTGGGGACAGCGATCTTGATGAAGATTTTGAGGAACGGGATCAGGAGGTGCGGCCTGCTGAAGTTCAGCAGCAGCAAATGGAGACAAATGCTCGTCCAGATAGCCCAGAACTTCAACGAAGAGAAGTAGAGGAACCAAATGAACTACCACATGAGGAACCGAATGAAGAGGAACCTCATCAAGAAGAACCGCATAATGAAGAACCGCATTAGGGCCAACCGATTCAAGAGTAACCGCATCAACAGGCTCGCCATGAGTCGGACGATGAGACGGATGACGATGGTATGTAAGAACTTTGTTGTTAATTTGAAACTATGAAACTTAATAATTTAAAAACATATTCTAATGTGAAAAAATTATAGTTAAATTAAATAACCTAATTTAAAATTTAATTTGAAACATTGAGAACAGAGAAAACAATGTGCACATAAATGGGTACAAATATCCTAAACTCTTTAAAATGTTTAAAATCAATGTCTATAGAAAAAGATAAAATCTCAACAAAATTCGTAAATTTGGAACCAAATAGTTGATTTTGCAACCAAGAAGATAAATTTTCTAGTAAAAAAGACGAATCTTTGACAAAACGCAAATTGTTTACCAAACATGAAATAGTTAAATTTGCATTTACAAAATCAATTTTTCGAACCAAAAAAAGCACAATTTTCTCCAAAAAAATTGAATTTTCTATCAAATATCTCAATTTTCCATTGAAAAGATGATTTTTCAACCAAGAAGATTCACTCTATAACAAAAAATATGAAGTCTCAACAAAATATATAAATTTTTAACCAAATAGTTAGGTTTTCATCCAAGAAGATAAATGTTCTACCAAAAAAGATGATTCTTCAACAAAATAAATACATTTTTAAGCATGTAGTTGAATTTTTAACCAAAAATATCAGTTTTAACCAAGAATGGAGTAAGAAAATTTCCTGATAAAAATTAATTTGCAATAGAAAAACGAATTTTCAACCAAAATGTTGAATTTTTTACTAAATAGTTGAATCCATAACGAAAAAACAGTTGTTAATTAAGGATGAAAAATATTTGAAATTAAAATGTTAAATTTTCTAGCCAAAAAAAATAAACAAAATTTCAACAAAATAGTTGAATTTTCAACAAAAAAGTTGAATTTTCAACAAAATATTTAAAACTGTAACCAGAATAGATTAATTCTTGACCAAAAATTAAATACTAGACTTCTCAACCGAAAAGAATGAATTTTCAACAAAAAATAGTTGGATTTTCTTATTGCATTTTATCAATGCAATTTCCATTTAAGTGGAAAAAGAGAAATTCACAAAAACAAATTCATAGTAAATGAATAATAATAATAATTTTTTTCAACAAAAAAAGATATTAGACGAGGCGCAAACCCGATGAAGTTTAACACGTAATTTCCATAAGAAAAAAATACCATTTTGTAAATTTTATCCAGAATCGTCAATGTGAGGTAAATCGAGTTGAAACTCTACATTAATCTTCACAATTGGTCATAGAATACAAATAAAAAATAATAATTTTTAAATATCATCCCCATAAGTCCGTTTTATAGGGTCCCAAAAAATCCCCATGTGAAAAATTGGGTTTTAAGAGCTTTTGACGCTAATTATGAGTTTTTTGCGGTTTCCTTTAATACAAATTGTTTCTAATACATAAAATTCTACTTTCTACTGATAACTAAATGCTTATATGAATTTTTTCAACAATTTATTATTGTTTTGAGCAATTTTCTCTTAGAAAAGAGCAGGAAAGTCGCAGTCTTTTCTGAATTTTTGAACGTAGCTTCAAGTTTTCAGTTAGAACGAGGCAATAAACGATAAAATTTCAAAGAAGTAGTTGTTCAAACTATTTGTGAGTATTTATGTTTATACCTATCAAATTTTAAACTTTTTGTCCACTTTTCACTTGGAGTGAGGTAATAATTAATTCAATTTGAAAAACATAATTCTTTAAACTGTTTATTATTATTCTTAATATTCTCTTCAAATACTGCTAGAAGGTTTTGAATTTTTTGAAAATTTGTACTTTTTGTCTACTTTTCACTTGGAGTGAGTTAATAATAAATTCATGCATGGAAACTCAAAGAAATATTTCAATGCATTTTTTGAACCACCCCACAGTGGGATGAAATAAAAAAACGAGGTTCAAAATAACTTGTAGCTGGCAATTTTTAACCAATTTTGGATTTTTAAAATCACACAATGAGTTGTGTGAAATTTACCATGATGCAATATGTAATTTTCCGAAACTTTGTAATTTTACACAAAATCTTTTTTTACAGTGTATGAATCGAAAATATGAAAAACATGGTTAGCTTATTTAATTAACATAATATTCGGATAGGTAAGAAGGAAAATATCAATAACGTTGCGTGAAGAATGTTTAATATAGAGTATGTGAATATTTTGAAAAATTGATATTTAAAAAAATTTTCAAACAAATTAAAAACCAAGATAATTTTTAAAATGAACAATCTTGTCTTAAATGAGCCGAAAAGTGAGGTTGAGTGGAAGTTTATTTTTTAAATGTGATTCATTTTCTTGCTTATTTTGCAAAAATTATTCATGATAAAATGGATTTCTTTTTAGTCTTAATTCAAACAATTTTTTAATAGAGACACTAAACTCATGCTTCTTTCCAATTTGCAGGGTTTGCTTATGAATAATTTAAAATTTCTTTCAATTGATTTTACATATTTTACCTCAATTTTCTTGAAAGAAGTCTATCTTTTTATGTAAATTTTTGTAAAAAGAATTTTTATTACCCATTTTTTTTAATTTTACGAATTTTTAGAAATGAATTTAAATATTTTGGATTATTTTATTTTCCTCATTTGGAAAATTTAATAATCTAAAAAGATTGGTTTAAGAATCACCCACAAATTTTAGATCTGGGCACTATGATCTATTTTCCTAAATTTAAAAAATTGACTTTCCCATGTTTTTATACCATTTTTACAATCTTTACTAATTATATATGTTGTAATATATTTTTTAAATGTTATCTCGGTACTTATTCATAAAATAATGTTGCCAATGGGTTGTACATACTTTGAAAAATCTTAAAATAGCCCAGATACTTATTAAAAATAAGGTTCTGGCATTATCCTCAATTTTCAAAATTTTTTACACATCTTCAGGTTTTTATAGTTACAAATTTGTCTTAAAAACTTTTTTACGATTACACATGATGTATGTTATAATAATTTTTTTTTAAATGTCATCCTGGTACTTATCAAAAAATAAGGTTGCTAATAGGATGTACATAATTTCCCAATTTATAAAATATACCATAGTATACCAAAATATACCATACCTTGTTATTTTTCCTCTATGTTTTTAATTAATTAATCTTATATTTTCAGTAAAAATATTATTTATATTAAATTTTAACAAAAAATTTCTGATTTTTTAATTTGATGTAGACTCTTATTATTATTTTTGTTGAAAAATTTTTCTGTCACTTTTCTTAGGACATATTCTAAGTTTCTTTTTGTTGATTTTTCGGAATTGTTAACAATTTCTTGAATCTGGGTCAAATTATAACCATGTGATGTAGGGGTAATTTTGAAAACTCTATTCTCTTTTTATAAGAAATTTTTTTTAGGATTTGACTTTGTTTAGAAACTTAATTGCAATATCTGAGAATTCCTTTTTTGAATATATTTGATCACTTTAAGAATTATCTTGGTTTGAAATTTTTAAACAATTTTTTTAAAATTCAAATTTTTCAAAATATTCACATAATCTATATTAAACATGCTTCACGTAACGTGTTTGATATTTTCCTTCTTACCTGTCCGAATATTATGTTAATTAAATAAGCTAACCATTTTTTTCATATTTTCGATTCATAACTTTTCTTTTTCATTGTTAGTCTGACTCACTTAGAGATAAACTAAAGTACTGTTTTGATTAAAATGAGATGTTGGGGGGGGGGGGGTATAGATTTATTTTTTTTTATTTTTCAAATCTTTTTCTCTCACTAAATATTTATTAAAATAAGAACATTAATATGATCATATTATAAGCGTTTTTTTTTAAATTAACAATTTTCTTTTTTGATATTTATCAATCTTTATTATTATTAATTATTATTATAATGTGATTAGGATATCTTTTATTAATGTAAATGAATCTTTTTGTGATTTAAAAAAATACAAAATATAATATTTTGTTGCAATTCTTTTAAACTGCACTTTTCTTGAAGGTAATTGAAATTTTCGTTAACCCGTATTCTTTTAAAAGAGGTCTATTAGTGGACGTACTGAGTCGCTCGTAAATATTGAGTTCCTGGTCCATAATAGGAGGAAAACTATGTCAAAAGAAGTCGGCTCGTTTTAATTCTTTCTCTTGCTTTATAACTCTCTTTCTTTTTCTCCCTATATCTCTTTTACTAATAATAACTTTTCTGAAAATCTGACAAATTCTGAGAGTTTTTCTGTATAAACTCAACGTGAGCATATGACGTGACTTTATACACGACACATCGTAATATTCAGTTTCTATTGATTTCTTCAAGTTTTGTAAAATAAAAGTCTCAATAAATATATTTGATGGATTAAAATTAATCAATTTTTTAATTAATACTGATTGAAATATTTTCCTTACAGGTATATGAAATTTTTTTCGTACCTTTAGTTATTCCCTATAAATAATCCCTGATGAGGAGGTATAAATTGCCCTCGAAACATGTTGGTTCACTTGTAGAATAAAAAGGACGAAGAAATGAACACAGAAAAAAATAAGGGTTCAGTAAAGTTGCGGCTCCAGTAAAAGTTGGTATCATTTAGAACTGAGGCTCCAATGGATCTCTTTTTGAGGGTTCCTTTTTAGCTCGTTGATATCCGATAGATGGCTATTCATATTTTCAACTGCGCATGTGCCGAAAAGCGCGAGCCTATTTGAAATCAATTTTGTTAAAAATTCGTCTTTGTGGGTTGAAAATTCAACTGTTTTCGTAGAAAATTTACTTTTTGTTTAAAATTCATGTGTTAGTGTTGAAAATTCAACCGGAATCTTATTTGGATAAAAATTCAACTATTTTTCAGAAAATTTGTCTTTTTAATTTGAAAATTCATCTATTTTATTAGAAATTTCATCTTTCATGGATGAAAATAGAACAGTTTGATTGAAAGTTCAACAATTTCTTTTATAAAATTAAGCTTTTTGGTTGAAAATTCAACTGTTTAGTTGAAAATTCGTCTTGGTGGGTTAAAAAATCAATTATTTTCGTAACAAAAGTTTACTTCTTGTTAAAAACTATTTTTGAGAAAATTTGTCTTTTTAATTTAAAATGTCATCTATTTTAGTAGAAACTTCGTCTTTTTTTCTATGAAAATGCAATAATTGATTGGAAATTCAACCATTTTGTTTAAAAAATTAGGCTTTTTGGTTGAAAATTCAACTAATTTGTTGAAAATACGTCTTGTTGCCTTAAAAATTCAACTAATTTTATACAAAATTTACTTTGTCTTTAAAACTCATATTTTGATATAGAAAAGTCAATAAAATCTTTTTTGGATGAAAATTCATAATTTCTGGTTGAAAATTCAATTTTTGTACAGAAAATTCGTCTTTTGGCTTGAAGGTTCAACGATTTAGATGAAATTTTTTATTCTTTCATGACTGAAAAACTCTAATTTGTTAGAATATCGTCTTTTTGGTTTTAAACTGAATTTTTTAAAATGAAATTTCATTTTTTGGTTGAAATATTAACTATTATACTTTTTTGTTGAGAATTCATCTTTTTAGGTTGACAAATCAACTTCTTGGTTAAAAGTTGAACTTCTCTCTCAAAGATTCATTTTTGTGGATAAAGATTCCGAATTTTAGTTGAAAATTAATCTCTCCGGTTGAAAATTGAAAAACTTGGTGGAAAATTCATTTTTTTGTTTTTGAGAAATAATGTTTTTAAACAGAAAATATAACAGTTTGGCTGCAAATTCGACTGTTTGGTTGAATATTGCTTTTTTATGGAAATTTTATATTTTCGGATTGAAAATTCATTCTGGGGTTGAAAATTCAAGTATTTGCTTGAAAATTAAACTGTTTTCTATAAAGCTCATCTTTTCGTCTTGAAAATTCAACATTTTGGATGAATTTTTTTTCTTTATTGACTGGAAAATCTTTCTTAGTTGAAAATTAAACTCTTGTTGAAAATTTGTCTTTAAAGACGAAAAGATATATAAAGATATATAATAAAAATATTTGTATTTCAAAGTTTATCTCTTTTGGTTGAGAAGTCATCTTATTAGGTTGGAAATTCAACTTTTATTTAGTAAATTCATATTTTTGGCTCGGAAATTGAACAATACGGTACACTGCTAGAAATGTTTGCAATTTTAGTACACACAGGCATATTAAATTTCCTATATGTTTAGTAAATTCATTACACTTTGTAATTTTAGTATACTTATGTATACTAAATTTCTTTCATGAAGTTATATGTGTACTAAATTTATCAAGTGCGTACAGTAAGTATCTTTCACGTATATGCATTTCATAGTTTCTGCATACTAAAATTCATATACGTGTTTACTATATTCAGCTGCGCAAGCGCGTTTTGATTTGCGCGATTCGGGCGACGTAGCCGATGACATTTGTTTGAGTTCTTTATAATGCTAAAAGTTTCGGCTTCTTCCTGCGAGGATTTGCGAAGTCTTCTCTTTAAAAGGTATGTTCAATTCATTAACGTAAATGTAGCTTAACCATATGATTATTTGCAAATTGAAACTTTGTTTTTTAATTTCATTTTTCATCTGATCATGTTTACAGATGATGAGGACGGAACCTACGCGAAATGGAACGCGTATACTGAATATAGTATATGCATTTACAAAATTTCGTATACATGTATACTGCATTTAGTATACGCGTATACTAAATTTCATGTACGTGCATACCAAATTCAGTATATGCATATACTATATTTACTGTAAACTGGTATACTAAATTTAATTTCATGTTGTGCATTTTTCTAACAGTGTGGACAATTCAATAATTTGGTAGCAAGGTCTACTGTATCTCGTACGGTTTCTTATCTCAGATGCAGATGTAATGAGTTCCTTTCATTTTCTTTTCTCTGTTCTCTGTTGTGAGATTAAACTCCATCATAGTCATAATGATCATAAGAATAATGATGTTATAGGTAAATGTGGGTAAATTCGATTCCCGCCAGCCAGCTGCCTCTTTCGATCCATCGCTAATTATCATCGTAAGCATCGGGTTAATTGCTACACTCGCTCGATTCGATGCCTTGGTATTCTTCGATCAGTCCCGCTGCCTTATCCCCTTGCTTACCTTACATTCTTACATTCTTACAACCTCACCGCGAAAAGAGTTGCGAAAGTATAACGTGGGATTTCGTGCCTGCGATCGATTGACCATCGAGGAAATTCATCTCAGATCTGCTCAAGGGCCTAACTGCTTTCCAATTTCAGACTCTTCATCGCTAACACCTAGAGCTAATAAGAAATCGCTCATTTTCATCAAACTTCAGTTTTTACGTCTTTGGGAGCGTTCACATTACACTGTTAAAAAAATCTGCACTAGATTTAGTATACATGTAATGGAAGCAAGAATGCACAACATGAAATTCAATTTAGTATAACAGCGTACAGTAAATTTAGTATATGGCCGATCAATTCAGAAGGCGCACAGGGTTTCAAGGTCAGATGCGATCAAATTTGGGTCGATTGGGTTCGGCAGGAAAAACAAGGTTTAATTTGAGACATTTTGGAAGGTTCGAGGATTCCGAGTTTAGTGCCCTCGATAGTCAATTCCCACTAGCACAACCGTTGTATACATTATTCGTTGCTTTGAAAAACTTTAAATTTCAAATTATGGATTCTCAAAAGATATATTTTTAAAGTGTGAGATCGTGAAGAATAACAATTGAAAATTGTTTTTTTATTCGTGCTTTAGCCTAGAACTGTCGAGTGCTCAATTTAGAGGTTGATATTCAGTGTTATTGCAATAAAAAGTCTTTGGTTTTTTTTTTTGCAGAAGTGCATGCTGCGGAGCCGCGAGAAGTTTCACCTGCGGGACTGAGTCGAGTGGTAGGGCGACGGCGAGGAAGTAAAATAGATCAAGGTCTATTTCGAGTTGCAGATCCTTATGACGGCCCAGCAGATAGAACTGTCCACTATATGGAGGTCGAAATTAGAGTGTGGCTAGATCATCGTGGAAGAGTGCGAAAAGCTATCTTTCCGAACAATTATATTCCTCAAGCTGCATATTATTTATTTAACAATATTTTAGTCCGTTTTCTGGATCTAGATAACGTAAGATTGGTGGCATATATGAATCAGCAAGGAGGTCTGATAGGAATCAGAGGACCGAGAAGATCAGGTAAATAAATGTGTGATATGATTATGGTACACGTGGAACCAGAGAACTAGTAGAGTATCATTGGTTTGTTATTAAGATTATTATGTATAATAATCTTGAAATTTATTCATTTCTTTTGTCTATATTGAAGTTCCTATATTCTCGATTTCCCGACAATATCCACATGGGGACTTATATTGGATCCTACACACAGATCTAAATCGATTTCCATATAAAATCGTATAGGAAAACTGTGAGACGAAACGGGATATGAACAAATGTGGACAATCATATGCTTTTTTTTTGTAATTTTGTTGGTACTATCGTGTTTATTTATTTTTAAAAATCTATGCAGATATTAAAAATGCCGGTGCCATAACTTCCGACTTACATGCTCGTTGAGAAAAATCTGAGTTATTGTGTTCTCAATTATTGACGTCACCGTGGACCAAATAGGATTTATTTCACTAGCAAACTAATTAATTTTATGGGCATAAATCAGGGACCATATCTCGCCTGCAACTCATATTCTTCTCAACGAGCATATTCGCACGTTCCAGCCTGCGGAAACATCATGCTCGTTGATAATCGACTATGTATCCGGTTTCTTGCACAATATACTATTCTTGATACCATAAATTTTCTCTTGCTTCAAGAAAATGTTGCAACGATTAGTTATGCCCGTTTACATTCATATCCTTTTGTTTCAAATGATTCTGCATTCAAAATCGTACAATTTAAATAGTTATAATTTAAATATTGTTTCTTTAAAATTGGTAAATTTATTAAGTGACATCTTTCAATCATTTGATGCTTCAAAAAATGGTCAATTTAAAATCGGTGATTCTTAAAAGATGTCTTTTCCTATTCTGAACCCTTAATGAATATCAAATTAAATTTCCTAAACTTTCAGTGTTTAAATCTGGAATTGTTCACTCTGCAATTTTGAGATTATTCCTTAATCTTTTGATATCCACAAATCTTTTTTTTTTCTTTCAAGGTCAGGGTTATACGCTAGAGCCTAATGCATTAGAATGGTATATTAATTATTCTGCCAAACGCTTCAAGGTAGCGGTTAGGAATTCAGTTCCGATTGGAATTAACCTCATGCCTACAAATGTGCATGACCCTGGACAACATTCATCCAATATAGTTACTGTATCTGGCATACGATTTAAGGTGTTCAAGGGGCCTTCCGAAGTCATTACGGGCGCTGAGCTTGTCTCTTCATAATTGTATGAAGATTATTCTATACAGAAGGTAATCAACAAATATATGAAAATCGTGTAGTAGTTCCTTCATGTATATTCTTGAATAAATACATGATCAACGAAAAATTACCGATGTGTTAAATTTTTCTCCCCTACTGATCCGTTTTTATTAGTACTGATACAATTTGTGACATCAAAAATAGCTCAGATGACTGGACACGAATCCTAGTCAGAGCGAGGTCATGACAACGCTACTTCACGACTATTTTTGAAACTACAAAATTTCGAAATAATATTATGTTATATATACTTTTATACTCAAATTTCAGGCTATATTATGGAAATAAATGAGTGTTTTCATTCTTTGTTGCTGATTTGAATAAGCCTTAGTGAGTTCAAAACTCGGAATATAAGTAGGAAAATTCGGAAAAAATTGCGACTTTCTAACACTATTCTGAAATAAAATGTCTAAAAACAATAATTATTTTTCAAACAATATATATAAACATTTAGTTATTGTTATCAAGTATTATTTTAGACAAAATAAACAATTTGTATTAAAAACCCCGCAGAAAATGATTAAGCACAAAATCTCGATAAAGACGCCTTTTCTCACGATATGCATGCAAATTAAAAAAAAAAAAAAATTATTATGCATTTTTGGACCACCCTACTGTACATGTGAGAAATTTTTCATAATTTCTTAACCAATATGGAATCACTTCTGAATTCTGAAATATTAAAAATAAAAGAGATTGTCAGATAGAAAGAAGGTTTTGCAGGTGAAAATTCTGTATGGATAGGAATCTTTGGCGGTACATTTAAAGTTACTGCGCAAAAAAATTCAAAAAGTCACTGACTTACCAAACAGCCCTCGTATTATTTTACTATTCAGTTCAGACTCTTTTAGAAGGGTGTTTGTTTTGCTGATTATTCTTTTTGTGGGGTCTTTTTTGACAGTTAGAAGGTACATTATTTTTTTTATTATAATCTTCTTCATACGTTATTACTGTTGTGTTGCTTTTGTCTGCGGGTAATATAATGATGTCTTTATTCTGATTGAGTTATTTAATTTCTGTTTTTTTCTTGTTTTTATCAGTTTGAGGAGGGTATTTGTGCTTGGCGTAAGATTTTGACCGTCCTACGCCGTATGTCATGCGCTTTTTCGGGTGGAAGGGTATATATTGTGGATTCCAAATTACTGATGATTTCTTCTTTCGGGATTTCGGAGGAAGCTACTGTAAAATTATGTCCTTCAGATGTATTTATTTTTTATTTTTTAGTTGAATGATCTTTAATTCTTTGGGTTTGGTCTAATGATATGCGGTCCAATTTAGATCAAATGGTCAATCTCAGAGAGTTCGATAGGATAATGTGTAGTTTTAATGGTTTGTTGGAGGTAGTGTGCAAGACGAATTTGGTATGTTGTATCCTTTCTTTCAAGAGAAGCAAATTTGTTTTGTGTAGAGCTGATTTGAATTTAGATGCTCCCGAATGATTTTTCAACTGTAAGAATTTTGGGACGATGTTGTTGTCCCTGCACCGTTTTGAGAAAGTCAAATATGTTAGTAGCTTAGCTTGAGAAGACTTGAGCTTACTAAGCGTGTTAGTTTTAGTTTTAGTTAGTTTTAGATTGGCCAGAGGACCCGTGGAGCCCTCTGGCCTCCGATTCATACTGCTTTCATGGAATGAATATTTCAATAAGTGGCGTGATATCAATATTTTTCTCTGGTTCTAAATTAACCCTTATATGTTTAACAAAAACAAAACACATCTATCGGTGTAACGGGGCACCGAGGTGCCCACATCGCTTTTTTCAATTTTTTTTAATTCGAAAGGGCAGAACAAACCTGCGGGGCATCAAGGATTTGATATGCCTGTTTATCAAATATTCCCGTGGCACAGAACACTCCAAGTTATATTTTTGATCCGATCATAAATTTCAAGAACTCCCTACGACCACCTCTGCCGCTTTCAGTTAAACAAATGACAAGTTCCTCAACGCAGAACACTTACAAATTTCTGAAATTTGAAACTATCACACAAGGAACCTTCAGAAAACCACAAGTTATATTCCCAATCCCATAATTATATTTAAAACCCCGCAAAAGCCACTCCTGAGATGTTTCCCTAAACAAATCCCGAGTGCCTCCAAGTAAAACATTTTGAACTTTGAAATAATCACACAAGTCACCTTTAAAACACTCAAAGTGCCATTTCTGGTACAAGAATAAATTTAAAAAACCCCGAAAACCACTCAAAGTAACATATAAGGGTTAATATTATAAAGATTTTGACATTTACAAATATTCTGGTCTGCTTTAGTGCCCTAAAAGACTTTATTATTAGAAGAAAAAGTCAATTATACAGAAATATGTATCTAAAAAATTCTTTCTAGAAAATTATAGAATAACATTTAATTTACTATAAAAAAATTAGGCTGATATTCTTCTAAGCATTTTCTGGTAAATACGAAAGCAATGAAAATATTTAGAGTTAAACAAATTCAACATATTTTGTGTTTCACAAGTTATTTATTGTTTTCAATGTGGACGTCGGAAGACTACACTGAGTCTAAATACTAAGAACATTATAAATAAAGTTTAAAGATTTTGAAGAACAAAAAGAAGAATGAAGAAGATTTCATGTATCTCATATCTGCTTGCATCGCGCCAATAATATTTTGAATCCGTGACCTAGCTCAAGCTGCTGACTTTTTGACGGACAAGCTTTTTCCTGCTGTCTCATCAGCACGACCAGCCTCCAACCTCTGAAAGGAAAAATATTTTTCATCATACACTACCAGTATTTTTAACTGTTATTTGAAACTATGCTTAAATGCTGAAATTCTCATTTTAATTCATCATATTTTTCTTTATTCTAGCAAAACAATCTGTATTCTGTGTTTTGCCACAGATTCTGTTCATATCCGGCTTGCTGTGAATCCTTCAGATGAAAACAAGTAACCTTCATGGTACCCTAAAAGCACGGAACGTTGCTGGAAGGTCTCTGGAAAGTTCTGAAGGGGCGGACATTTCACACTTCGCGTGAACATTCCTGGTGCGTTTCGTAATATCAGAGTAGTAATCTTCGTTTCTTCCATTTTATTTGACTCACAGGGTAACCTTTTGTTTTGAGATCTGCAGACTTGAGATTCCTAAGTTTATCTATAACTGTGTCTTACATTATTTCATAAATGAATTGTTTTCAATTTGTTGAATGTAGTTAAGTTGCGATTCACTGTTTCCTTTCACTAGGAGCATAGATCTTCAGGTCATCCATATAAATTACATGAGTGACCTTGTGATCGCGATGATTAGTCTCGCCACAGAGGTATCCAAATAATTTCGTAGCGTGAGAGATAGAGGCAGAAGTTGGATGCAAAAAAGCAAAGAGCTCATGGTATCGCCTTGAAAGACACCCCTCTGGAAGGTGACGTTGTTCGTTGTCACACGATAATTTCAAGATGAGATAGTAAATCTAGTTTTCCAAAGAGGCATCAATCTCTCTATGCATCTCACTATGTGTGGATGTACCTTCAGAAATACGGGAAATCTCCCGGTGTAATATTTTTCTCCCGGCTTTATCCCGGTTTTCTCCTGGTGAAAGTTTCTCCCGGTTCTCCCGGGTGAGTGGCCACCCTGAAAATTCATATAGAGGCACTTGGCCGATTTTTTGCATCGCAGTCGTTTTTGGTGGGTTTCATATCTCCAAAACTATTCATTTTTGAGAGTCCAGGTTGTGTAGGATTATTGTACTAATATTCCACAACATGCTGCTGATAGTAAAGATACAATCGGTCCGAAAAAACTCTGAAGTTTTTGGGCAGTTTAAAAAAACTTCGATTAGAAGAATGTAATTAATAAGAGAAGATTACCTTTTCACCATCGGGACTAAATTGTACGGATCGTACCGCACCCGTGTGAGCTCTAAAATCCAAAGAATCTCCCTGGATTTTAGGAACCCATATTCTCACAGATCGGTCCTTGGATGCTGTTGCCACGACTTCTCCGGATGGAGCATAATCGACATCTAAAACGACATCTTTGTGTGCTGAAAACTTGTAGGCTCTTACAGAATCGCTGAAGTTCCATACCATCAAATTTTTATCCAAGCTGGAAGATGCGATGTGTGTGGTATCAGGATGAAAACATAATCCTGAGATAGTGTCTTTGTGACCCATAAAGTGTCTTTCGACAGAAGGGTCGCATGCTGTCGAAACAGACATCTCTATGCTGAAACAGAAATAAATTATGTATAGTGTTATTTCACTCATTTTTCATATCAGCAGTAATGTCTTTTTAAAGATATTATAATATTTAATTCATGTGAAGACTGGTGAATGGCAACTGTATGAGGACCAATTTTTCAAAATTATGTTTTGAACGATTTCAAGTAATTCACGACACTATTTGAAGAATTGCAGTACAGAACTAGATAACCAACAAAATCGGAATTTTTCAGGAGAACGAAAAAACATGCTGTAAAATCTAAATTACCATTTAAAGACAAAAACAAACGTCCAGTCCTGACCCGAAGTGTGCCTGAATTAAGGCTCAGCTGCGAATCGCTATAAAAAGTGCAATTGTCAGTTACCAATTCCGAGTAAATCATTGAAGAATTTCAAAGTTAAAATTTCATGGGGTTTGAAAATTGATTTTGGATAGCAATTAAAAATCTAATTTCCAGTTAAAAGAAAAAACAACTTGCTCCCGAGATATGGGGATGCTGAATAAAAATAAAAAATCTTTATCCGAAAAAGTGATTCTGTTCCGAGAAAATAAAGATTTAGTGTGAATGTATCGCACTGAATTTTGAAACCAAACACATAAATTTTCAACCAAGCAGATTAATTTTCTACAAAAAAACATTAATTTTCAACAAAATACATAAATTTTCAACCAAGAATGGAAAAGTTAAATTTTCAATCAAAAAATCGATTTAAACAAAACAAAAAGTCAAATTTTCAACAAATAACGATTTTTCAGTCAAGAAAGAAAATTTCATCCAAATTGTTGAGTTTTCAAGCCAAAAGACGAATTTTCTGCAAAACAGTTCAATTTTCAACCAGAAAATAGGAATTTTCAAACAAAAAATTAATTTAGAGCCAAACATTTGCATTTTTACCCAAAACACAGAACATTTCCAACCATTAATTTTAGGTTTCTACAAAAAATACGAACTTGCAACTAACAAAGGTCAATTTTCAATCAAAAAGGGAAAAGTTGGATTTTCAGTTAAAAAACTTAATTTTAAACCAAAAAAATGAAGTTTCAAAAAGATAGTTAAATTTTTTACCAAAGATTTGAATTATCAACAAATTAATTACATTTTCAAGACAATAGTTAACTTTTCAACCAAACAGATAAATTTTTAGCCTAAAAAATAGATTAGATAGAGCTTAAAACAAGTAGTTGAACTTTCAACTAAAAAATACCAATTTTCAGTAAAAAAATTTAATTTAAATTAAAAAAAAAATTTGTAATGGTAAAATGTTCATCCTAAGACATGAATTTTCAACTGAAATGATTAATTTTCCCACAAAAAAGACGAATTTTCAACAGATAAAGATTTTTCTGTCATTAAAAGAAAGTTCATCCAAATTGTTAAACTTTCAAGCCAAAAGACGAATTTTCATTTAAAAAAAGTAAACTTTTAAACAAAACGTTGGATTTTTAACCAAAAAAGTGGAAATTTCAAACGATTAAGATTAGTCTGCTACCAAAAAGACGAATTTACAACTAAAAAACATCAATTTTAACCAAAAATGACACAGTTACATTTTCAGTTAAAAACTTACTTCTAAACAAAAAAATTCATCGAAATAGGTAAATTTTCAATCAAAGCGATGAACCTTCAAGTAAAAAATTGAATTTTTAACAAAGTAGTTGAAATTTATCTCAAGTAGTTGAATTTTCAGTTAAAATGATGAATCTTTAACTGGAATTGTTCAATTTTTATTTAAAAACATTAAGTTCCAAATTAAAAAAAAAACGAATTTTCATCCAAACCATTGAATTTTTAATTAAAATCATGAATCTTCAACAAAAAATGTTTTTTAAGAAAGTTTTTCTCAAACATTTTCAGTTGAAAAAATAGTTATTTGTGATACAAGTGCGCAAAATAGGTGATTGTGTGCGAGTGTGAATTTTGCAGCATAAGATGGAGGCTCGAAGCATGAGTCGGTGGTTAGCGCACGAGCGAAGCGAGTGTGAAAACGTAGACGAGTGCTTCGAGCCACAGGCGAATGATGCAATCACACGATTTAATCTATGCAGAATCGTAATTGCGTGGTTTGAATCATGCTTAAAAAATCGATCCCTACAAGTAGTCAATAGCAAAGGTTACAATTATTAATAAGCAGTAGCGGACAATCGGTCGGCAAACAGTGCCGATAAAACTAGATTTTGGGGTGCTGCAAATCATAATTCAAATGGAAACACGAAGATGAACCGGCGAAACGCCCACATTGAGTGGATGAATCAACTCAAGGATGACATGCTAGATTGCTACGATGCCATTATCCCTGTTCGCGGAGGCTTTATGGCGCTTATGCACACTCGGTGGTGCCAAAAACACCTGGAGCTTCAGCACGGTTCCTTGCGAAATCAACAGGCCTACATCTTGAAAAATGAATATGTACGCGGGGCGCTTTCCCAAACGCTGCTCGAACAAGCTGCAGACGAAGATGAGAACGCGACATTAAGAACAACCGCAGAAAGCAGACACTTTCTGAGAGATAATAGCGATTTTAGGGCAAGGAGGAACATTGACATACAGGTTCATCCTAAGCTCCAAGATCTGATTGAAATTATTGCCTTCCTTTGTGAGGATACTTTGGAGGAGTCCGACCTCTGGATTATCAATTATTAAGTTTATGGTGCTGCAAAAGCAGTAGCTGATTTAATTAGCAGGCTAAAAACGACGATGGATCAAAATACCAAAAGACGCTTGTATCAACTAAACAAGAAAATTGGATGGTCAAGACAGAATGCGTCCCGCATTGAGTGTGTGATTGACTACATAACATCTGGTAGGCCGCTCACGGAAAGGGTTCGAAAGTTCGCTCAAGAACTAAGGATCTTCATTCATACACTGAACTAGTTAAAGATGCTGACAATCAAGCAGCAAATTGTTGACAAAATACGGGTGTCATCTGACGCAAGGAAGAGAATACAGAAGAGGGAGGGATGGATCAGGGAGAATCAACAGTTTCTCGGTGACCCATATCGCCTCTTCAGTGATCACCCTTTTTCTGTCAAAAATTTGCGCAAATCCAGCCAGGTAGAGACTTTTTGGACAGAGGTATATAAGACCCCGAAAATACTGGAGTGAAAGAAGATACTGATAATATGATCCGCTTCAAGGAATTTTGGGACAACCCCATAACATCTGAGCAGGAAAGTCCATCAATCATTGCCGAAGAGGTGAATAAAGCACTTAGCGCCACGAACAACTTTTCCGCTGCAGGACCATATGGTATCAAGAACTTCTGGTTGAAAAAGTTCACTTCTACACACTATCATTTGGCCCGCATATTCACCTCACATTTAGAGTCGGAAGCACCCATTCCGCAGTGGCTGGTATTAGGATGCACTATACTTCTACCGAAAAAAGGCAACTTCTTCAACCCAGAGGGTTGCAGGCCAATAACTTAATAATAGTAATCATTAATTTATTTATTGAGTCCCTAGGGCTAAAGAGCCCTCTAAGGAACAAGTGATACATGTACTAGAACTTATAACTATGTACAAACTCTGGTCGAATTGAGATTAGAGTGGTGGTTAGATAGCATTGTATACAGTGAAGTTATGTGTAAAATGCAAAAGAAAATTGGTTACCACTGTCAGTACTGTTTAAAGAATACAGTTATATATACGTCGCATGAAGCATTTCCCCTAACTACCAATAAGTGATTTCTAGTGTAGGATTGTCTAAATTGAGCAAATAAAAAAATAGTTTTCTAAAGTGAAAGATTGAAGCTACATCTCTGATCGTACTAGGTTTTTTTTCCCACAGACGTACCCCCCTAACTACGAAGGATCTTTTCAGCTTACAGGTTCTATGTATGGGAATTGTGGAGACCATTTTTCATTCACGAAGCCTAGACTGAGTGGGTTGATTGTTATCTCTGATTACAAATAAATATAAAAGATACTGTGGCGTTTGTCTGTGGAAAATATTGAGAAGTAAGTTACCCATAACAACAATTGTCTTCTCTGGGCCACATTCAGAAGTCCAGCCCTTGAGCGATATGGAGTTATGTGTTCATATTCCGGCAAGTCATAAATAAACCGAATACATGCATTTAGTGCTCGCTCAAGTTTTAAATTAGGTACCTTCGAATTGGCATCGTATACAATACTCCCGTAATTAAAATGCGGGAGAATTAGGCTCTTTACCAGAAGAATCCTTGTAGCCGTGGGCAAGGATTCCTTGTTTCTTTTAAGCTGTCGCAACACCATGAAGACCTTTTTCGAAATGTCAACTACTTGCTCACTCCAGGAGAGAGTGTGGTTAAGCCTGTGCCCCAAATCCCTTACAATTTTAACAAATTCCATCTTAAAGCCATTAATTTTGAGTGAAGGGAAGGTCCTTAAAGTTTCTAGGGACGGGGAGGGAGTCGGTCCGATAGTAATTGCTTTAGTCTTGGTCGGCTTCAGTGCCAGTCCATGATTCTGTGCCCATTGTACAACTAATTCGATGGCCTCCTGGACTAATTTCAGCATACTTATGAGGAAGGCGATTGGTCCCGAAAGTTACAATATAAAATCGTCTGCGTACTTATGGTATTTGCAGTAATTGAGCTGAGCACCTAAGTCCAAAGTGTATAGAATGAAGAGAAGTGATGCTGAAATAGAGCCTTGTAGGACTCCACTCTCAATCCTAGCCCATTTAGACCATTCGCCTTTGCTATTGACTACTTGTACGGATGGATTTTTTAAGTATGATTCAAACCACGCAATTACGATTCTGCATAGATTAAGTATATATATATATAATTAAAAATAAGGTTATTGTGTATACACACTCATGTATAAATATATCAAGAAACGTTTCCTAAATAAATTAAAAGAAGCCATTAAAACAACATAGTTTAAATTTCAATGCCAAGTAAATGAAAAATAAATTTCAATTATGTCTATTTGTCTATAAAATTTGAAGCATGAATAGCTATTTTTTATTTTATATGATTTAAGGTTGAATGTTAATTTAGTGTTAATTTAATAGTGAATGTTGTGTAATCGTCGTATTTTACAGACTTAAAACAATCAATAATTCATTAGGGATTTTTTTTATGCAAGGGTACTGAAATAGTCGTGCGATTCCTTTTTCTAATAATTATTATAATATTATTTAAAAACTGTTCGTGTGAAATAAAATTTCTTAATGACATTCAAGCTTTCTTTATTTGTCTTTATATGTAGGAGAAAAAATAATTATAAAAAAATCCGTGTGAATCTTGAGAGTTGTTAGAAAAATTTTCTTAATTCCAAAGAAAAATAATATTAAAAAATGTTTCAAACAATTCTTTTTCTTGAAAACCCATTCAAAGAATTCAATTTTATCTCACTTTCATTGTTCCCATTTTTAATTATAATAATTGCCTTATTGAGTTCCTTCACATATAAATAATAACAAATAATAAATTATTTACAAAAATTACTCATAAATCTAAATTCATAATAATTAGATATCAATTTAATTTACTTTAAAGAACAAAACAGTATTTTCATTCAGGGAATATAACCTATGTTCTATCTATACGATACACAGTACCTAACTTAATGTTTGAGTGTCATATTCATTGAAACGTTATTCAATATAACTTAGCACACTACTAATAATTTAAAAATATTGCTTAATAAATGTAACAGATTTTCAATGTAATTTTTCAATTTGTAAAGTGTCATTTTCAAATTCACCTCGAAACTCGCGCGAAACTGTCAAGTATCATCTGCTATGCTCAGCTTTTTGGCATTTTTATTATTTTGAGAATAACTGGAACATTTAAAACCGAAAAACTTGTAAAAGTCTAGCATAGGGTATGTCCTAACAACTAAACCACTTTCCTCCATGAAAAAAATTTCCTGATGGAGATATTTGAGTCTGACCGCGTTTTACCAACTTTTACCGTCATGACCGGACGCGAGCTTCTAATTGGTCAATATTTAATTGTTAATTACTCATTATTTATGAAATTTGCAACACATTTGTATTATTTTTTTCCACTTCATTTTTCATGAATAATTAATAAATACAAAAATGTATCTTGAGTACTGGGACACCATGTATATTTTTAAAATACAAAAGTAACTGAGAAAGTAACTAAGAAAAAGTTACATTTTGAAACGATAACGATAACGGTAACTATGTACTTTTTTCATGATGTGGCGGTAACGATAATTAGTTCCCTTTAAAAATTAACTTATCCATCACTGATCTTTCACCTATTCCCGAGAGAAACTTATTATAGATCATTACCTCTCCTAACAGATATTACTCTTGACTTGGACTTGCTCGACATCCGCCAGACCGGAACCTCCATCGGCTTACTTTCCACTTTCCGGAGGTGGTGGTCGTGGCGGTTATCCATCTGAACTAGGCAGTACCGGTAGCAGTGAAAGTTACGGGTCACCGACGGTGCAACCGGCATCAAGCTACGGGCTACCTCAAAGACAACCAGTCATTCATAAACACGTCTACGTTCACGTGCCGCCACCTGAAGCGCCAGAGTACAAGGCCTCGAAGTACGTTGCACCAGACCCACTCCCGCAGAAGCACTACAAGATCGTCTTCATAAAGGCACCAACCCCACCAACACCAACAGCACCATCGCTGCCTGCTTTTCCACCTCAAGATGAGGAGAAAACTTTGATTTACGTTCTTGTTAAGAAACCAGAAGAAGCACCGGAAGTTGTTTTTCCCACACAAGCACCTACTCAACCCAGTAAACCGGAAGTCTACTTCATCCGGTACAAGACACAGGTATGCATAGGCATAATTGAATTATTGACTTCAAAACGATTACAAGTTACATGTCTCATCAGGCGGGAAATAAGTAAACAATATTAATGAGAAGATTCTCTTTCAATAGATATGGGACTTTAAGAGATTTCAAAATATTGTACTTACAGACTATAAAGTGCTTTACAAGATTCCAAAATATTTGAAGGGATTTCATGAACTTCCGCGGGAGATATCTGAAGTTGAAAGGTTATTAAGGAAATTATGTTTTTAAAAATTTTAAGAGATTTCGAAAGATTTTAAGTCCTTCAGGGGAGAAGCAGTGAATGCGGCGCACATAAAATATATCAATCAGTATCAAGAAAAATCTGCTTGATAATGCGATGACAAAATATGTAACTCAGATCAACATCTTGGCTTTGCTTTATTTGTGGCAAAAATAGCATCAAGTCAATTGAAACTGTTGGATTTTTGAAGGTCAAAGTTTTTTTTAATGTAAACCCCCTTTTTCATATCTGCAATCGATGGAGCGAAAAATACTACGTAATACCCAAGTCATAGGTCAATTGTAACTTTCCAGGTCTGTTAGAGATTATTTGAAAATAATAAAGTTTTCCAAGAGGTCAGTGTAATTCCTGAAGTAAATTTCAACGAGAAATTCATTAGTGAGCTCTGTATTGATCTTGGTGATGATCTTCAAGGTTTTTTCAAGGTTTTTTCCAAGCAGTTTACGTTTACGTTTAAAATGTTGTTAATTTGAACGTTAAGAATTCAAAGCACACATTTCGTTTTAGATTTTTGAGCTACAAAACTTCTAAAGTTCCTACACGAATTTTAAATTACCTCGAATTTTTCTAAAAAAAATTGAAAAATTTTTAAAATTACAAAAACGGAATATGTGGGGTCTCAATATGAAAATACAATTTTTAATTATGGTAAAAGGGTGCGGCAGTACAGAACGGTATAGACAACATAGGAATTTTTCGAAACAACGGAAAAAGATCCTGTAAAATCGAAATAATCATTCAAAGATGAAGCAAGAATCTAGTTCCGAGCTAAAGTAGTGCTTAATTTCGGTCAAAACAGCTTTATTATTACGAAAATTTATCCACGTCTAGTGAAGTGAATGTTGAAGTTGAAAATCTCGAAGTGAGATTAACCAAAATTGGAGCAGGCTCAACTGAAGATTGCTATAAAAAATGTATTTTTTTAGTTAGAAATAAAACAGAAAAAATGCTCACGAGATATGAATCTTGCGCATACGGGTAAGTGAAGTTTGATGTCCAAAACTTAGCTAATTTCAAGAAAAGCGATCGAGAATCCGGAAATTAAAATTTCTCGGGTTTTCAAAATCAGCTTTGGATAGCAATGAAAATCGAATTTTCAATATTTTATCAAATCCTGTTACCACAGTATGACAGACATGTTTTGGCTAAACATTCTAAAAAAATTGAAATTGAATTCTGAGAATTGAGAATCTAGAAGCTTAAAAGAATTTTTATTTTATAGGATTTCTCAAAGTATTTGGAAAATTTCGAGTCTTCTTCAAAGATCTTTAGGGCTTTGAGAAGTTTGAAAGAAATCAAGAAATATTTGATACATGTTTGGAAACAGACAATCTGTGAACAACCAACAGATTTCCTGTCAAAGTATTTACTATTTCGAGCTGAAATTTTTGACAAGCTTTTACCTTACAAAAATCACATATTTTCACAAATTTTGAAGGATCTGCGTGCATTATTTCCAAAATTGAAGAGTGGCCAATTTTTTCAGTTTTGGTTTTGTTTTTCTTCAAGTAAACGAATTAACCGAGCTCGAAGTTCGATTAACCAAATTGCACATCTTTTTAATATCTTTTATTCATAATTAAACTTTCCCCTCGCAGATTCATATCCTTGGTCACAATCTTCAAAAAACATGATTTCACTAAGTTTGAACAGTGTGCACTTTTTTGCGGATTCAAATTTTTCATTGAAAACATACTGGCCTCCATCCCAGGCATCAATACTACACGATCAATCATCACTACCGCTTCCACTTTAAGATTGTGTCACCACGAAATGCTTTACTGATTGGACTAGAAGGGCACCAGCCTTCAGAAGTTTGGCAACATGTGCGAAAATTTGTACCTTTAAGGTAAAGGTACCTATCATGAAACATGTCCCAATTATGAAACAGTTTAACAAATAATCTGATTTATAAATAATTTATGAGTATATTATTGATTACAAAATATTATATTAATAAGTATGAAAGTTAGGCTTTTCATAAATATAAAAACAAGTATGGTTTTAAAGTGTTAAGCACTAAAAAATAATTTTAATTATCTAAACCTCCAAACTCTGGAAAATTGACTGCCATTTATCCGAGTCAGAAGGCTTGATACCTATAATTTATTTTGTCTCGTATACTTACAAATTTCAATTATTTCACACTAGACATTCTAGTGAATTTTTATTCCAATATTACATACCAGACAAATAAGTGCAATAAAAGTTTTCATTGAAATTAAAAGTCCTAACCTATACATATAAAGTGTCAAAGGCATAACCTAAGAAGTGCTGTTTGCATAAGCGAAGTGGATTTACTGAGAACTGTAAACAAAAAAAATTTAAGTAAATGTCCCAGTAATCGTGACGGTCCCAATAATCGTGAAACTTGTTTACAATTTGAATATATTGTTAAATAAATATGTTAAAAGTAACATTTAATGATAAAACCAAATTATTTTTGGCATTCTATAGTGCCAAATGGAATTTCAATTAATTAAAATTAGATAAACAGCAAAAAAATTAGCGTCACGATTACTGGGACTAAGATCACGATTACTGAGACGTTTACCTTTAAAAAAATCCGTTTAAATTATTCGGTATGATATCGTTCACAGCGTTGATCTTCTTCTAATTTCTATGTTTATCTCATTATTTGAAATTCTATAATGTTAAAATAATTGTATGTTACTACTTAATTGTTTATAAAATGAAAGTACAATAAAAGAAAAAGAAAACCAAAGGAAAAGGGTGCTTAGATTAATATTTAATTTACACTTCACTTTGACCAAGTTTCTTAAGTGTTGACTTCATCCTTCATGGGGTTTTCTTTTTTTTCATCCACCTAAGTAAAAATGTATTCCCTATAACAAAAAATTTTAAACAAAAATAAAATTTAATCTACTTCGTTCACGAAAACTACCCCTTATAGGTTAGGTTTGTCAATTTGAACAAACACTTTTATTAGATTTATTTATCTCTATGAACGATTAAAACAAAAGTTCATTGTTGTATTTATTTCGATATAATATAAAAATTAATATGAAATAAGCCATATTAATATTTTAAAAAATCGGCCCGAGTATTGGGCACAATCTCATAAAAACTTTGATTATTTCATTTTTTTTCATCTTGTGTGTGGGTTTTCAAAATATTTAATTTTTTTCATGTCCTCAATACTATTTGTAACGATTAACGGGCACATCGAACCCCACTGTTCGGTTGACACTTTATTAGTTTAATTAAGCGGTCGGCTGGAATAATGGTGCACTTTCATTTTGAGGAATCACTTATTTTTCATTCCTTTTTTACATAACATTATGATAAACAAATGCGCATTTTTAAAACTTTACCCTGCAGTGAAATTACGATTGCTGTGCAATAACGTGACACATCAAATGAAATAGTTGAAAAATATTCACGAAAAAAAGTTGGAAAAGAATGTTAGTATTCTCTGTATATAAGTATTTAAATAAGAATCGTGTGCAGTTAGCCTATACAAATGATAGTTTCCAGAGTTCACCACGAGGAGGTTGTGATACGATTTTGAACTCCTTATGGGTCTGCTTTTTCAGTGTGAGTCCCCTCGCCTCTCACAAAACGGTGTGCTTTTCGAGTGTATGTCCCCTCATCTCTCACAAAACTTGGGATAAGTATCAAGCATAAGATAAATAATACTATTGCAGCAATATGAGAGCAAAAACAAACAGTCCGTTTTCCATTTGTACATTTCCACATGTGATGCGGCAAACCAGAAACACCAACGTCGTTAGGCCGATATCTTAAGAAGCATCCGCATGCTGTGCGAGATATATGACGAGATGGAGATTTCAATTTGAGTACAATTTACTGGTCTTTAACGTACTGAATCTTCAGTTTCCATCATTTCTGGGAAATCTGAAATGTCATTGGATGTAACACATGCTTGGACCATATTATGCTAACGAAAATTATGCGGGGATTTTGGAATGTGTCCTTGATCGTGGTTTCCGTGATGTAAAAGAAAAATTAGTGGATGAGAATTTTAAAGTCTTGATGCCTGGTTTAAAAGGCAAGGAGAAACAACTGTCCACGGAAGAATCAAATAAATCTTGTTTTTTCACTAATGTTTTCTGGGAAGTTGAATCCATACACGGTGTACTTAAACAAAAATATTGCCTTTTGGATCATAAAATCGACAACAAGCTCTGGTTCATACCAACTGAGCCAAGCGATATTATATTTGGCAGAAATGATGGATAAGGATGGGAAACTGAAGATTCAATACGTTAAAGACCGGCCAAGTGCACTCAAATTGAAAGATCCATCTCGTTATATTTCTCGCGTAGCATACAGATGCTCCTTGAGATATCAGCCTAACAGCGTTGGTTTTTCTGGTTTGACGCATCACACATGCAAATGTGCCAATGGAAAACGGACTGTTGGTTTTCGCTCTCATATTGCTGCAATGGTATATTATTTTTGCAACACCCACCTCAAAAGTTGACGTTTTTATGCTTCTAAATGGTGCCTAAAGGACCTTATTAGAGCATACTGTGCGCGAAACAATTTGCACACATGCGCAGTTTGAAGATGGCTAACTTTAGGCACTGGTGAAAAAGCTGCATAAGCGCACTTTCGAGATGATGCACTTTAGACACTGGCATAGGTAACTTTAAACACTGGTGTTGGTATCTTCTGGAAATAAATTTATATTTCTCTTGAAGAAAGTTTTAATGATTGAAGTTCTGTTTTGAGGGTTTTGTAGCCGTTTTCGTCCGTCGTACAAAAGAGCATAAGCGCCAACATTTGGCGCAGCGAAAGGGCATAAGCGCCATATTTTCTTTCATAACATTTTTTTTACATAATTTTTTTTTAAATTTCTTGTTTCGCAACACATTTTTTCAAAAATTTTTTTTCACGAAATTTTTTTTCCAAACATTTTTTTGTACCAAATTTTTTTTCAATAATTTTTTTTCACAAACATTTTCTTTCGAACATTTTTCTTTCAAGATTTGTTTTTCAGCATTTTTTTTTATAACATTTTTTTCAAAAAAATTTGTTTACAAAGTTCAAAAATCTTCTCTTTTAAGATTAGTATTTTCCGTTAACTCCTCCTAACACAACTATTTCGGACGGGCGTTGCAAAAAATAGCTTGTGATACACGTGCGCATAGGTGACTGCTAGCTCGTGTGATTGCATTATTCGCCTGCGGCTCGAAGCACTTGTCTACGTTTTCACACTTGCTTCGCTCGTGCGCTCACCACCGACTCATGCTTCGAGACTCCGGCTTATGCTGCAAATTTCACACTCGCACACAATCACCTACTTTGCGCACTTGTATCACAAATAACTATTATCTCATGCTAGATACTTATCCAAAGTTTTCAATTCAGCGGAAATACTAAGTGATGTATTCAAGAAAAATAATTACATTCCAGTAATTGAAAGTGACAGTGATCAAGATTTAAATAAATAATTACATAAAAAGTTTTCGGTTTTGTGTGAGGCAAGGGGATGCACGCTTAAAAAGCACTCCATTTTGTGAGAGGCAAGGGGACTCACACTAAAAAAGCAGCCCCATAAGGAGTTCAAAATCGTATCGTAACATCTTCATGGTGAACTCTGGAAACTTTTACTTTTTTTCGGGAATATTTTTCAATTATTTCATTTGGTGTGTCACGTAATTTCACATCAATCGTAATTTCACTACAGGGTAAAGATTTAAAAAGGCGCATTTGTTTTTTATAGTGTTATGTTCAAAAGAAATGAAAATGAGTGATTCCTTAAAATACAAGTGCACCATTATTCCAGCTGACCGCCTAATTAAACTAATGAAGTATCAACCGAACAGTGGGGTTCGATGTGCCCGGTTGGAGCGAGAGTGTGCTGTGTGCTGTACGACATGCATGATTTTCATCATTTTTCGCCATGACGCATTAATTCCATTCAAAGTCCTAAAATCAATTCACAAATATAAATTGGTATAATCTACTTATCTAGCAAAGTAGACTACTTAAAGAAATTTCCTTCGCCCCTGAGGTCTTCGACAAACTGTTTCATCAAACTAAATTTTTATTTGGAGAGGGGGAAGTAGTATTTTTTTGGGGTCAATGATAGGATTAGCGATGATGTTCTTAGAACCTGGTTAAAATGATGTTCTCTTTGGATATTTTTTCTTTTTGTAGTAATTGTCTTGAACCCGACTAAGCAATAAGCACAAAGAGCAAGGTCTGTTTGTCAAGCTAAAACTAGTTCAATATTACTGTATCGGTTTTGCACCTTAGTTGAATTTACTATGTGTATCGGAGCAAACAGATTAGTATTATGAAGCAATATTACTTTCTGACTTATTTCAGACGAATCGTTATAAAATAGCCTACACTCATCGGCTTTGTAAATGCCCGGCTTAAATTAATTCGCCAATCAATTGATATCATGACAATATATCAATAGAGGTTTTTTTGTTCATGAAAAGTGCTTCTTGAAATTCTTCTCTCTATCTCTTTAACACTTCGCATTCAATCCGTTCGACAACAAACCTTTACTTGACGGTACTGATGCATGGCATTCGGCATTTTGTGAACTCTCTTAATTTCATTGTATGGAATGAAATCGTAATCACGACATCTTATTTCTTTCATTTCGGCACCATCGGTAATCTCCAGATCCTCTAATGAACAGATTGAACGTGCTATTGCATCTTCTGTGCTATCATTGATCGAGAAGCAACTTCCAATCATGTTATCATAATTGATCCCATCATGTGTCTCGAACGATTTAGTGGGTCCAGTTACAGTTGCTACGTATAAGAAAGGCCATTGTTATAAACAATTGTATCAACAAATATTTACTTCTTTTCTAGGGTTTCATATCTTCGTCTCCACTTAAAACAATTGAAAATATTTCAGAAATGCTCATCGACTACGAAAAATTGTTAACAGAGATGTTATTAAATTTTTTATAACAAAAATATATTAAACTGTAACTGCTTTAATAGTACATATATAATCTATAATGACGTGAAATAATTTCTAAAACAGTTCGCTACAATAATTGTTATAAATTATTAATAACTGCATGGGAATTTTTCGTAAATAATAAGCGTTTTGTATGTACATACGGTGAAAAATTACTTACTGAATATATGTATGATAGTGCATTATTCTCCAAGGTGAAGAAGAAAGACTTGATTAACGAGTACTAAGAACATACACAAGTTCATACAGTCTCTGTACCCCATGATTCATATGATATTTTATATAGCAAATGCATGGGTATGTCCGCGTTTCTCATGCCTGTGAAGACGAACTTCAGTGCTGCTTTTCAAGCTCATAGGTATATGCATATATAGGACATGTTTACGTATGCCGTCAAACATTATTACGTCATATATATATACAGAGTGTCGGATACGCCAGTGTAGGGATTCTCCTATAACCATCACCACCTCTGCATTCGCTTCAATGCAACACACAACACTATTACTATCACTAATACTGCTGCACTCAGAAAAGTCTCACAAGCTAAAAATAACGATAGAAGATTTCACAATTAATATTTCTAGGCAGTCAACCCCCTTAAGGCTGATTTTGATGCAACAACAAAAAACAACGACCTCAATGAAATTACTCGGAAAAAAGAGTTAGGGATCATAAATTCACTTTCAACTATCGTACTTAGAAAAGAAAATTATTTCGGGGAATAATAACACTACTAATTCCGCCAGTGAAACAATACTTGAATAGATGGGTTTGAAGCATGCCCCAGCAACCGACCTCTCGAGGTCACTTATTTGTTTTGAGGAGCATAAGACATTTTTTTACATTCTCATCATAAGGATGAGATATTTTTTTTATGTGAAAACTGACTATCGCGGATTTCTTTGAATCTTCACGTTTCGATACCCCCTGAATCCGAAAAAAAAAGTTTTACGTTAGTGTCTGTCTGTCGATATCGTTGTCTTCTGTATACCGGATAACTTTTGAAATACTAATCGGGTTGCATTGAGCTTGGCACGCATTTTAAGGGACCCAATAGAAAGATCGAGTTGATTAACGAGCCATTTTTTATGAAAATTCAAAAAGGTGACGCATTTTCAAACTTTTTTAGACTATTTTTTTCAAGATTTAAAAATTCCATGTACGGCTATTATGCATCTCCTATGCTTCTATGAAATTCCTAAAAGATTATCATAACTACTTTTTAAATTTTTTTCAGAAATCGAAAATGCAAATTTTCATCGCACATAAAATAATGAAAAATAAAAAATTCCATTTTGTGGTCAAACTGTGCAATATACGAGAAAAATGAATTAACAAAAATTGTGCACCAGAAAAAGATCGACAAAGAACCCCGCAGAATTTGTACAGAAATCGGCTTTCGGCTAATTTGTTTGCAAGTGAGGGAAAATGTAGTTTATGTCATGGTGATCAAAAGTCCCAATGATCAGAACTGTAAAAAATAAGGTTTTCGTGGTGTAATTGGGGTTCAAATATCACTATGTGTGGATTCAAAAAGGGTCAATTTTTAGAGTGTATGACATTTTTCTCTCCAGATACCTGAGGAGATTAGCTTCAGTTAATCCAAAAATATATGCGCAGTAATCCTTGGTAGGTCGTCGGCATGTGCAGTTGGTCATGGTGGCTCGTAGGCATGCGCATCGTGGTAGGTATACGAAAGTAGCCGTCTGCTCGCAGCGGGGAGCCTGCCGAGCTACCGGGCCCGGGGTGGCATCCCTCTACCCGGGGTAGTACTTTGGGAAACGCTGGGCCGTTGCACGAACGTCTCGAGCAAGCAGCGCGCCCATGCTACTAGATAACGGCGCACCCACGAACTGACGTACTGACTTACCGAAAACCGTTCACTAGTTTGGGAGTTTAGTTATTTATTTGCAAGTGGTTATCGACGTGGTTTTTTCGTGTTCAAAGATGGATACTTTTTTATAAAGTACGGTTTTAGCATTTGAGGCATCTTTTCGAATGTAAATATTTCATAAAATATATGCCGTTTTAAGTATGTGCACATAACCTATAAATTGCAAAGAGTTTAACATTCATTATTGTATCGTGACGCACGAAAACTTTCATGTAAATGCCCATTTCATACATTACTTTTTTCAAAATAAACGTAATGTTCTATTTCGATTTAATATTCATTTAAAAATCAAGAGCGCAGATTCACTTCCGAAGTGACCTGCGCTGGCTGCAGTTGGCCGTTGCTTTCCCTTTTATGGGGCAAATTTTGTCCCACACGCGGGAGATAATTGCGACGCACGTTTGAGGCATTCGTTCACCCGAATGTGACACAGCATTTGCACCACACGCGCGGTGGCGCTTCTCTACTACTGCTAGTGCAGCCGCTTACCCAAACTTCTTTCTGTGTATGCACCTGCGATATCAAATGCTATTGGCGCTCATGCGCACGATAGACAGTTAAGTTATATATATGCGCACGAGACTGCAGTCTTTCGAATGCAATAAGTCTTGTCGATTCTCTCAGGATGCATAATGTGAATTTCATTTTTCAGGTGGCTCCATCTACTGTTTAACCTGGGGGTGCAGGTGGTCGTAGGACTCCCTCTTGAAATGGTGCACGGGAGTCTTAGGATAGCTGCGGTTTACATGGCTGGTGTCCTAGCTGGTAAGTTACTCCAATCTATATTATAGGCATTGCATTTCATGTGAGCACACTGTTCCAAACAAATGATTTTCTTTATAAAATTCTTGTAACATATGCGTTTTACGATGTTTGGGTTATTTCGATGGGTTCCTTGAAAATTGTGTCATTTGTCCTGGCAAGTGAAGGGATATAAAGAAGGGTCTTGGTTAAATGCTTCTCTCTCTCTCTCGAAAAAGTAGGATGGAACGATTTAAAAAATGTGGCAATGCTTTGAGAGTATCCGTGTTAGAAAGGAAGGTTAGTTGGCCTCGTGACTTTGAATGCTTCACCACGTAGTTTTTTATAGTGATATTTTCATTTAAAAAAAGTGTTTATTTTTCAATATATATTAAAATAAAATTTCCTCAATTTTTCGAGACGTTGATAAAAATGGAATACGCGAGATACGTATCACGATTCCCTAGACAGAGCGAAGAAGAGAAATTATGTACTCTTAACATGTGGATTACACGGCGATTAAGAGCTCTCTGAAATCAAGCTTATCGGGATCGACGCGAGGGGCAAGGACTCGATCACGTGATAATTACCAATTTCTACAAAATGGCGCGAATTCATATAAGCAGCCACAACATGCCGCCCGTCTCGTTCCGATTTTTAATTTGGAACGAAAGACTTTCTGAAAATAATAATGGAATTCAAATAATAATTAAATAACAACATAAGTAAGCGTCGAATACCTAAATATTTCTATACGATGATAAATTTTCATTAAGTTCCATTCCAGTTCACATTAATTTTTTGTTGTTGTTTATACGCATAATAAGGCGTGGCGCCGCCCGCCGTGATGAAACTAGTCGTTTTAACTACGGATCATTTGCACTGACTGGAAGAAAGCATACTTCGTGAATCGGACGTCGGTAACTATCTTTAGCAGTTTTTACAGTGACTACTCTTACTCGATTGTCTTTGCCAGAAAAGCATACAGTTATTCTCCCTGAGGGCTATTAAGAAGGTGGAATATTTGGGAGTTTCATATGCACCATGTCTCCAATGTTGATATTAACTTTTACCTTTTGCCATTTATATATTTGTAGTAATTTTCAATAATACCCAACATACCAACGTTTCCAAAAGTGTTCAGTTACACGTTGAGTAGTTTGCCATCGGAGAACAGGACTTTCCTTAAGTTCTAGAACAGAAGGTTTAGAAATTAATATCAGTGGACCTTCAGTTAGAAAATGTCCTGGAGAAAGATAGGAGAAATCGTCGGGATCACTTGAATTTGCTGCTTTTGGTCTAGAATTTAGACATCCTTCTATCTGACATAGAACAGTAGTTAGATCTTCGAAGGTAAGAGTCAGATTGTGAGCAATGCGCTTAAAATGCGGTTTGAAACTTTTTACTCCAGCCTCCCAGAGACCTCCGAAGTGTGGGACTGAAGGAGACATGATGTGCCATTTGACAGAATCCTTTTCTAGAAAATGTTTGACGTTTTCATATGCAACTACCATTTTAAAGGTAAAATCACTGGATGTCTTGCATCAAAGGATATGGGAGCGTTTACTAATCGACCTTTAACGCGTAGCAAGCCTTGATTATCAAGAAGAGGTTTTCTTCTTTAAATTCAATATTCTGAGTTTCTTTTAGCCAGTAAAGTCTAGCTTGTGAAAGATAATTAGGTTCAGCCGTTAATATTTTTCGAAGTTTAAATTTAAGTGGGCTTGACAAATTATTATCTTTCTTAGAAAGGAGTTTTTTGCAGAGTGGCAGGTTGCAGGGAGAGCCTGTTCATAGACAGGTGTAGTATCCAGGACTCGATCAGGTATCGACGCAATCTTTCCAAATATTTTCTTTCTTCTTTTATTCTTCTAAAATATCAATGAAAAAGCATATATTTTTTGATGTAAATAAACACCCGTAAATACAACAATGCATCAAGATATTGAAAAATAAAACAATAGGATGTATTAAAAATATCGAGGAGCTGGAGAAAAATGCAGTAAGTCATTTTCAGACAATGATGTTTTTATTTGGCAATTATATATCATTTTTATATTAACGTTTTTCTTCCCTTATATCTAAAAACATTTTATTACGGTATACTACTAAGAAAATTGAATAGTACTCGTTATATCGTCTAATTATCTAGTTGCAGTACAATATTGATATTACCATTTGACCTATATGCTTTTAAGTTCCAACATCTCAGATTCTACGAAGCTTAACATCTTCTGTTATAACCTGTAAGGCCTTATATAATAAAGCTATAAATTAGGAATTTTGTCAACTGGCCATATACCAGTTTTCAATATTTAGATAGTTATTCTTGATAATGTGCAGTTTTATCAATGAATCCATACAGGAGCAGCATTTGCCGCAATGGTTTCAGCTCACCCCAATAAATGAAGTTATAAAATGGAGCACGTAAAAAAATATGCGGGGTCCTTTCAATAATTGGCCATATTGGGTATTTTCGAGGCATAAGCTTTGCTTCTAAAACATTCTTGTCGCCTATTTTAATGTAAGCCAGGATTTTCTTAATAGAAACAGGAAGCTCGTTATGGCGAGTTAGTGCGAGGCTCGCATCCAAATCAAGGACAAGATGTGGCTCCATAGGGTCTTCAGGTTGGTATACAAAAACGCGTTCATCTGAAATTGGTTGTTGGGATCCTTGTCGCAAGATCCAGGAAGAGGACTTCTTGCATAGTGCAGAAGTCCAGTGAAAACATGATTATTTCCTGGCATGTATATATAGACGCGGCTTTTTTCAGGAATAAAAATTCTATGATGCGCTTGTTGAAAAGTTAGAGGTATTATTCTCATCGCTGCACCTAATTTTTGGAAGAAAAAATGTAGAGCTGGTTTAATTGTACTTAAACATAGTAAGTTCTTGGAGCTTTCACTGACCGAGTCAACATGGAAATTGAAATTATCACTGTTACGAAATTTGATAGATAACTTTTAAAATGTTTTTAAAAGTCTTGAAAATTCAGGAATATCCAGCAAAGGGTCAACAACTGTCTAAAGCCTGAGAAATCTGTTACCTGTTAATACTGTCCGATTAGGAAAAAAATGCGGGTTCATATTTCTAAGAACTTTACAAAAATTGGCTTTTTGTGACCACCCCAATTTGTATTGTCTTCAGAGTTTTGATGATTATTTTTTTGAATTTCTCTTATTCTTGATTCTGGGGATCCGACCAAAATGAAACAAAATACTTTCGTGAATTTGTTCTGTTTCGATACGGCCAAAATGTATCTATATTCACTCGATTTAGGTTACGTTATTCAAAATACCGAAATTGTGAGGAAATTTTTTAATTACGCTTAATTGTAAACAAATAGTTTATTCGAATCCTTGTGCATCTTATGTAAATATTAAGAGGCAAACACGTAAAATATGACGTTAAAGCAATATCGTTTTTAATTTTGTTCCAATCTGTCAAAACGAAGCGACTTCCAATTTCTGACATACCTTTAGCCCTATCCAAAAGTGATGAATTAAAGATAATTAGGATAGGTGTGCTGAATGCCAAAACTTCTGGAGTTATGTGAAAGACCCATGGCAAAGCTCTTCTCAATAATTGCTTTTATGAATTGAAGAATATTCAAATAACTGTCTCTGATTCCCAGTACTTATAATTTCAAACCCTTTCATTTTCAGCAGGCAAAACTAATGATATGGAAATTGGTGAAGGCTAAAACATCTAATTTCCGTAAATTTTCATTAGCTGAGTCGGAAACCGACAAAAAAATCTTTCTATCACGCCAAGTTCAAATTTGATTTCAATATATCCACTGTAATTAATTTTCATTTTCCAAATTCTGATAACGTGTAATATTTCTTATTCATATTAATACTACCGTAGTGTCTCGTCCTCTAAAAATTTAGGATTAGTTAACGACATTAGATGAATAGGCTGCGTTCTGGAGCAATATTCTTACCTTACCGATATCGAGAAGATTCTATAGATATAGTGCTTCGCGTCCATGCTAAGTTTGTTGAAAAGTGGTGCGTGTCCGTTCTAAGTTTCTAAAACATTCTTGATGACGCAATCAGGAATTCCTACCTTACCGAAATTGATACAAGAGGGTACCAGACCAGGGGACTGGACCACAAATACAAGAAGGCTACTGAGTAAAATCTATTATTCAGATAGTGCATACTGGACTAATAATACAAGAGGACTACTAAGCCACTTTTACAAGTGGAAGATACGCCTCTACTTTACCGCCATCGAGAACATTCCACAGCTGATGTCATACGATAATATTATGCAATTATTAGAGTCCAATTTATGTAAACAGCTTCAAGGTTATTTCTTATCTCAATTAGCTTTGTCCTAGCATTTTCTAATCCGTCATATAGTTATGAGAAAAACAAGGATGATTTACTGCTTTCTTATAGAGAGTGTCCCAGTACTCAAGGCACATTTTTATATTTTTGAATTCCTCATAAAAAATGGAGTTGAAAATAATAATAAAAATAGTAAGGGTGTGGCACAATAGGCTTTATAGCTTGAGCGCCAGAGGAGCTCTCCATGGGCTCCTCGCCCGTCCTAAAAACTAACTGACTAACTATCCTCATCTTACCTGGCACTTAAATTTGTCCGTGGCTGATGATGAAAAATCGGGGTCACCCAAGAACAAGTTTAAAAAAGAATAACAATAATTTCTGAATCTTTTTTTCGATTATTTTCGATAATTCTGAATTAACTTGAATAATAAAAAAATAGAATACTTGAAAAGTGTTCTGCAATGTATTGGAGCGTGACGTTCCCCAAACAGTGATCACTTGACTATGTACGAGAATTTTTGTTGAAATTTTTATCAGTATTATTACACATAAAAATAGTATTTACAAAAAATTGACGTTTGGCCCAAGGGCCACTCACTCGTGCTTCTGTAGGTACTTAATAATAATGCTTTTTTTATTGTAAAATAAGAAATAAAAGCTCGGACAACATTATTATCACAAAATTATTTACTTGACTTTGTAGTACAAGGTAATTTTGGGACAATCTGAACTTTTCCGTTGCGACAAGCGAATTTCCGCAGCTAACCTTGGCAGTACTTAGTACTGCTGACACATAGTGGGGAAAAATGGATTTTTTGTTTCAAGAACACGTACAGCCCACAAATATTGACCGATTTGGAGGCAAAAATTCTGAAAAAAACTGATAAAATTTCACAGAAAGTTGTAATCGCCTACGTTTTATAGATTTACATTACTTAAAGATATTCCATCGTTTGACAATAAACAAAAAGATTTTTTATATAAAAATTATTTGCTCAAAGTGTGGTTTTCTATGATTTCCAATACTGAAATTTTTCTTAAAATTAGTCGTGTTAATATTATAAACAAATTTATTATTCAGGCAAATATAATAAACAAATGCATTATCCGGGCATCTGTCGACGGAAAAATTCGATTTCAGTCCTTTTAATTTTGAACTTTATGATAATTTCCGCAACACTCATAATGAGTTGAGAAATGTTGATTTTTTTAACTAAATTTAATTAAAAAACTCATTAACCACGCATCTATCGACGGAAAAATTATTTTTTTTCAATGTCAGTCCTTTTAGTTGGTAACTTCATGATAATTTTAGCAACATTCATAATACAGGCCCAAAAAAATTGCCATGTGCGAGAGATCAGTGTATGGTATCTATATGTATTTTGGGGCGCTAAATACGAATCTGTTCTTAGTTTTTTCCCAAGCACGTCAGGGGTTTTCCCTAGATGCGGAAAATTCCCTAGAGAATCAGCTTTTCTGGGTATAAGTTACCCTTGGTATAAAATCATTTGTAAACAGGTCAGAGCAATATCTTTATGTATTTTGTTGCGCTAAATACGAATCTGACATTAGTTTCCACCCAGCACGTCAGGGTTTTCTTCTATAGGCGGAAAATTTCCTACAAAATCAGCTATTTCGGGTATGAAATTACCCTTGGTATTGAAACCGGCTGGAAACATTTCAGAGCATGATATGTTTATGCATCGTAGTACGGTGAATACAAATCTGACACTAGTTTCCCCCCAGTGCCTCAGGGTTTCCACTGAGATGCGAAAAATTCTCTAGAAAATTAGCTTTCTCAAGTATGCAATTACCCTTGGTATTCAAATCATCTGGAAACAGGTCAGCATGATATATTCATGTATTTTGGTGCGTTGAATACGAATCTGACATTCGTTTCCCCAAGCTCCTCAGGGGTTTTCCCTGGGAGGCAATATACATTAAAAATGTAAAATTATTGAAAACCCAGTAGGCGCGAAATTTGGCGACGTCTTCACGACATCTTTACGACAACTTTACGATATCCTATGCCCATGTCGTTAAGGTGTCTTTACGATGTCTTTACGATATCGTAAAGACACCTTAACGACATGGAGATAGGATGTCGTAAAGTTTTCGTGAAGATGTCTTGAAGTTTTCGTAAAGATGTCGTTAAGTTTTCGTAAAGATGTCATGACGATGTCGTAAAGACGTCGTCAAATTTGGTACCCACTGGGAATTATATAACACATTTTCACCTAATAATTTGTTTATACAAATTTTTGTTGTTTATTGTGTCATCACGGAATATCTTCATCTAATGTAAATCTATTACCTATTATTGATGAGTACCGGATAAAAAAAAAAAAAAAATTAATCAAACATCAAGCTTGGCGTTTTATTCCTCGATTTGGCAGTATGGCGCCGCGTAATAGCAGAAGCCTACCGCCTTCACACCTAACCTCAAAATCTAAGAATAACTCGCTTCGTTCGGGCAGCAAACTTCATGCTCGTCGAAATCATTCTATTTGCTCCCTTATTGCACAATATACTATTTATCCCGTTTCAAAAAAATCGAAGTGGCCCAAGGCAGGACCCGCCCCAAGGCGGGGCAACTTCCCCTACATCCGCCACTGTATCTCGGAAAATCTTAATTCGCCTATTTTCTGACTTGACATTTTTTATAGTAAAAAAGTCAAACTTTCTTTTGAGATTAATAAAAAAATCAACTAACCCTACATTGCAAAAAAGTTAAAGAAATAATTTACTTACAAAATTGTCGAGTAAAACTTTCTTCTTATTTTTCTTTCCCTCATACAAAATTTCAATGGTGCTCAGATAGCAAGCGTACGGGACACGTTACACGCACGGAATGCGAGGCACGCCTTGCCTGCAGGGTGCGAGGCATATGCGCCGCACTGTGTAAGGGGCAATGTGCAAGTTTCTTTGATGTTTACGAGCTTGCGTCATGGCAACAGCGTCTATAGTGACTAGATCTTTACTGCCTCGCGAGTTTTTGCGATATCCTTTTTGTTCTCCTGTAAGGATGTTATTCTCATCGCAGTGAGTAAATACCTTATCTGCTGTGATAGCTGTAAGACATTTATATATCGTTGGAAGACAGGCTATCGGTCGAAACCAGATGAATTTTGAGCATATGGTTTTTCTGCAACATATACGTAGTACCCTGGAGCATAAAGCCTGGCATCAGATCTGGTTATTCGACCATCTTCCGAAAACATTGTGCAAACGCAGAATGCACACTGGTGAGGTACTTGTACCAGAAGTTGTGCACCATGTCCGGATCTGGAGCTTTCCAATAACTTGTTCTTTTCAAAGCTGTTGAAACATCTAAAGCTGTGATGTTAGTCAGCTCCATTCCAGGGTTATTGCTAGCTCTTGCCTTCTCTAGTTGGAACCACGCAGAGTTTAAATTGCTTCTGTCAGTTTTACCCCAAACAACTGACCCAAGTTAGTCATGTCTTCTAGTTAAGGCACTTTGATGTCTTGCTGTTTTTTTTTTGCTTTACATTCAGTTCACGATAGACACTACTTTTATCTGCCTGAAAGGTTTGATTTTGTTTCCTTCTTGCACTACTTCTCTTGTAACGGCGTAGTCTAGCAGTAAGGACATTAAGTTTTTACCGCTGGGCGCCTATAATCTCATCCAATATTTCTGGTGTTAATGTCTCTATGTACCGAGGGTGGATGATTTTAGTAACATGGTGTATCAGCTTTCTGGTTCTATCTCTTTTTTATATTGAGTCAGTCGACCCAATTTGCACCTTACTTTGCTGACATTCATGGCCGGCCTGATCTTCCATGGTGGATCTCACTCCTTTCCTGGAGCAAAGACTGTATTTGTAGGCCTAGTTCCGCGGCCCAACGTTCTAACGGTTGCCACAGCTGCACAGTACACGGCACTGAAAAAGCCTGCATAGTAAACTACATGGAAACCTATGTGGGAACCCACATGGGATCCTTTTTTGAATTCCTGTCTCAAATTATGATCTGAAATAGGATGGGAAATACTTTGTGGGTTTCCACATGGGATCTTATGTGAATACCGTTATGGGAACCTATAAATTGCTCCTAAATGAAATCCCACATGGGATAATAACTTATTTCAAATGAAATAGGTTTTGGAAGTTTTTGGTGCATAGTCGGCAATCTTAAAAACCCCAAAAAAATACTGCGCAGCCGTACCCAGATAGCAGTGTGCGCGCACAGTGCGACGCACGAGCGTCGCACGCGTGCGGACTTTGTCGCACGGCTTGCACGCAAGCAATGACGCAGATGCGTCCTCATATGCGTGACAGGTGCGTCGCACATCGTGATGGTCGCAAGTCGTGCGGACATAGTGCGAGCACACGTTGCGGGTTCTTGCGGACGGTATATATATATGTACAGTATTTAAGTGTAGATTGTTCAATAAGAATCAGGTAGTCCATCTTGCACGTAATTTTCATTAAATTAAAAAAGTATTTTTAAATTAGCGCATTCAAAAAATATTTTATGTTTCAAGCCTCATAAAAACAATCTTGCATTCTCTGAAAAACATTCGACTTCACACTTTAAAATGGTGTATATTTAGTATCACACAGATTTATATATAATTACGAAATATAAAAAAAGTTTTGACGCACTGTCGTGATATATATTATAATAAAGTTTGTGACATACTCAACTATATATATAAATATATAAAATAATAAAATATGTGATGTTGATCCTATATATTTATACGCCATCAATTTTTACTATGGCGCAGAAAAAAGTATAAGGGTATACAAGTATACAATAATTGTCATTAATGTGTAAAGTTACTTTCTGAAATTAAAAATATAGACTTCAACATAACATAAATATCTTTTTATGCAGCTATAAACGCACGATCGATGAGAAAAACACACCAAACAAAACAAACCTCGAGGTTAATAGTTTAGAGTGTAATGAATGAAACATAGAATAAAACTGTGAATACCGAAGAGAAAATAGCACGCATACACATCGAGGGACTAGAGTCACTGCACAGAAAAAAATAGTATATTGTGTATCAAGGGCGTAAAGAAGGCTATTTTGACGAGAGTGAATTTGCTGCCCGAGCGAAGCGAGCGCCGCAGTCACACGAGGCAAAATAGCTTTACGCCCTTGATAGACACAAGGTATTATAGATAATTATCCATGTTCCTTCACATCGTCAAATTAATGACAATAAAATGTTGACAATACGGTTTTTTTTGCGAGGTTATGGTCGATGACAGTTCTCACAAAACGAAACGAATAAAGTTTCGCGTGCTCGTTTTCATAGTCTCGAGTTCTTATTTAATGCAAAAAATATATAAAAAGTCGAAAATTAAAAAAAAATCGGAAGCTGTGAGGTTATAGCTGAAAGTTTATTTGGATTGATAATACAGTCCAAGCTCCAAGCATTGCCGCCCCGAGCATTGCCGCTTCCCAGATTTCTCGCTCGAGCGCTACCCCCACTTTAGCGTCGCTCGCGAGGACCGATGAATTTTATTGCTAACGCTCCCAGGATTGCTGGGAACAAAACGGCCGGATCTGAAGGTTTTTTTCGGGCAAAATCTTGAAGTTGTTCAGTCAAACAAATTGTTCATTTTATTATACATATAAGAAATTAAATATTACGAAAACGTCTCTGGTTGCAGACAGGCCAAAACACTCTTGGGCTCAAAGCTTAACTTTAACCGAGCAAGGGAAATACTCAAGTTCGGGAGAAAGGAGATCAAAGTCCTAATAGAAATGTTTATAGGACATGGGAACCTCGGATATCACAGACATAAGATAGGGCTTGCGGAAAGTCCTCTTTGTCGTCTGTGCGAAAAGGATAATGAGACAGTTACTTAAATCCTTTGTCACTGCTCTGCGACTGCGAGGAAGCGTCTAACACTCACAGGAAATTACTGCATCAGTGAGTCAGAGATATCAGCCAACAGCGTGGCTGTGGTCTTCTCCCTATGGAGAGGGCTTTGGGGTCACGCTTAGGCTCACAAGGTATCGCAACAGGATTATCCAAGCGTCAGGGACTGTTACGGTCTCAACCTTAGTCCTGATATCTGTCATGATTGTACTTTATTACGCTACCAACACCGAGGTAATGCACAAGATCCGATGGCGAACGAAGATTACCGAAACTATCAAAGTATAGGTCATTATCACCGATCTTTCTATAGGTTACCCAGTGGATACCAGGGCCATCACTATCATCAAGAGTGACAATAGCTGATTCAATTTTATTAGGTCCCTTGACTGGTAGTAGATTACGCATAAATACTCCATGAAAATGTGGAATTTTAGAGCTTAAGCATACTTGAACAGATCGGTATCAGTGAGTGCATGGTGAGGCAGCTTTTAGGCAATTTTTTAGAGAAGATATCAAGATTGTTGTAGCAGAATCAATCGAGGACATGTAGAGATAGTTAAATAAACTTAACACAAGCATGAAGAACGTGGGACTCAACATTCACGTGAATAAAAAAAAGGTAACGGTGTTTGAAGGAAAAAGTGAGAAAACAATGTGCAGCATTGTCCTAAATGATGAGAGATTAGAGAAAGTTGACAAATACGTATATCTAGGTAGTCTATTCACTAGCAACGGAAAAATAGATGGGGAGTTAGATAGGTGCATAAACGAGGGTAGGAAGGTTATCGGTAGAGTAGGCTCCATTCTCAGAGATAAAAACAAACAAAAAAAATTTGAAATGACCATATATAATTCTATGATTGTACCGGCTGTACTATACGGTAGCGAGACATGGACTAGCGAGAAGGACAAGAGTAAAATTAACGCGATTGGCATGAAACCTCTGCGCACAATTTGCGGGAAAACACTGATGGACAAAGTCCTAAACGAGATAATCCGCAAAGAATGTGATAGAGAAGAGACACGAGTTGATATATGGGAAGGAAATCAGTTAAGGTGGTTGGGAAATCTTGACAGAATGTAAGAAGGATGACTGACCAAACAGTTGTATAAAGGTAAAATAAATGGCGAAATGCCCAGAAGTAGACCGCTGAAAGAATGGTTAGAATCTGTGAATGAGACATTAATCCGAAGAGACATAAGAAGCAATAGAAACACGAGAGCTTGCATGAAAAAAAGCATGGACGTAAAGAAAACTGGATACTAGATACGTAAAGAAAATTACTAGATAGTATGCCAGGACAGAAAATTATGGTGACAAATAGTCTATAAAAAGAATGTGAGTAGAGTGAGTGACTCCTGAAACAAAGACCTTGTATACTAATGGGCCCATGTGGGGTTACACATAACAATTTAGTGAGGCTCTTCACGTGGGGTGATCGCTAGAGGGATTGACCAGCAGCCTGGGTCGGAGCAGTGTTGCGGAACGAACGTGTCATTTAAATGAATTCGAGAATTCTAGATCAATCTAAAATATCTATACCTTGCACCTATATACCCATCTACCCTATACATATATACACATCCAAACACTACTTTTTTCCAACCGAGCAATTCACGTCTACCCCGAAAGGGAAATGGCCTAATGGTATATTCATAATAATGATAATTATTATTATTATATATAATTAAAATTATTATTATATAATTCTAAGAAAGCATCCAGAGGCGACTGTTGTCATCTCCAACACTCGCGGCCGCTGTGTAAGCATAACAGCGGTGAAAGAAGAACTGCAAACTACACCATGCTCTTAATTTTGTACCTACAACATCATCGCAAATGATTTCATACGACGTATTAAATTAACTAATTGCATCTTCATCTCATCAGTCACTTGACTTACTCCGCGGCTATGATGGAAAACCGGGTTCTTTTTAACCCGAGAACAAGTTTGAAAAAAAAAACATAAAAAAATATCCCTACAGAAGGTGTTCTCGCGTTGTCGTCGTGGTAGGGCTTGAGCGTTCCTCTCATGAATTTGATGGATATGTTGGCTGTAGCATTGCTACTGACAGGGATTCGCATTCCAGACAGACAGAGAACGAAGAGGAAAGTGACTAAGAGGAACACCAAAACCCATAAATCTTAATCGAGAGTCTTTTGAACATTTTGAAACGCTTGTCGCTTTCCAAGGATCGTCGGGGCGCCCCTGAAACCATCGCTGGGGGCCACAGCATGCGGGACGGTGGTGACGGTGAGCTGCGAGACGGTCAGGCAGATCTCACTAATCAAACAGCTGGCCAGCAAGAACATCTGGGACATACGGTAAGCAGTAAAACATCAACTGTGCTTGCTCAGAATGCTTTGGCCAGCTTTAGCTATTTACAGCCAACCACCTCAACAGAAATACCGTGGAAGAGCATCAAGTGGGATACCACAATGAATGAGGAATTGGTGCGTCTCTATTATGAAAGTGCGAAGTTTGAAACCCCAGAAACATTTAAAGAAATTATATAATTGTAATGAAGGTATTTTAAACAGAGAATAAACTTTTATTATACAAATCATAGACCATATTTAATTAATAAATGTATGTTATACTCAGTCGAAAACAATTAAAATTAAATCTTTATGTAATTTAATATTATGAAGAAATTTAATCAGCTAATAACTAAATAATCAGTTCAAAACATAAAAAGCGTTGAGTAATTATCTTCATTAAAGCATTCAAATAATTTTTATCTGATAATTTTCTGAAAATTTGATTTATCAATAACGTTTTGAACTAATTCCAACAAAAATGATAACCGATGTACATGTAATTTAAAAAATTTAATGAAATGCCCATTTCACAAGATCAAAAACATTTTAAAAATGATGTAACTGGAAATAGGGGAATTCTCAATATGAATAAACATAATACATAACATATATAACATATAACATATATAACATATATAAACATAACCTTAAAATAATTAATCACTTTATGTTACTCAATAGAGAAAAATCAAAATTCAATCTTTATGACATTTTACATGGTGAAAGAAAGTAATCAGCTAATAATAATTAATTAATCAGTTCACAAAATAAGAAGCATTCAACTATAATTTTTATGAAAACATTAAACTAATTTTTTCTTTGATTACTTTTCTTTTTTTAATTTTGAACTTTCAGTTCCGAAAATTCAATTTATTAATAACCATTCAAGCTAATTCCAGAAAATTTAAGTTTTAATAGAATTAGTTGATAATTTATTGATCAGTTCACAACATGAAAATAATTGAACGATTATTTTCATTCAAACATTCAAATAATTGTTACATTATAACCATATATTTTTTTCGTTTGAAATTGCATTTCTATACATTTAATTTATCTAGGACCTTCAAAAATAATTCCAGGAAAAATATATGTACATATTCCTAAATCATTTCACAACATAAAAAGCAATAACAGTTATTTTCATTGAAACACTCAAATAATTTTTCCTTCAAATTTTTCTGAAAATTTGAATAATTAATAACCTTTGAAACTAATTCCATAAAAAAGTAAAATATATGTACATATAATATTAAAAGCAGACTTCAGATACTTATTTCATAACATCAAAATAATTTACAAAAATTATAAAATTGGGATAGAGGTATTTTGAACATAAATAATGTTTTATTATAAAAACTATAGCCAATATTCAATTGCATTATCTTGAAATAAATAATTAATTTATGTACTTAATTTACACAAATTAAAATTTAATCATTTTTCAATTTAATATTGTGAAAAAATTAATCAGCTAATAACTAATTAATCTGTTCACAACATAAAAAGCATTAAACTATCATTTTCATTCAAGCATTCAAATCATTTTTACTTTACTTCTTTTTTAAATTTTCACTTTCATTTCAGAAAATTTGATTCATTAGTAACCTTTTATAATAATTTGAGAAAAAATTAAAACATACTTACATATAATTTTGGAAATATTGTGAAAAAAATTAATCAGCTAAAAATCAATCAATCAGTTCAAAAAATAAGAAGCATTAAACCATAACTTTCATTAAAACATTCAAATAATTTTTACTTTATAGATTTTCTTTTCAAGTTTGAACTTTCATTTCTGTTTATTTGATTTGTTGATAACCTTCTAAACTAATTCCAGAAAATGTAAGTTTCAATAGAATCAGTTAATAATTAATTAATCTGTTCATAACATAAAAAGCATTACACAATTATTTTCATTAAAACATTAAAATAATTTTTACATTATATTTTCCTACAAATTTGAAATTTCTTTCGTATAAATTAGTTAATTATTAACCTTTCAAACTAATTAGAAAAAAAATATATGTACATATCATTTTGAAAATTGAATTCAGATATAGTCATTTCACAACGTCACAAGCATTTGAGAAGATTGTATGATTGCAATAGAGGTATTTTAAAGAAAAGATACCCTTTTATTATAAAAATAATATCCCATATTCAATCACATAACCTTCAACTAAATGATCAATTTATTTTACTTAATTGAAAAACAATTTGAATCCAATCTTCATTCAATTTAAAGTTTTTAACAAATTTAATTGACTAATAATGAATTAAACTGTTTACAACATAAAAAGCATGAAACCATTATTTTAATTGAAACTACCAAATAATTTTTACTTTTAATTTTTTTAAACATGAAATTTCAATTCTGAAAAGTTGAATTATTAATAACTTTTTATACTAATTTTCAAAAAAATCGAAACATAATATTCAAATATAATTGTGAAAATTGAATTCAGATACTCATTTAAGAATTAAGCTATAATTTTAATTGAAAAATTCAAATAAGTTTTACTTTATATTTTTTCAAGTACCTTATATTTATAATATGTCACTGCGGTGGCACCACGAACTGAGATTATTTTGTCATTCATCTAATCTAATCTAGTAGAATATAGTATAGTACATACGATAATATTGGCCGAAATGTAAGGCGCATATCATGATATAGAAGAACATTTGTGACTGGATTAGAAATGTAGAAAAATGACTGAAAAACATTTTATTTCACGCCTGTATTGAGAAAGTTAGTCATAACAACCAAAGATATAATATCTCCAATAATAACTTACACTGAAAGAAATAGTGAAAATACATGGATCGAAATAATTATCGATGATCGATAAAATGAAAAATCTACTTTTTTACTTCTGTTGATTTTAATTGCTGATGGAATGTAAGTCGCAAAGATCCAAATTTCCCTTTCTTCACACCAATTCCAGATAAGCCTTGTGATATTATTGACATTTTTCAATTGAACTCCTCCCATTCTATTTATATATCAGATGGCTGTAGTGTTGTCGATGTGAAGCAACACATGACCATTGTTTTGGTTCTTCGCGAAGCACTTCAAGCTTAAGAAGGCGGCTAAAAGTTCTAATTGGTTTATATGATTTCACTTTTCCTAATTTTTCCAATATCCGTAAACTCTCTTTTCATGACAAAACGCTCCCCATCCGGATAAGGAGGAATCTGAGAAAATCTCCAATTGAAATTCGAATTTTCTTAATGGATGATTAGAATAAATACCTATCCGTTTCCACTAATGTAAATCTTCTAGTACTGATTTCGTTATCATTAACCTTGCGTTATAGTTATCATTGTTTTTCAATGATGCTAAAAATTTTGCTCTTTCGCAAGCTTTTGTGTGGCCCCAACCATAATTTACTGCAGGGCAACATGACACTAAAATACCTACAATTCTAGCGAACTCCCTTATTTTTATGTTTTGGTTTAGACGACATCTATTAACTTCTGTTATTATTTGATTGCTTTTTGAATCCGGAAGCTAAACTATCATTTCTCTTGAGTCGCTAATAAATCTCAAGTAATTACAAGTTTGAGCTGGAGTCATTTGACTTTTTTGAAGATTAATTACAAATCTTAGTTCCTCTAGTTTAGATACGGTTACTGTTAAGTTATCTATGCACTCGGTATAAAATGTTCTAAACAATAACAAATCTTCTGAATGAATAACTGATAAAAAACCTAGTTCTCGTAGGTATGACATTACCGGTTTTAGAATTTTTGTCAAGATGTAAGGCGATGTGCAAAGCCCGAACGGTAAGCACGTAAACTCATACGTTTGGCCCACAAATAAAAAACGCAAATATTTACGTTGCAGTTTATATACCGGGACCAAACAGTACGCATCCTGAAGGTCCAGCGTTGCCATGAAACAACCTTGAATAATATAATTTGAGTTACCGTTCTACCGTCTCCTAGCTTGAAGTGCTGCGTTGGAATAAATTTGTTAAGATAAACTGGTGTTTTTCTGTATTGCATTCCACAATGGCACTTTTTTCAGGAGCTTCTGAAGCAACTGAGAAACTTGAGGTTTTTCCGCTGATGTCCAATCTCTTGGACAGGGTAATGAAGTTTGAAATGGTAAAGAATCAAAAGGAATTTTATAACCCTCGATCCATGACAGTATAGTGGGATCTGATGTGATTTCCTTCCATTTAGACTGAAATCGACAAAGTCTGCCAGCTATATAACTTACCGGAGCTACCGACGTTTCCGAGAGGGTTCCGGTTCCTTCTGTTGATATGGACTGTATTTGTAATAAGGCTTCTGATTCCGATTTTTCTTCGGTGTTCGATAGTTCTGTTTCTGCCCGCCCGACATCCCTGCACGAGTGCGGGGCGGGGCTTTCTGGTTCTTTCGCTGCTTCTCTACCTGGTTCCGACTTTGGCTCCTCAATTCCTTTGCCGAATTTTCTAATACCTTCGCTGTCTTCAGGGCTTCGTCAAGTTTTTCGCCGAAAAGGAAGCTACCAATATCCGTTGATTATAGTGTATCTTTAAGGGAGATGTTGACATTCACCAAGACCAAACTTCTACGGACAACAGATTCGTCGTGATGTAGATCAGCGAGTAGTTTGCTTGCATCGCTTAGGTACTCTATTAGCTGCAATTCTTCTGCAGATCTTACTTTTTTGTCAGATAACAGTGATAGGGCCTTGCCAATGGCTGCCAGAAAAGCTGCTATTTTCTCTCGCTTCATGAATATTCGCCCATCTATTTTGACAATAGCATCTGTATCCTTAGAAGCTATCTTTATTTCTGCATTTAATTTGGGAGGATCAGTCAACTGACAATTCGACGGAGGCGGATGCTTTTTGATAAACTCCTTCTGATTTTCAGACGGTAGGCCTTGTTTGATGATGTACTCCCAACGAACAACAAAGTCTGCATGCATAGCAGGGCCTAAGGATCTCTCCTCGTGGATTCGATTTCCAATTACCTTCAGAACATCCTCATCAAGATGATTCTCTGGAATTGATTTGGATTATGCTTTAGAATTAGTCTTCTGCGAATCCTGCTCACCTTCAGACGCGTTTGATGCATCTGAGTCTTGATCAGTTAAAATATAAAAACCATAGACTGATGACCAAATTTCATATCTGTTTGTCAATCAATTCTGTGCCAGCAGAAAAATAACATTCAGGTTAGAGCCTGTAATGTGTTCTTAAGTTAGTACCTACGACGTCTACATTGTAGCTAGTAAAAACTATGATGCGCTTGCAGATTAGAGCCTGCGAAGCGAAATTTTGCAACGCTGCCTAACAAAAGCTGGGTGCCATGGAATTTCTTTTGGTACTCTGACTTGATTGTTTTCTTTTTGAAACTCAAAGTTTCTTGATAAAAGATTAGTCTTTTATGCAATAGTAGGCTAGAGCCTACTTTGCGGTTATAGGTAAGAGCCTATTATTCGCTTGTAGGCTAGAGCCTACACGGAAAAAATAAGTTGTCGAAACTTTACTTGACTAGCCACCCATTCTAGGATAGGCCACTTTTTTCAGAATCTTCTATAATTTTTATTAAAGAACCGCAGACTTTATCGAGAAAGTGAAAAAAGTCATAGAATTATTGGAATACAATCTAGGCCCTCACTGGTTATGTATATGAAAAACGTTGCTTCGAATTGAAGCACGTACGAAATATTTTAATTTATTCTTTTCCCCAAGACTCTTTTCCGTTTCTCTTATCGATCGGGACCACCTGCGAAATTGATAACCGTATCATTCATAGGGTCTAATCACTCGTTATGTTTTATGAAAGCATTCCTTTTATTTTAAGCACGGGGAAAATATTGTATTTCATCTCGAGGACACATTCTTTTAACGTATGGTGTGAAATGAGTCTTTTAAGGTGACATTTTCTAAGTATACAGTATGATTTATGGTAGTTCCGATAAGCTTCGAATGCGTTGAAATTCACTCGTTATGTTTATGAAAACATTTCGTCGAATTGAAGCACGTACGAAATATTTTAATTTCTTCTTTTCCCCGAGACTCTTTTCCGTTTCTCTTATCGATCGGGACCACCTGCAAAATTAATGACCGTATCATTCATAGGGTCTAATCATTCGTTATGTATTATGAAAGCATTCCTTTGATTTTAAGCATGGGGAAAATATTGTATTTCATCTCGAGGACACATTATTTTCCCAAGACTTTCAGTTTCTGTTACTTATATCTCCCTTTATTAAACAAAGACATGAATAATTCTATTCTTTTATATATAAGAACATAGTATGCAATTGAAATGTCATTTGAGTTCTACCAGTAAAAGAGGTTACTTTCGAGAATAAATATAATGGATCCAGGAACCTGTAGAAAATTGATTGAAATTATGTGTGAAGCTTATGAAACTTTAAAAAAAAATGTAAACGTGTTAGCATGTGAAAAGTGGTTTAAATTTGGTAAACGAAATATTCGTTTATTAAAAACTTTTTTGAAGCAAAATAAAAGAGCACTGCTAGTGCAAAAGAAGATGAGCATTACATCAACTATTGGGATTCTGAGTGTACTGAACAGGAAGATATGGCAGTTACAGAAAAAGGGTGAAGGAGTTTTCTGCTCAAAAAGGAAAAGAGATAGAATATGGTGGGAGGACTTGGAATCAGCTTTTGGAAACAGAATTAGAACAGGTTCTATAGCGAACTTAAAGCATAAAGATTCACAACATTTTTTAGAGGATTCAAAGTCAATGGCAATTTCACGTATAAAAAATTGTTTGAAACGATATGAAAATTTGAAAGTAAATGTAATTTTTTATGGTAAATTTGAAACATTAGTAGATGATGAAATAATTGAAGATATAAAATTTTTCCAAACTCAGGTTGTTCTTTAATTGAAATTATAAATATGATTGTTAATTTCAATAAATACATCCCATTTAAAAGGGGGTCTTCAACATTTATGAGACTACCAAAATACATTCAAGATAAGAAAGCTGTAGTTAACATAAAAAATAGTGATCCCTATTGCTTTCTCTGGTCTATTGTAGCTGCATTACATCCTATTGAACAAAATGCAAATGTAACAAGTTCATATCCACCTTTTAATGAGATATTAAAGTATGATGACATTGATTTCCCTATTAATTTAGTTGATGTTAAAAGGTTTGAAAAAATGAATGGTTTAAGGATTAATGTTTATGGGGAAGATCGAGAAGAAAATAACAAGAAGGGTGATATCGTTCCTTTTTATATAAGCAAAGAAAAATTAAATTTACCTGCAATACACCTTTTAATGCTTGAAAATACTGAAATTTATCAAAATGATTCAGATTACACTGAAGATGATAAAATTAATATTCATAAGCCAATTTATTATTTTGCATGGATAAAAAACTTATCCCGATTAGTGAAGTCACAAATAACAAAAGGCCATCAACCCACTTTAATATGTGATAGATGTTTAGGTCACTTTAAAATGGAAACTTCTTTTCAGACATAAAAGATAGTGTGAAAATGTAAATAAATGTAGGGTAATAATGCCTACCAAAGAAGATCCAAAGAATGTATTGAATTTAAAAATTATAAAAATAAAGAAAGAGTTCCTTTGGTTGTTTATGCTGATATCGAATGTCTTTTAGAACCGATAAATGACACATATTTAAATTCAAACACAAAAGTGTATAAAACACATGTACCTTATAGCATAGGTTATTACATGAAATGTAATTTTGATGATTCTATTTCTTATATTAAATTATATAATGAAAAAGATTGCATAGAGTGATTCATAGATGAATTGAAAGAATTAGCTAAAAACAGTTGAATCATATTTCGAAAACATTACAACAATGGAACCCTTAAGTTCACAACAACAAAAGGATTTCAATTTAGCTAAACTTGTCATATTTGTGAAAAAATTTTTAAAGCTGATGATATAAAAAATCGTGACCATTGTCGCCTTACAGGTAAATTTAGGGGAGCTAGACGTACATCATGCAATTTGGGGTATAAAAACTCTTAAATAATTCCAATCGTATTTCACAATTTATCTGGTTACGATTCTAATTTTTTAATTAAAACTTTAGCAACTCGTTTTACAGGGGGTATTACATTATAACCTGTAAATAAAAATAAATATATATCTTTCACTAAACATGTGGAGGGTACAAATGTACTTCTCAGGTTTATTGACTCTTTCAGATTTATGCCAAGTAGTTTAGAGAAATTAGCTTCATATATCAGCAATGATAAAAAAGTAATTACAAGAAAGCACTGTAAAAATGATTCAGAATTTAATTTATTATTAAGAAAAGGTGTTTTTCCCTATGATTATATTACCTGTAGGGGGAAATTAGAAGAAGAAATATGTCACACACGATCTTCTTTCCTTCCTATCGTCGAGGCGGGCAGGCACACCTGTGACAGGTCACAGAAATAACTTATGTCACACACGACCTCCTTTCCACCCTATCGTGAAGGCGGGAAAGCACCCCTGACACGGGTCACAGAAATAACTTAGGTCACACAAGACTCCCTTTCCCAGGTGTTGTGGAGGCGGCAAGGCATCCCTGTGACAGGTCACATAAATGACTTAGGTCACACACGAACCCCTTTCCCAGGTGTTGTGGGGCGAGAAGGCACCCCTGTCACAGGTCACAGGAATAACATAGGTCACACACGATCACCTTTCCATCCTATCGTGGGGGCGTGATGGCACAACTGTGATAGGACATAAAAAATAACTCAGGTCACAAACGACCCCCTTTTCCAGGTATTGTGGGGGCGGGAAGGCATCCCTGTAACATGTCACATAAATATCTTTGGTCACACAAGACCCCCTTCCCAGGTGTTGTGAGGGCGAGGAGGCACCCCTGTCACAGGTCACAAAAAGAATTTAAGTCATACACGACCTCCTTTCCAGCCTATCGTGGGGGCGGAAAGGCACCCCTGTGACAGGTCACAGAAATCACTCAAGCCACAAACGACATTCTTTTCAGCCTATCGTGGGGGCAGGAAAGCACCCCTGTGACAGGTCACATAAATAACTTAGGTCACACAAGTCCCCCTTTCCTAGGTTTTGTGGGGGCGGGTGGGCAACCCTCACAGGTCACAGGAACAACTTAAGTCACACACGACCTCCTTTCCAGCCTATCGTGGGTGCGGGAAGGCACACCTGTGACAGGTCACAGAAATAACTTTGGTCGCAAAAGACCCTCTTTCCCAGGTTTTGTGGAGGCGGGAAGTCATCCCTGTGACAGGTCACGTAAATAACTTAGGTCACACACGACCCACTTTCCCAGGTGTTGTGGAAGCGGAAAATCATCACAGTGACAGGTCACCTAAATAACTTAGGTCATACAAGACCTACCTTCCCAGGTTTTTGGAGGGCGGGAAGGCACCCCTGTCACCGTTCACAGGAATAACTTAAGTCACACACGACCTCCTTTCCATCCTATCGTTGGGGCGGGAGGGCACACCTGTGACAGGTCACAGAAATGACTTATGTCACACACGACCTCCTTTCCAGCCTATCGTGGGGGCGGGAATGCACCCGTGTGACAGGTCACAGAAATAACATAGGTCACACACGACCTCCTTCCCCAGGTTTTGTGGGTGCGGGGAGGCACCCCTGTGATAGCTCACAGAAATAACTTAAGTCACACACGAGCTCATGTCCAGCCTATCGTGGGGGCGAAAAGGCACACCTGTGACAGTTCACAGAAATAACTTTTGACACACACGACCCCCTTCCCCAGGTTTTGTGGGGGCGGGGAGGCACCCCTGACAGGGGTCACAGAAATAACTTAAGTCACACAAGACCTCCTTCCCATGCTATCGTGGGGGCGGGAAGGCACACCTGTGGTAGGGTACAAAAAATAACTTTGGTAACACAAGACCCTCTTTCCCAGGTTTTGTGGGGGTGAGAAGGCACCCCTGTCACAGTTCACAGGAATATCTTTAGTCACAAGCGACCTTCTGTCCAGCCTATCGTGGGGACGGAAAGGCGCACCTGTGACAGGTCACAGAAATAGCTTTGGTCACACAAGAGTCGCTTTCCCAGGTGTTGTGGAGGCGGGAAGTCATCCCTGTGACAGGTCACATACATAACTTAGGTCACACACGACCCCCTTTCCCAGGTTTTGTGTTGCGAGAAGGCTCCCCTGTCAAAGGTCACGGAAATAACTTAAGTCACACACGACCTTCTTTCCAGCCTATCGTCGGAGCGGAAAGGCACACCTGTGATAGGGCACAAAAAATAACTTAGGTCACACACGACCCCCTTTCCCGGTGTTTTGGTGGCAGAAAGTCATCCCAGTGACAGGTCACATAAATAATTTAATTCACACACGACCTTCTTTCCAGCCTATTGTGGGGGCGGAAAGGCACCCCTGTGACAGGTCACAGGAATCACTCAAGCCACTTACGACCTCCTTTCCAGACTATCGTGGGGGCAGGAAGGTACCCCTGTGACAGGTCACAAAAATAACTTGGGTCACACACGACCCCCTTTCCCAGGTGTTGTGGGGGCGGAAAGGCATCCCTGTGACAGGTCACATAAATAACTTAGGTCACACAAGACCTCCTCCCCCAGGTTTTGTGGGGGCGGGAAGGCACCCCTCTCACAGGTCACAGGAATAACTTAAGTGTCACACACGACCTCCTTTCCATCCTATCGTGAAGGCGGGAAGGCACACTTGTGGCAAGTCACAGATATAACTTAGGCCACACACGACCCCCCTTCCCAGGAGTTGTGAGGGCGGGAAGGCATTCTTGGGACATGTCACATAAATAACTTAGGTCACACACAACCCCCTTTCCCAAGTGTTGTGGGGCGAGAAGGCACCCCTGTCAAAGGTCACGGAAATAACTCAAGTCACACACGACCTTCTTTCCAGCCTATCGTGGGAGCGGAAAGGCATCCCTGTGACAGGTCACATAAATAACTTAGGTCACACACGATCCCCTTTCCCGGGTCTTGTGGGGCTAGAAGGCAACCCTGTCACAGTTCACAGAAATAACTTAAGTCACACACGACCTTCTTTCCAGCCTATCGAGGGAGCGGAAAGGCACCCCTGTGATAAGGCACAACTATTGCAAAGAACCGGGTCATATGATTAATGATTGCCTTAAGAGACAATATAATAATCAATCTCAAGAACAAGAATAACCTCGACAATTAAATCCTCCACAACAATTAAATCCGAAAAACTCCAATGTCCTTCCCAGACCGGTTGCTCAGAGGAAGGCCTAAATCAAGAATCAAATGCATCCAATTCTAATTTCGAAAATATAAAGGAACCAAAAACAGCAAAAATTAACTTAAGCGTTACTAATACTATCCCGCATATAACATCATCATCAAACGGTTCAAAAAATCCTGTAAGATTAATGATCGATACAGAAGCTGGTGCCAATTTAATTAAAGAAAAATCAGTTGAATCATTTATAAAAATAGAAAAACAAAATGATCTATAATTGGCAGGAATTAACAAACACCCAGTATACACTCTTGATCAAATAACAATGAATATTTTTGAATTTCCAACAATTTTTAATATAATCCCCAATGAAGTTCCAGTAGGTCATGATGGCGTTATAGGAACAGAATTTCTTTAAAACAATAACGTAAACATAAACTACGAACAGAAACAATTAGAAATTAATGAAAAATATCATCCCTTCGATAGTCAAGAAGTAATCATCTTCCCAGCAAGAACGATTTTTGATTTATATATGCATGTTAAAAATAATGAAAAAGAAACTGGTTTTATTCTTGAACTTCTACAAAATAGTGGAATATTTCTAGAAAAGGCAATAGTAACAAATAATAATGGAAAAACCTATCTCAAGATTGCACATACTTGTCCTTATTCAGTTGAAATTCAAATCCCTACAGTAGAACTTTTAGATTTCGACGAAATCAAAATACCGGATTATTATACGAAAACTACAAATAAAAAACAAACTCAAAATCTAGCATAAAAACCAGTTGAACATACATTTAACTATTTTGATACTCAATATAATCAAGAAGCTTACTTTTATAAAATTTTGAACGATAACGAAGAAAATAAACTCGAAAATATAAAGAAATTATTACGCTTAGAACATTTAAATCAAGAAGAATATACTCATGTTGGAAAACTTAGTATTAACAATGAAGACATTTCCCAAATCCCAGATGAACCTCTTGAAGCAACTAACGTACTAAGAAACAATATCCCTACAGGAGACAGTCACCCCATATTTACGCGACAATACAGACTTTCCCAAGTTCAAAGAGAAGAAATAAATAGACAGGTCAATGAACTAATAAAAAATAAAATAGTAAAGCCATCTCAATCCCCTTACAATTCACCTGCTTTTCTCGTACTTAAAAAACCGGACTCCCACGGAAATAGAAAATGGCGAATGGTTTTAGATTACCGTAAATTAAATGAACAAACTATCGGAGATTGTTATCCCCTTCCTAATATCACGGATATCTTAGATCAGTTAGGACAAGCACAATACTTCTCGGTTTTCGATCTGGCCAGTGGTTTTCATCAAATAAAAATGAGTCGAAGACTCACACAAAACTGCATTTTCAACACCCTACGGACACTATGAGTTCGACCGCATGCCCTTCGGTTTAAAGAATGCACCTGAAACCTTCCAACGTTTAATGGATCTCGTTTTAACCGGCCTTCAGGGAATCGAATTATTCTAGAAATTGTCTAATAGAATTTGGATGACATAGTCCAATATGCAAATATCTTAGAAGAGCACGAAGAAAAACTCACAAAATTAGCAAATAGATTAAAAGAAGCAAATTTGAAACTCCAGCCGGATAAATGTGAATTTTTACGCTCAGGATTAGTTTATCTTGAACATGTCATATATAAAGAAGGAGTTAGGTCAGATCCGAAAAAATTAGAAGCAGTAAGAAATTTTCCCATTCCGAAAAAACCTAAAAACATAAAAGAATTCATAGGACTTGCAGGATATTATCAAAAATTTATTGAGGCCTTTTCAAACATTGCAGCTCCGCTCAATGAATTATTAAAAAAAGATGTAGGATTTGAATGGACAGAAACTCAACAAAAAAAAGCATTTGATACATTAAAAAATAAATTGTCCGAAGAACCTTCATTACAAAGACTTGATTTCACTAAACCTTTCGTTTAAACAACGGACGCATCCGGTTATGCAGTTGCAGGCATTTTATTACAAGGCAAGAATGGCAAAGATAAGCCAACAGCATATGCATCACGATCTTTGAGCAAGAGCGAACGAAAATTCGATACTTATGAGAAAGAAGCTTTAGCAATTTTATCTTCTGTGACTCATTTCCGACCCTATTTGTACGGAAGAAAATTTACCTTAGTAACCGACCATAAACCATTAGTGTGGTTCCAAAATTGCAAAGACCCTTGTCCTCGTGTAACAAGGTGGAAATTAAAATTAGCAGAGTACGATTTTGATGTAATCTATAAAGCTGGACAAATGAATGTGAATGCCAACGCCCTATCCAGAAATCCGACAGACAACATTGAGAAAAATTATAGTACTGAAGTATTAATTGCAAATTATATATGTTTAAGAAATCCTGGAGAATTAATAAATCAAGAATAACGAAAACCTGAAGATTTGTTTAATCAAGAAATACAAAACCATGAAGAAATATTCAATAAAAAAATAAGACATCCTGAAGAAATTTTAAATCAAGAATTAAGAAATGATAAAGAACTATAAAATCAAGAAATACGATATCCCGAAGAAATTTTAAATCAAGAATTGAGAAATGATAAAGAACTATTAAATCAAGAAAAATACATATAACGACTTACTTTCAAGCAATAAGTTAGCAGATTTTAAATACTGACGTGAAAAAGACAACTATGCTCAACTCGCCCTACCCTACTCTACCTAACTTCCTAAAATAATCAATATTAATGTAATATTGCAAGTGTTTATTATATAATTTCAAATAAGACCGGGCTTTTTGGTACATGTGCATTTGAAAACGTCAGGTTTTCAACATTACCTTAAAAAATGTCACATCTCGTATGCATTATGTTTCTTTCAAGAATGACTTATCTTTACAATATGAGTTTCTTTATTAAATTTTTCTCAAAGCAATATTATTTCATCTGTATTATAAAGTAAAAGGTGCATTATCAACTTGTCAAATCTTTGGAGTTAGTCCAGGCTGTTTATCGAGAGGTTTATTTGTATTGCAGCTCCTTTGGAACCAAAAGTCGGTTCTAATAGAAAGCCCAGTTTTTTTTACGAGAGAAATATTTACACCCTTTCTTTATTTAAGCAGTATATATTTTATATTTAAAAAAAATCTAATTAAGGCGTGCAATTTTTTATTGAACATTTCATTGTATCTTGCGTCGTTTTTCTACAAATTTAATTAGTATATTTTCAATGTTATTTTTCATGATTGAAACAAAAACTACGTATCCTAGCGTGAAATGGTTTAAAGAAAATTTTTAAATATAATTTAGGCGAATAATTTTGTTAACTATCATTTTATAGTAATCTAGTGCCGTTTTTCCAAAAATTGAATCTTTTATTTTCAATCATCTGTTTCAAGATTAGTACAAAAACTACGCGTTCTATCGAAAAATGTTTTACAACGAATTTGAAGATCTCTTTTGGTTGAACAAATTTTTTTGATTAATTTTTTTCATATCTTGTATCGTTTTTCCAAAAAATTAATTTCCTAATTTTTAATGTTATTTCTCACGGGTAAAAAATGTCTGCTTTCAAAAAATGCTTTATGAAAAATGTTTAGATCTTTTTTTGGGAGAACAACTTTTGTATATTTATTTTTTTCGTATCATGGGATCCTTTTTCCAAACAATTTTTATTTTTGTTTTTAATGTTATTTCTTACGATTAAATGATTAATAACAAATTTATAGATTTTTTTTGGGGTGAACCATTTTTATTCATTCATTTTCTTCGCACCTGGCATAGTTTCACTCAAAACTGAATTTTTGATTTTTTTGTGATTAAAACCAGAAACATTGGTCAGAAAAGTCTGTGTAACGAACACGACCTTTCCTTTTTGGTCCATAAAAATGTTCGCAAAAGCGCAATTCAACACGATTACTCTTTCAAAGGTGATCTAAAGTCGGTTCCAAAGGTATAGGCCCCTCACTTTTTTTGATTGCAAATCGCACAAAAAAAATCTGTGAAATATCTAATAAAAAGCATCTGAAAGCTTAAAAGTCTTCCGAATGCAGCGATATGCTCACTTTCGGCATTAAAATTTTTTTTGCAATAGTTCGAGGGCAAAACGTTCCAAAAAATAGGGTTTTTCGGTCTCCTTTTTCAAGGTTCCACTTTGACCGGTTCCCAGAAGGAGGGCGACGTTAGGAAAAATCTGAAAAAATTCACAGATATTCTTCGAACATTTCTGAATGCAATGCATTTTGCAAAATGGTGAAATATGGAATAGTTTACTTTATACTGTGATTTATTTACAAAGACTTCATCTTGCGAACGGATGGAGATAGGAAGCCGTTTAATGGCTCCAAAGGTGGAGTTTTGTCATGCGATTTCTGTGCAATGATTAAATTTATGATAAAATCATTCTTACTCAGGTGATATAATTTTGAATATTTCTGTCTTTAATCAGTTTGGGCCCGTGACCAACTCAGCGGGACAAGTGAAAGCAAAAAAGTACCCTTTCTATGACAATAGTAATTCCAGAAGCAAGCCAAATGGCTGAAACAGATGTGCTTGAAACATTTTGTAACAAAAAATTTCTTCTTTCACTCCTGCAATCCTGGATTTTTTATGCAGAATTTTTTGAAGAAACATTAGGAAGAATTCGAATCCTTCTAAAAGATATGTAGAAGTTTGGAAATATTTCAAGAAATTCTCAACAAATTATAAATTTTCTTAGATTTAAAAATAAAATTTGGAAGCTTTTCGAGAATTTTCATAGGTTGAAGAGGAATAAGAAAATTTTCTGCAGATTCAAAGGGAAATTACAAGTTTTTAAAAAATATTTTCCAAATTGTCGAAATATAATCTACAAAATTTAAAGACAATTACTTCCAATTATCAGGAAGCATTCACATTATGTAAAAAAAGAATATGTCAAAAAATTGAAATAATTGTTTATGTCGAATAATGCATTTTAAGGTATGAACGAGAAATGTAAACGTTTGAAAACATTTTTTTTTCAAACTTTATGAACGATTCCAATCATTCTAAAAGATATTTACAAGTGCTGAAATAAATTGTAAAACTATTTACAGTTTGGAAATATTTCAAGAAATTCTCAACAAATTATAAATTTTTTTAGATTTTAAAATAAAATTTGGAAGCTTTTCGAGAATTTTCATAGGTTGAAGAAGAATAAGAAAATTTTCTGCAGATTCATGGAGAAATTACAATGGCTTTTTAAAAATATTTTCCAAATTGTCGAAATATAATCTACAAAATTTTAAGACAATTACTTCCAATTTGCAGGAAATATTCAAATTATGTAAAAAGATATTTAGAAGTTCTGAAAATATTTGTTAAATAAAATTCAAGGAATTCATGAAATTCAAGGAATTCATGAAATTCAAGGAATTCATGAAATTCAAGGAATTCATGAAATTCCTGGAATTCCTGGAATTCGTGAAATTCAAGGAATTTATGGAATTCTATGAATTCACGAAATTTATTCAAATAACGGAATTCATGGAATTCAAGAAAGTCGTGAAATTCGTGGTATTCATTGAATTCAAGGAATTTATGGAATTCATGGAATTCAAGGAATTCAAGGAATTCAAGGAATTCAATGAATTCAAGGAATTTAAGGAATTCAAGGAATTTAAGGAATTCGAGGAATTCAAGGAATTCGAGGAATTCAAGGAATTTAAGGAATTTAAGGACTTCAAGGAATTCAAGGAATTCATGGAATTCGAGAAATTCACGTAACTCAAGGAATTTACGGAATTCATGGAATTCACGGAATTCATGGAATTCAAGGAATTCATGGAACTCAAGGAATTTGTGGTATTCATGGAACTCAAGCAATTTATGGAATTCAAGTGATTCATGGAATTGAATGAATTAATTGAATTCTCGAAATTCATGGAAATCAAGGTATTCTCGAAATTCAAGAATATCACGGAATTCATGCAACTCACGGAATGTACGGAATTAATGGATTTCATGGAATTCAAGGAATTCGTGGGATTCATGGAATTCACGAAATTCATGAAACTCAAGGAATCCATGGAATTCACGAAATTCATGAGATTCAAGGAATTCATGAGATTCAAGGAATTCATGAGATTCAAGGAATTTGTGAAATTCAGTGAATTCACGGAATTCAAGAAATTCGTGGAATTCATGGTATTCATTAAATTCACAGAATACAAGGATTTCACGAAATTCAACGAAGTCACGAAATTGAAGGAATTCGTGAAATTGAAGGAAAGCATAGAATGTGAGTTTCCTGAATTCTGTGAGTTCTGTCAATTTCGTGAATTCAGTGAATTTCGTGAATTTTTTGAAATCCGTGAATTTCTTGAAATTCGTGCATTTCGTTAATTCAGTGAATTCCGTGAATTCCTTGAATTCTGTGAATTCCTTGAATTCTGTGAATTCTCTCACTGCCAAAAATTCCTTGAACTTAATGAATTCCTGGAATTCCATAAATTCCGTGAATTCCTTGAATTTCATAAATTCTGTGAATTCCTTGAATTGCATTAATTTCGTGAATTCTGCAAATAAAGTTAATTCTGTTATTTCCTTAAATTCCATGAACTCGGTGAATTTTATAAAATCCGTGAATTCCGTGAATTCCATGAATTTCATAAATTCAGTGAATTTAGAGAATTTCCTGAATTCAGTGAACTCCATGAATTCTGCGAATTCAGTAAATTCCGTGAATTCCGTAACCTTCGTGAATACAGTAATTTCCGTGAATTCCATGAACTTAATAAATTTCGTGAATTCCTTCAATTCTACGAATTCTGTGAATTCCTCGAATTCCATGAATTCTTTGAATTCCTTGAATTCCATGAATTCCGCGTACTCCGTGAATTTCACCTATTCCGCGAATACAGTGAATTCCGAAAAGTCATTTAATTGTATTAATTTCATAAATTCAGTGAAATCCGTGAATTCCATGAATTAGATACCTGAGGAGATTAGCTCCAGTTAAGCCAAAAATATATGCGCAGTAATCCTTGGCAGGTTGTAGTTATGTGCAGTTGGTCATGGTGGCTCGTAGGCATGCGCAGTGGATCATGATGTGCTGTAGACTTGCGCAGTGGGTTATGGTGGTCTGTAGACGTGCGCAATAGGTTATTGCTGGTTGAATTTATGCGCTATATGTCACCGTAACAATCATGGTTTGAACTATGGTGCAGGCCACAATCACAGCCATAAATGTAGGTATTTATATTATAAGGAGAATTTTATTTTTAAAGTCGCACCTCAATAATTTTGTATGAAAGCGTTTTATGCTAAGAAGATCGAGCTCTCGTTTTAACACCGGAAATTTAACACTAGTGCGAGAAATTCTGCATTCTATACCCCTATTTTATTGTCGCAAACTCATATCCCTGGGGTGTAAGGGTCACGTAGGGATCATATAGGTTACTCATTGAAAAAATTGTAAATAACTATAATCAAAGTTTAGTAGAAATTCTAATTACATTTATTAAAATAAAGTACTTGCGATAAATGCATTTACCATTGCCGTCATTTATTCTGTACAGATTTTAGATGTTGCCTCCAGGGTTCACGACGAAGACGTAGAAGGTTGGAATTTGGGACCCCACACAGTCCAGCCAATCAAGGCAAGACAAGTTGCCCAGTCGGTGAAGACAAGGCGCTGTTGCCCAGCCAATTAAGGCAAGACAAGTTGCCGAATCGGTGAAGACAAGGCGCTCTTGCCCAGCCAATTAAGGCAAGGCGGGTTGCCCAGTCGGTAAAGACAAGGGGCTGTTGCCCAGCCAATTAAGGCAATATGAGTTGCCCATTCGGTGGGGACGAGAAGCTGTTGCTCAGCCTATTGAGGCAAGACGGGTTGCCCATTCGGTGAAGACAAGATGCTGTTGCGCAGCCAATTAAGCCAAGACATATATTATATATGCAGGCGCGTATGTGTACCAACATGCTCACACATATTCGCTTTTTATTCATTTACTATTTCGACCTCTCTATTTGCAGTATCCAATGTGGTATTTAGTAATGAGTTATCGGGATATCTGATATTGTCTTGATGTCGTGCATATCCCAGATACCATAGTCATTAAGTCATTTAAAAATAGATTCACTCAGCCAGCAACCTCATCTTGCTCGGCAGATAGCAGCGTGATTTCAAAGCTACACGATCTTGCAGTTGAAATGTGTCCTTATACTGTCTTCCATGATAAGTTCCCCAGTGACTTTAGGACCAACCAGTTCCTTGAAGCTCCATTCACCGAAAATGAACTTACGATAGCCATTTCTTCCTTGAAAATTAAATCTTCTCCCGGACTGGATAAAATTGATAATAATATCATTAATCACTTTCCTTCCGAAGCCAATACCATTCTTTTAAAAATTTATAACGACATCTTATTGTCTGGCTCCTTTCCACCTTCCTGGAACACCTTTTTGGTATTTTTCATTCCCAAGTCAACGCCAGGCAAATTTAGACCTATATCCTTAGCATCTTGTTTATTCAAGTTAATGGAAAAACTAATTTACAATAGACTTAATTGGTACTTTGAGCATAACTTTTATCTCTCTCCTACACAATTCGGTTTCCGAAAAGGTAAATCTTGCGCGGATAATCTGGCCTTACTTTCCACGGAAATTTGGACGGGTTTCGTCAAGGATGAGGTCAGCGGGTCTTTTTTTAGACCTCAAAGGATCCTTTCCCAGTGTTATCCCCCAAATTTTAGTGGAAGATCTTAAAGACTCAGGCGCACTTGAAAATATAGCTAAATTTGTTTACAACTGTATTTCATGCAAGAACATCTATTTTAATATCAATGGCGAATTTTTTGGACCTAGAGTAAGCACAGTGGGCCTTCCCCAGGGCTGCATTTTGAGTCCCATAATGTATTCAGTTTTTACCCGCAAGCTCCATCGACTTTTGCCGCCGGGGTGTATCATATTCGAATTTGCAGATGATATAACAATATTATTTAGATATAGAGATCCCGCACTTTGCATCACATCACTCCAACAATGCTTAAATGCATTTGCAAAATTTTTATCGGAACGCGGATTAGAAATTTGCCCTGTGAAAACAAAATTAGTTCTTTTTAACAAAATAAATTAAAATTTTGATGACCTCATATATACTTTAAGTTTTATAAATGTATTATTAAGCCCTCATTGTACGTCAAATTTTTAGAAATTACTCTGAATTATTTATTTACGTTCAATAAACACTTTAAATACCTAATTGATAAACTCAAAAAAACTCTAAATATCATAAGAGTTTTTTTGAGAGGCGTCTGGTGGGGAGCCCACACACATTTATTGCGATTTACGGCTCTCTTATTAGAAGTTGTTTAGACTACGGTTCTCATATTTACACATTCTAAAACCACAAATTCTTTGATAACCTAGAAAAAAATTAGAAAACAAGCCCTGAGATTAGCCGTAGGCTATAGGACAATACCCCCATAAATGTAATTGTAGCAGAAACAAATCTCAAATCCTAATCACCCCCTAACAAACAAGCTTGAGTATCTTTGGAATAGCACACATCAAAACAACCCTCATAGAATCACAGACATTTTTACACTCATAGCTGCCTTTGATAAGACCCGGAACCTTATGCCCCAAATAAGCAGGTCTTTCCACCATCCCCTCTTTGAATTTCCATACAGTGATCACACTTTCTGTCCTCAAATAAATGTTCAAATAGGCTTCCTAACTCAAAATTCCCCTGACCCACCTTCTTTCTTCCAGAATGCATTTGACGAATTTGGAGACCCCTTGATTTTTTATGCGGATGGCTCAAAGTCTCAAGACGGCAAGTCTGCGGGCTGCGCCTCGGTTTGCCCCGCTTGGTCAAACACATTCATGGAAGCTAAATTATTCTCCATCAATTTTTTCTATTGAAGCAATAGCCATTCTATATGCACTATATTTCATTATAAAGCATAAATTAAAAAAAGTAGTTATGTTTACGTACTCGTTAAGATTCTCTTCAACCAACCCCAATTAAATAATAAATCTCACCTTATTTTCCTAATCAGAAGTCGTCTCGTCTCCCTTTCCGCGCTTAGTTGTAAGATTATCCTAGTATGGGCACCAGGCCATAAGGGCATCCCGGGAAACGAGTTTGCGGATTTAACCGCGAAATCCACCTCTTTTAACGCTCCGCTCTTAAATATGGGGCTTCCCCCATCGGACTTTGTCAGCTCCCTCAGAGAATACATCAATCAAATTTTCCAAGGCTATTGCGAAACTCGCTTACAGCTAGCCTAGCCTCCTAAAGGGTCTTTCAAAGGCCTTTAAATGTGCACCACCATTCCATAGCAACCAATTCCTAGCTAATCCCTCCATTAGGTTGGTTTCTCACATTTTTAGATTCCTTAAAATATCAAACCTCCAAATATAAAAAAACTCCTCCATAGGCCAAGCTTCAAAATTCCCGCCTATGTGAGCCCGCGCGTCACGGGTTGGAGAGGGAGGAGGTCCCCGCTCATAACCAAGCGCGGGTTCCCCTTCCCCTTCCAGCCCCGTCGACCGCATTCGCATATACGACGTTCTGCCCTACTGGGCAGTTTGCTTATTTTGTTTCAGATAACAAACCTACAGTTTCACCACCATCTATGGAATCACACACTACCTGATCATGGCTTTATATACACGACTGTAGAGTCAGTATGAACCCGACGCATGCGCACTGAAGTCCGCACTAGAACCATCATCATTTAGGCACTGGTAAAAAAGCTGCGCATGCGCACTTTCGAGATGAGGTACTTTAGACACTGGCATAGGTAACTTTAAACACTGGTGTTGGTTTTTCAGAAATTCGAGTAAGTATAAGAGATATTTAGAATTTTTGAAAAGATACAAAAATAATTTGAAATTTGAACAGATCAAAAATTTTTTTTTGACAAAACATAGATTTTTGAAGATTTTGAACCAAAAATTTATAAGCTTTTTAAGAATTTCAAGATAATAACAAACATTTCTTAAGGTTCCTGGGAAAATTTTAATTAATTGATTAATCTACAAAATTATTTAAAAAAATTGTTTTCAACATTTCAAAAGATTTCCAAAATTCTAAAAAAAGTTTGAATGATTTTAAGGTGATTTTTAAAATTTTTCGATTTAAAAATTTGTTAGCAAAAATTTGCATTATTTTAGAAAAGATATCTCGAAATTTCGAAAAGATTATAAAATAATTTTTGAACAAATTTCAAACAGAATGTAGATTTTTGAATATTTTCAAAAAGTAGTTTTTTTAACAATTTGGACGGCTTCAAGAAAATACAAAAAATTAATATTCCCAGGAAAATTTAAAGTAAAAAATCTCAAAGATTTTTTTTTAAAGAAGTAGTTTAAGCCTAAAATCAAAAAATTTCATTTTTGAGAAAATAAAAATTTTTAATATTTTTTTCCATATTTTTTAAGTTTTAGATCTTATTTTAAAATGAAAAGTTAAAAAGAAATTACACGAATAAAATTTCACTTTTAATTAATTTTTATAAAAATGTATGATAATATTGTCAGTTTTGCAAATTAATTAAAATCTTTTTAAATATTCCCTAAAAATTAATTAAAAAAAAAAACAAACCTTGAAAAATTCCTTAAAAACTTCATAATTTTATTTAAGAACCTTCAAGAATCTACATTTTGTTAAAAAATATTTGATATCTTTTCAAACTCAAAATATTTTTGAAATCCTTTTAAAATATCGGAATATCTTTTAAAACGATTCGAATTTTTCCTTAAATTTTTAGAAAGCCTCTCCAAATTGAAAAATATTACTTTGAAGTCATCCAGATTCTTTTTTGAGAATTGTGGAAATAATTTTAATTTTCTATAATCTTTTTAAATATTATCTTGACATAACTTAAAACAATGTATTGTTTATTCATTAATTATTATTATGATTTAATATCATTTCTATATTAAATGAAGCAATCTTAGGCCGAAGAATTTTTTTAAATTAAATTTTTAAATTTAAATCGAATTAAATTAAATTTAAATTAAATTTTTTTAATTTCAAATAATGTGTTATTCAATGAATGATTTTTAAGAGAAAATTGAAATAGATTTCCAAACATTTTAAATGATTTCCTGAACTTTCTGAAAAGAATGTATAAGATTTTGAAGCAAAAATTTTCAATTTTGCAAGATTACAAAATTTGAGCAAAAATTCGAGAAAATTCAAGAGATATTGAGAAGTTTTAAAAATATCCAAAAATAATTTTAAGTTAAAAAATATTTCAACACAATTAAAACAAAATGTAGATTTTCAAAATTTTCAAGATGTTTTTTATTTCTGTCAAATACCACATTTTTTCTTTAAATTCCTAGTGGAAAAACTTATATCAAAAAGTTAAAAAAAGTGCATATTTCCTTACTTTTTTGCAAGCTCTGTTTTATATTATTAAATTATATTTTTTATTTAACAAGAAAGTATCAGAATTTAAAGCTTTTGCATCAAAATATTTGTTTTCTTCCGACCTGAGACAATAATTTCCATAAAGTTGGCAAAAGTTTTGAGGGTCGGATTATAAATATAATTGAAAAATTATTTTTTTCAAATCAAAAATCATAAAAAAAATTTCAGAAGGGTTAGGACATTTTTATTATTATCTTGAGATCTTTCAAAATCCTTAAAAGGTTTCAAAATTCTGTTTAAATTCTTCAAAAATCTACATATTGATTCAAATGTTTGGAAATTTGTCAAATTCTCAATTATTTACTTTGTAAATAACTTTTAAAATTATTCGAATTTTCCTAAAAAAAATTTTTAAAGTTTCAAAAATGAACTTTTATTTTTTGATGTTACTTTGATTTACTAATCTAAACCAAAATGGTTATAGACTTTAGTTGAGAAAAAATTAATCTCTATTTGGGTAAATGAAAACAACAAAATAATTAAATTGACAACCAGCTAGTTGAATTTGCAACTGAAAAATATTAATTTTCAACCGAAAAATACTAATGAAAAAAATTGTTTAAAAAAAAATTTTGAAAATATTATTAAAATTCTTAAGAAATTTGAATATTTCATTAATTTTTGTAACAAATATTTATTTTCAAACAAAAAAAAAATAGAAAAGTTACATTTTCAGTTAAAAAATTTAGTTTTTAACAAAAAAGAAACAAATTTTCAACGAAATAATTAAATTGTCGGCACAATAGTTGAATTTATAACCTACTAAAAAAGTCTACAAAAACAAAAGAAATTAAAAATGAAATACCTAAATTTTCCAATAAAGAGTTGAATTTTCAACTAAAAAATATTAATTTTCAATTTTCAATAAAAAATATGAATTTAAAAAAAACCAAGGATATGAATTTTAAACAAAAAAAAGAACAATTTTCAACCATAAAGATGAATTTTCTACAAAACAGTTGAACTTCCGATCGGCAAATATTAATTTTATAACAAAAAGAAGAATTCTCAACTAAAATTATGAATGTTCAGATAAAACAAAAAAATTAATTTTCAACAAAGTGGTACAACTTTCAACCCGAAAATCGAATTTTCCAACCAAGAAGATAAAACCAAAGGAATGAAATTTCAACCAAAAATATTAATTTTCTACCAAAGAAAACTAATTTTTAAGAAAATACATGAATTTTCCACCAAATTTTTTTATTTTTAATGGAATTTTCAACCTAATTGTTGCATCTTCAACTAAGAAGGTTAATTTCCTACCAAAAAAAAGATAAATATTCAACCAAATGGATTTATTTTTAATAAACATACATTTTTAACAGAGAACAGAATAGTTTAATTTTCAGTTAGAGAAATAAGTTTTTAATCAAATAAAATGAATTTTTAACAAAATAGTTACATTTTCAACAACAAAAATGAATTTTTTACCAAAAAGATTAAATTTCTATGAGAAAAAGTGTTAAATTTTTAGTTTCAAAAATGAATTTTTAATAAAAAAAACTAATTTTTTACCGAAGAAATAAAATACATTAGTTGTAACTAAAAAGGTTAATTTTCTACAAAAAAAAATTTCAACAAAATAGATACATTTAAAAATTAGAAAAAAAAAAAATTTCAACAAAATAGATACATTTTTTAATATAAAAAAAAAAAATTTCAGCAAAAAATAGAATAGTTCAATTTTCAGTTAGAGAAATAAGTTTTTAATCATATGAAAGTAATTTTCCACGAAATAGTTAAAATTTTAACTAAACAAATGAATTTACAGCGGAAAAGATGTAGTCTCTACCAAAAGAAAAAAAAAGTTTACTAAAAATGGAAGTTAAATTTTGAGTTAGAAAAATTAATTTTTAATTAAAAAAAAAACATTTTACCAAAGAAATGAAATTTCAGCCAAAAATATTAATTTTCTACCAAAAAAGACTAATTTTTAAGAAAATACATGAATTTTCCACAACATTTTTTTATTTTTATTGGAATTTTCAAACTAATAGTTGCATCTTCAAACAAAAGATTAATTCAAATTAATTAATTCAAAAGATTAATTTTCTACCAAGAAAAGATAAATATTCAACCAAATAGATAAATTTTCAATAAACTATAAATTTTTAACAGAGAACAGAATAGTTTAATTTTCAGTTAAATAAATAAGTTTTTAAGCAATTAAAATGAATTTTCAACGAAATAATTAAATTTTCTACTAAACAAAAGAATTTTGTACCAAAAAGATTAAATTTCTATAAAAAAAAGTCGATACGAAATTTAGTTAAATTTTTAAATTAAAAAATTAATTTTTAATGGTAAAAAAACTAATTTTTAACTAAAGAAATAATATACATGAATTGTAACTAAAAGGTTAATTCTCTACCAAAAAAAGACCAATTTTAAACAAAATAGATCAATTTTCAACAGTAAAAAAAAAATTGCAACAAAAAATAGAATAGTTTAATTTTCAGACAGAGAAATAAGTTTTTAAGCATATAAAATTAATTTTCAACGAAATAGTTCAATTTTCAACTAAAAAAATTAATTTTCTACCGAAAAGATTAAATGTCTATAAAAACAATTACCAAAACAAAATTTAGTTAACTTTTTAGTTGAAAAAATTTATTTTCCATAAAAAGTTAATTTTCAACCAAAAGAAAGAATTTTAAGTAGAAAAAATTTGATCCATACTGAATTCACTGGAATTTTCACGCTATAATAAGGAAAATCGTGAATTTTCATATTCGGACATGACAAATCAGGACAGCACAAAAAATCAGAAAACCAGGACATGTCCTGATAAATCAGAACGTCCGGTCACCCTAATACTTCGAATTTATTTATTTCAAGACTAAAATGAAAGATATAAAAAGAAAAAACCTTCCAGAATGTGTCTTTTAGCGTAATATTATGACAATTGTAATATTTCAAACATAACCTTACCCCCGTTCCGTTGTCACAAACAATGACTTTTCGGCCTTTGCTATCCATTTTTCGAGTTTTGAAATGCACTCAATGGTGGAATGTGAAACCTCTTTTCGTATTTTAGAGTGAAAAATCTTCTTTATTCGACGAAATCCGATGAAATTTAAACAAAAAAGGGCGTCACCGGCATAGCCTTTTGGAGTCACACATTCAGAGTAGAAAAAGCACACAACTTATTCAAGCAAAACGTAAGATTCTTGTTTTTTTTTATTTTTTAAAATAAACGGATTATCGTATATTTAGAATATCTTTTTTGCAGGATACATATCGAATGATATGTCAGATATCATTGATTATCGAGTATACATCAATGACAGAAAATGACACATTCCACGATGCACTTGCGAGTCTACGACTATTTACGACTATTTACGAGAGGGTACGAAGAGGACCGATATCAAGCGAAATTAGCCGAGACTGTAAACAGTGAAAATAGTACATTTCAATTGAATTTTATTTTTATTTACATTTATAATGATTATTGATAATAGAAATTAACGCTTAATTGAACTAAATTATAAAAATTTATATATATATATATTTGTAAAGATGGAAAATAATTTATTTCGTTTCGTTATAAATATTTTGACATAATGTTCAATTTTATCTTAAAATTAATTTTGCAAAATAAAAAAACATTTCAATTTTCTCAGGAATCTTTAAAGAAACACTTTTTTATTTTCTTGAAATCTTTCGAAACTCTTAAAAAGTTTTTTTTTATTCGAAACCTCAAAGATCTACATTTTGTTTTCAATTTCTTGAAATTGTTTCAAGTTAAAATGTTTTTTTTAAATGCCGCTAAGAATGAAAAAATTGCTTTTAAATCTTACAAATTCTTTTTCGACAATTTTCAAAACCTCTAGAAAGTTGCGGTTTCTTCTGAAATGTTTAACTTTGCTTTGCCTTTTTAGTTATGAACAAATGATAAATAAACATCACAGAGAAACATATTTTAAACAATCTCTTTCTTTTTCGTAAATATATTTTTTCGAACATTAGGAAAAGAGGAAAAATAATTTACTTAAAAATGTAAAATACTATTTAAAAATTGATTCTTGTTGAGGTTCACTTATTATTTGTTGATAACTAAAAAGTCAAAGAAAAACTACAGATTTCAGAAAAAAAGCACATTTCTATCATTACTCTAAGAGAATATAGTTGCAAACAATAATCAATTGTTTATATCATTCATAAAAATTTCAAAGATTTCGTAAACATTTCATAAATATTCTAAAAGAGTACAAGAACCTCAAAGATTTCAAAAAGGATACAGTATACAGTTTAAAAAATTTCAAAACATTTCGAAGATTTTAACGATTTAAAATTTGTTAAGAAGATTTTAAAAGACTTCACAAAGATTTTAAATATTTTCATGATTTTAAATTGATACAAAAGATTTCACAAATATTTCAAAGATCTCATAAAAATTTCAAAGATTTCATAAATATTTCAAAAGATTTCAAAAGAATACAAGAACTTTAAAGATTCGAAATGATTACAAATTTTTTTAGAAGATTTCAAAAAACATCACAAAGATTTTTAATATTTTTATGATTTCAAATTAATACAAAAAATTTCAGAAATATTTCAAAGACCTCATAAAAATTTCAAAGATTCATAAAAATTTCATAAAGATTTCAAAAGAATACAAGAACTTTAAAGATTTCAAAAAGGGATACTCAGATTTCTAATATTTCAAAACAATTTAAAGATTCGAAACGATAACAAATTTTTTTAGAAGATTTTAAAAAACTTCACAAAGATTTTAAATATTTTTATGATTGCAAATTAATACAAAAGATTTCAGAAACATTTCAAAGATCTCATAAAAATGTCAAAGATTCATAAAAATTTCGTAAATATTTCAAAAGAATTCAAGAACTTCAAAGATTTTAAAAAGAGATACATCAGTTTTCTAAGATTTCAAAACATTTTAAAAATTTGAAACGATTACAAATTTTTTTAGAAGATTTAAAAAGACTTCACAAAGATTTTAAATAATTTTATGATTACAAATTAATGCAAAAGATTTCAGAAATATTTCAAAGATCTCATAAAAATGTCAAAGATTCATAAAAATTTCATAATTATTTCAAACGAATACAAGAATCTCAAAGATTTCAAAAAGATTTTTAAACATTTCGAAGATTTTAACGATTTAAATTTTTTTAGAAGATTTCACAAAGATTTTTAAACATTTCGAAGATTTTAACGATTTAAATTTTTTTTAGAAGATTTCCCAAATATTTCTAATATTTCAATGATTTAAAACGAATGCAAAAGATTTCAGAAAGACTTTACAAATATTTCAAAGATCTCATACAAATTTCAAAGATTTCGAAAAAATTTCATAAAGATTTAAAAAGAATACAAGAATTTTAAGGATTCGAAACGATTACTAATTTTTTTTCAAGATTTCAAAAAACTTTACGAAGATTTTTAATATTTTTATGATTTCCAATTAATGCAAAAGATTTCATAAATATTTCAAAGATCTCCTAAAAATGTCAAAGATTTCATAAAAATTTCATAAAGAATTAAAAGAACTTCAAAGATTTTAAAAAGGGACACATCAGATTTCTAAGATTTCAAAAAATTTTAAAGATTCGAAACGATTACAATTTTTTTTAGAAGATTTAAAAAGACTTCACAATTATTTTAAATATTTTTATGATTACAAATTAGTACAAAAGATTTCAGAAATATATAATATATATATAATATATAAAAATTTCATAAATATTTCAAAAGAATACAAGAACCTCAAAGATTTCAAAAAGGGTACAGTATACCAGATTAAAAATATTTCAAAACATTTAGAAGATTTTAACGATTTAAAATTGTTTAGAAGATTTCAAAAGATTTGAAATATTTCAATTATTTCCAACGAATACTAAAGATTTTTTAGAAAATTTTAAAGATTTCATAAAAATTTCATAAAGATTTCTAAAGAATACAAGAACTTTAAAGATTAAAAAAAAAGATACACTAGATTTCTAAGATTTCAAAACATTTTAAAGATTCGAAACAATCATAAATTTTTTTAGAAGATTTCAAAAAATTTTACACAGATTTTCAATATTTTTATGATTTCAAATTAATACAAAAGATTTCAGAAATATTTTGAAGATCTCATAAAACTTTCATAAAGATTTCGAAAGAATACAAGAACTTCAAAGATTTGAAATGATTACAATTTTGTTTAGAAGATTTCAAAAAACTTCACACAGATTTTAAATATTTTTATGATTTCAAATTAATACAAAAGATTTCACAAATATTTCAAAGATCTCATAAAAATTCTAAAGATTTCATAAAGATTTCAAAACGATTACAATTTTTTTTAGAAGATTTCAAAAAACTTCACGAAGATTTTAAATATTTTTATGATTTCAAATTAGTACAAAATATTTCAGAAAGATTTCACAAATATTTCAAAAAACTCAAAAAAATGTCAAAGATTCATCAAAATTTCATAAATATTTCAAAAGAATACAAGAACCTGAAAGATTTCAAAAAGGGTACAGTATACCAGATTTAAAAGATTTCAAAACATTCAGAAGATTTTAACGATTTAAAATTGCTATTTAAGGAATTTCTAATAATTTGAAAGATTTTAAGGAACAAAAGAAAGGGATTTTGAAGGATTTCAAAGGATTTAAAATATTTTATCGTATTTCGAAAGATTCCAAAGAATTTTCAATAAATTTCAATAATTACAAGGTATTCCAAAGGATTTGAAAGATTTTACGGTATCTTTAATACTTCTAAGAAATATTAAAGCGCCTTAAAAAGTTTCAAGGAATTTCAAAAGTGTTCAAGGGATTTTTACTATTTTAGTGTATTTTAAAAGATTTCAAAAAATTTCGAGCAGATTGAACATTTGTAAAGGGATTTCAAAAGATTTCGACAGATTGTAAATATTTTAGGATATTTTAAAAGATTCTATAGAATTTTTAATAGATTTTAATATCTTACAGGTATTCCAAAGTATTTTATAGATTGTAGGGTATTTTTAAATGTTATAAAGAATTTCGAAAAGCTTCAAAATTGTTGAAGTGATTTGCAAAGATGCATTTCCAAGAGATTTAAACCTATTCAAGGAACTTATAATAATTTGAATGATTTTAAGGAATGAAAAAAAGAAGGAACTTTAAAGGATTTCGAAGGATTTTAAATATTTTAGCGTATTTTGAAAGATTCCATAGAATTTTTAATAGATTTCAATAATTTCAAGGTATTCCAAAGGATTTTATAGATTTTAGGGTATTTTGAATACGTCTAAGAAATATTTAAGCGCTTTAAAAAGTTGCGAAAGAATTTAAAAAGAGTTCAAGGTTAAATATTTTTAATATTTTAGTGTATTTTAAGAGATTTCAAACAATTTTGAGCAGATTGAAAATTTTTAAAGGGATTTCAAAAGATTTCGACAGATTTTGAATATTTTAGGTTATTTCAAAAGATACTATAGAATTTTCAATAGACTTCAATAATTTACAGGTATTTCAAAGTAATTTATAGATTTGAGGGTATTTTTAAATGTTATAAGAAATTTTAAAAAGCTTGAAAATTTTTAAAGGGATTTGCAAAGATGCATTTTCAAGATATGTAAACCTATTCAAGGAATTTCTAATAATTTAAATTATTCTAAGGAATGAAAAAAAGGAATTTTAAAGGATTTCAAAGGATTTTAAATATTTTAGCGTATTTTGAAAGATTCCAACGAATTTTTAATAGATTTCAATAATTTCAAGGTATTCCAAAGGACTTGAAAGATTTTAGGGTATTTTAAATACTTCTAAGAAATATTCAAGCGCCTTGAAAATTTAATAAGGATTTCAAAAGAGTTCAAGGGATTTTTAATATTTTAGTGTATTTTAAATGATTTCAACAAATTTCGAGCAGATTGAAAATTTTTAAAAGGATTTCAAAAGATTTCGACAGATTTTTAATATTTTAGGGTTTTTTTTTAAAAGGTTCTATAGAATTTTTAATAGATTTCAATAATTTACAGGTATTCCAAAGTATTTTATAGATTTTAGGGTATTTTAAAATGTTATAGGGAATTTCGAAAAGCTTCAAAATTTTTGAAGGGATTTTCAAAGATGCATTTTCAAGAGATTTAAACCTATTCAACGAACTTCTAACAATTTAAATGATTTGAAGGAATAAAAAACAAGGCATTTTAAAATTTAAGCGTATTTTAAAAGATTCCAACAAATTTGTAATAGAAGTTCTAATAATTGGAATGATTTTAAGGAATGAAAAAAAGGAATTTTAAAGGATTTTAAAGGATTTTGAATATTTTAGCGTATTTTGAGAGATTCCAAAGAATTTTTAATAAATTTCAATAATTACAAGGTATTTCAAAGGATATGAAAGATTTTAGGGTATTTTTAATACTTCTGAGAATTATTTGAGCGCCTTAAAAGGTTGCAAGGGATTTCAAAAGAGTTCAAGGGATTTTCAATATTTGAGTGTACTTTAAAAGATTTTAAAGAATTTCGAACACATTGAAAATTTTTTAATGGATTTCAAAAAATTTCGACAGATTTTAAATATTTTAGGGTATTTCAAAAGATTCTATAGAGTTTTCAATAAATTTCCATAATGTACAGGCATTACAAAGTATTTGATAGATTGTAGGGTATTTTTAAATGTTATAAGGAATTTTAATAAGCTTTAAAATTTCTAAAGGGTTTTGCAAAGATGCATTTTCAAGAGACTTAAACCTATTTAAGGAACTTCTGATAATTTGAATGATTTTAAGGAATGACAAAAATGTTCCTGGGGATATTATAAAAGATTCCAAGCGAACTTTCAAGTTATTTTAATAAATTTTTCTGTATTTTAGGAAATATCATCAGATCAGGATTTAAAAGAATTTATTCACAAGACGTGTAGGATTTCGTAGTTTGAAAGATTTTATGAGAGTCAAATATTTGTTGCAATTCATTTGAATTCATTTGGAATTCATCCTGCATTTTTATCAATTTTTGCTGAATTCATTTAAGTTCTTCTGAGTTATTTGGAATTCTTTTGAATTTTTTAATTTATTTGAATTCTTCTGAATTCATTCAATTGCACTGACTTTAATGATTCATCCTGAAGTCTTTCAAACTCATTTTGAATTCTTATCCATTTCATTAATTGCTTTCGAATCACTTGATTTTTTTCAATTTGCCTTGATTTTTTATGAATTTCATTAAATTCTTCTCATTTTACTTTTATTTTCTATAAATCGACTCCAATTTTACTGAATTCAATGGAATTTTGTAATTTTCCCCATTTAAAATTGTTTTATTTCTACTGGGAGCCGATGTCATTTTTTAGATGATAGTTGCTCCCAGTGGGACCCTGCGGTGGTTGTTAACCTTTAGTTTTGAATTATATATATATACGATATATAATACATTGATAGAACCCAATAATAAACTCCAATTATTTTGGCTCAAATTTATTTTTCTGACTGAAAAGTCTGCTATTGTATTTTTAGTTAAGTTTTGATATTTTTTAAATAAAATTAGGCCATTTGGTTGAGAAGTGAACTATTTAGCCATAATATCAACTATTTCTTATATTTGCCTTTTCTAACTTAATGTTTAATTGTTAGATTGGCAACTGTTTTTGTTTGAAATATAATTTTTTTTTCAAAATCCGACCATTTTTTTCGAAATTCATCTCTTTGCTTAAAAGTTCAGCTATTTTGTTAAAGTTGAATTATATTGTGGGTGATTCAAGTATTTTGTTAAGAATTCATCTTCTTTTGCTGAAATGAAGCAGTACGTTTTAATTTGAAATATTTTTATTTTGATCATGAAAAATTCGACGTTAAAAATGTTTCCAGATTAAAATGCTTTTTATTTAACATTGTTGGTTAGGGAAAAGGAAATATTGGTTATGAAGAAATCAGAAAGGCCAGAGTATTTTGAAAATTAAGTTTTGCGGCCACCCTTATACTTGCGTTTTACATAAAGAAAAAAATGTAATCAATGTTCTGACCGAAAGTCTTCTACAATTATTCTTTTAAAATGCTTTGAGATTGGGCGATTGCTGCCTAAGGGAGATTCCTCGATTTTTTCTCTGGTCATCGCTTGAATATTCTCGCTGTACATGTTTATTTTCACTTGTTTCCTGAAAGCCATGTATTGTTGTATATATTCCACGAAGGAGTGTATGATTGGCCTCCATTATTGAAAAACGTCACCATAAGGTGTTCATAATACTGTTTGTTCTCCGGTTGGCATCGCCCGAAGGGTCTTATCTTTTCCTCTCACTTGAATTGGTGCATCGCGAGGAAAAGTGTGTTTTTGAATTTCGAATCGCCTGGTCGGATTCTTGTGAGGAATAAGCCGAACAAAACTAAGCTCCTCCAGTTTAGGTCCGCGTTGGCGGGAAGAAGAACGAGTGACAGACAGGAGTTCTAGACCTGCCACGTAAATAAGATTCGGCAAGAGGAGAAGACCTGACTGGAGAATATCGAGAATGAGGTCTCGCAGGAGAAGACTTTCCAAACGAATCAGAAGCTCCGCTACGAGAAGCGCCGGGAATAGGATCGCCATTAGGTAAACAATCAAACTGTGAACCAAACTCTGTAACAAGAAAAAGAGGATTTAATTTAGAAAAAGCTTTACAAACATTAATTCAAATACAGTCAACTTGTGCAAGAGAATGGCACAAAAGAACTTTGAAAAAAGATAAGTATTTTTTCAAAAATCAGTTATGTAAGAAACATAAAACTCAAACAAGTCAACTTGTGCAGCAGAATTAAACAAAAAGACTTTAAACGAGAAAAATATGTTTCCTTAATCAGAGTAATCGGCTCATTAAAGACAGTTGTTCAACAACGAAAAATAGAGAGAGAAAGAGTTTTCCTTGTGCATTCTCTTTCACGGGTTTCACACTCTCTCCTGTTTTCCTCTTTTATTCTTTTTTAGAGAATTTTTTTGTCATTCTTTTACACGATTTTTGCTTAAATTCGAACTAAATTAACCTTACTCAATAATAAACTCCAGTTATTTTAGTTAAACTTTTTTTTTGTTGAAAAGTCTGCTATTGTATTTTTATATGAGAATAAATCTTTTTCGTCAAACACGCAACTGCAAGTTAATTAATTAATTAAATAATGTGACAAAATTTAATCTGTTTCCGTTAAAAATTAAAGTGTTCTGTTGATGATTCATATGTATACGCGCACATGTGGTAAGAATTCCTTATCAACAGAGGCACTTTTCGAAACTCCTTTAGTCTTTAGCAAAAAAATTATGGATTTTCCCAGAATAAATTTAGAGAATTCACATAAACTCAATAAAAATTTGAAAGAAAATCTGAATTAAAATAGAATATAGATTAAATCGCACAAATTGTGAATTTCGTATAGCTTGAAGAATTTACCTGAAATTATGAACATATTATATTATTATATTCACCAATAGAATTGAGAATAACTGCCAAGGATAGAACAAAAGAAGAATCAATCCTCCTATTTTCTAACTGGAGAAAAAGCTAATTAATTTATTAATAAAGGCTTGGATTGACAATTTAACTAATGAATATTCTGGCTCTTCATCATATTACATAGAATTTCTTATATTCGTTATCTCGGATATTACAGGCTTCAAGGTTGTCCTGCTCAGGTGATTACATTTCACTAGAGCTAGATTTGATGTCAACATTTATATAATCTTTCACGTTTAAGAGCAATCTATTCAATTTTTTCGGATGAATTTGAAAGAGTTTAAGAGATTTCAATTATTTTAGACGACTTTTAAGGGTTTCTAAGCATGCGAAAGATTTCAATGTTTCTTATTCAGAACAGGACATTTAGCTATTGCGTCATGTAAGTTTTATATGATTTTTCTAGTTCTAGGGTATGTTAGCTGTTGTACACTTTGCATTCAAATCCTGTAAGTTTTTGGGGTTCCTCAATTTTTTCTGTTTTGACTCAATCTTCTTAACATATGTCAACTTATGGTTTGGAAGGTACTATAATATAACCATTTATTGTAGGTATAAAAGTTTCCTTGTGTAGCTTTCCGAGTCCAATAAAATTACCTGACTGTTCCCTGATTTTTTCCCTGACCCACGGCCACACTGTACAAATATTGCGAAATAACTCAGTTAAATCTATTTTTTCTTTAAGAGAATAAAAATTCCAGGACCATGAGCAAAATTCAAGGACTCTTCCAGGTTTCTCCAGGTAAAAAAGAATTTCAAGACTTTACCAGGTTTTCAAGGATTTCCGGGACAAAGAAAAATCAAATTTCCTCAGGACTTCAGATATTTTTTCTTTTCCTCCGGTAATAGAACCTGGCGATTAACATTAAAGAAGCAGTTTAAACAAATTAATAAACATTTGCGTATTGATCATCAGCTATATTTCCTACGACATTTTTGCATATGTAAATCATTATCAACTATTTATGCACAAGACATTAATACTTCAATGAAAAGTGTTATTGCGAAATTTGTTGACATCAATTCTGCTAGTACATATGACGTTTTCTTTTTTTTTTTCTTCAAGAAATGCAATCATCTTTGTTTTTAAAAAGTGGTTCTTAGATTTAATTAAAATGAACTGCTTGAAGGCGAATCGCCATCGTTTAAATTTAAGGATCTCAAATTGTAAGCACCAATGCTAAAAGATGCTATTTAGTAATCATCTTCATTGTTGAAAAATGACGTTTAGATTGAATGTAAGTGACATTTTTTAGGATAAACGGTTCGAAGACATAAAAACTATTATTAACAATTGATGCAATTTGATCATCCTAATGTTCAAATTTATAATCCTATCATTTTGAAAGCGATTTTTAAATTCCAGCGTCGCTATTCGGCGGACGATTTTCAATTCCCGGCCATTTCCCGGTCAAGTTTTACTATTTTTCCGGTCACCTAAAATTTGTAACAAAAAAAAAAACAAAATGGATTTTCAAGAAAATAGTTCAATTTTCAACATAACTGATGAATTTTCAACTGAAACCATGAATCTTCAACTGAAATAGTCGAATTTTCAGCAACGAAAAATTAATTTGTATTAAAAAAGATAAATTGTTAACCGAAACTTAAATTTTAAGTTAAAAAAATTAATGTTCAACCGAACAGATAAATTTTCAACTAAAACTATGGAATATTCAATTGGAAGAAGTTAAATTTTCAGTTAAAAAAATAAAACTTCCCACACAAAAAATTAAATTAAAAAAAAAAAAATACATTTTCAAAGAAAGTGATGAATTTTCAACTAAAATTGTAAATCTTTAACTAGAAAAAAATTGAAATTTCAACTACGAAGGATAATTTTTCAACAACAAATTGAATAATTAAATTTTTAGTCAAAAAATGAATGTTCAACCAAAGAGATGAATTTTTAACTGAAATTATGGAATATTTCACTGGAATAATAGTTATATTTTCAGTTCAAATAAAAAATAATTTTTAACCAAAAAAGAAACAAATTTTCAACGAAATAGTTCAATTTTCGGCAAAAAATTCCTTTTTCAAAAAAAAAGAAGGTTTAAATCAAATACCTCATATTTCAACAACAACAAAATGAATTTTTAATTAAAATGATGAATCTTCAACCAAAAAAATTAATTTTTATCAAAAGAGTTTAACTTTCAACCAAGTAATTTTATTTCCAACCTAAAAGATTAATTTTCAACCGAAAAGAAGAATGTTTAAACAAGAAGATTAACTTGCAAAGAAAAATATAATTTCCTACCACCGAAAAATCGATTTTTAACCAAATATGTGAATTTTCAACGAAATAGTTGAATTGCCAATTCAAAAAGACAAATTTTCGTCCAAATTATTCAATTTTGAACAAGAAAAGATCAATTTTCAACCAAAAATGGACATTCAAATTTTCAGTTGAAATTATTTTCAACGAAACTGTTAAATTTTTGACTAAAATGATTTCCGTGGAATGATTTTAACTGGAATAGTTGAATTTTATACCAAAAAGATGAATTTTCAACTATAAAGATTAGTTTTCTACAAAAAAGGCGAATTTTTCACAAAGTACATGAATTTTCAAACAACTAGTTTAATTTCTAAATAAAAAATATCAATTTTCAACCAAATAGTTGAATTTTCATCCAAAAAAGATACATTTTCAACCAAAAATAGAATGGTTAAATTTTCTGTTTAAAATCTAATTCTTAACCAAAAAACGAACGGATTTTCAGGAAAAGTTTAATTTTTAGTTAAAAAATTTATTTTTAACAAATTAATTACATTTTCAACCAGAGATGGATTTTCAATTAAAAAGATGAATCTTCAACCGAAGAAATAATTTTTAGCAAAAGAGTTTAACTTTTAACCAAGTAGTTGAATTTTCAACCAAGAAAGAAAAAAAACTTCCAAAATGTTGAGTTTTCAAGTCATAAAGACGAATTTTTGAAAACAAAAGTTGTATTTCCAACCCAAAAATATGCATTTTCTACACACATAAAATTGAATTTTTGACTAAAAAAGACGAGTTTTCAACCAACTAAGTGAATTTTCCACTGAAAAGATCAATTTTCTAGCAAAAAATGAAATAGCTACAAAATTTGTTAAATTTTTAGCCAAAGAAATGAACTTTAAGCTAAAATGATGCATCTTCAATCAAAAAATCAAATTTTTAGCCAAGTAGTTAAATTTTTAACCTAGAAGATGAATTTCCTACAAAAAAAAAAGAATAGTTAAATTTTTTGTTAAAAGAATTAATTTTCAATTAAAAAAAAACTAATTTTCAATCAAAGTAATGAAATTTACTCTAATGACAAAAAATCCTCTACTGTTTATGACTAAAAAGCAAATAACTCTCAATAATATTATCATAAATAAAAGCTTGTAGTTAGGTTTACGACGTTTGAAAAGGATTTGTGTCCAAATGAGTTTATTTCAGATCTGATCTTGTATGTGATAAAAAATAAACCCAAGCGACAAATCTGAAATTTTCATCTTCGTAGAAATTGCCATTCAACGACTGAAAATTTTTGTTTCTATTTCTATTCAATTTTTGAAATATTTATAATTTCAAGCGGTTCGAAATTTATTTTTTATTTCGAATGTAAAATTTGTATTTCCATTTAATTTTTGAAATATTAATGATTTGAAACAGTTCGAGAGTTATTTATTGTTTGTAATTCCGTTTTGTTTGACAACGTATTAGGTATTCTTGGATCGAGTATGCAGTTGGCAACAATAACAAAAATTTTTAAAATATACTCTTTTCTATCTTCAAACATTATACTCAAGTGACAACTCAGGCCCATGCGCGACTGTAAAAAAAAGTTTCGGCTTAGCCCCACTTGCCCCCATATGAAATTCAATATACAAATTAATATTAGAATTGCAAACATTTGTTACAGTAACGTAATATACTAACACAACCGTTCAAATGAGTAAAAATACTTGATTCTATTGGCTATTGACTCAATTCGGCAAACATGTCGTCAAATCACATTTGGAGTTGTATTGGCGATTGACATAATTTAGACTTTAAAAAAGTTCTCGTAGATGAGGTCTTGAACTAAATGATACACGCTGACAGGAGACATGCTAAAAGATTCTTTCAAGTTGTGAATATTTCCTTAAATTTAGTTATTTTTGCTTGAAATAACTATTATTAATTTCTGTTGAAATACATTAAAATAACCTCAAATTGTTCCAAATTCGTATATCTTCGTAGAAATCTATATTTCTATTTACGACAAAAACCTTGAACATCACCTGACGTTGTCAAAAGGTGTGTAGTCTGCTTAAAAATATAATTAGGGTGGCCGATCAAATCGAGAGAAAAAATTCCCATTCATTTTTTCAGGTTCAAACAAATTTGTGACAGACATTGAAATTAAATATTTCATTTCATTTATGTATTCAACTAATCAAACAGTCCTTAGATCAATTAGAGAATAATTACAAAATTCATATAAACACATTTGTATCAATGTTAGAGAGCTTATTATATTTTGGGTATATAGTTTTCGATAGCTGTCACAAAGCAATTTATTAACATGTAAATTCGATATAGATTTTTCGTTGATCAGATCTTGTGTTATACGCTGGTACGTCGAACCGCACTCTTAGTAGAAACTGTTGTAATATTAAACTTTCCCAATTGACAATTGAAACTTTTCAATTAAACAACTAAATTTCCAACGTTAAAAAGTTTAAGTTCAGCAGTCTGAAATTTTGAAGATTTAGGGCTTTCTGTTTCAAACCATTGTCATTTGACTTGTTTAGTTTTGAATCTAAACTTCATTTATAATTGCTTATTTGGAACAAATTGGTCAAATATTGCTAAATATTAAAAAATAATTCTTTGATTTCGAGGAGATTCAAAATCGTCTTTTAAAATCAATGGTTGTACAATTTCTGATATTCGAACAACAGATCAATTTTGTGATTAACTAATTAACTTATAATTAAAGTTGATTATCTTACACCTATGTCTTGGGGGGGGGGGGTGACCACATTGAGTAAAACACTCTATGAATACCCGTTCGTAGGCCACCATTCCAACAGAGGGCTGTTTCTTGGTCGCTGTGCGGGCCGTAGGTCATTGCCGTCCCAAAGGGTATGCAATAGTGCCTGACCTCTGGACCATGAATTGTTCAGTTTTTGGTGCTGCAAGAGCGTTAGCCGATTCAGGTCGAAGGCTGAAACTGACGATGAATCAAAATAACAAAATACGCTTGTATCAACTGAACTAGAGGGTTGGATTGTCAAGATAGAATGCGTCCCGCATTGAGTGTGTGATTGACTGCATAACATCTGGTAGGCCGTTCACGGGAAGTGTTTGACAGTTCGCTTAAGAACTAAGGATGTCCAATTATACACTGAATAAGTCAAAACTGCTGACAATCAAGCAGCACATTGTTGACAAAATAAGGGCGTTATCTGACGTTAGGAAGAGAATACAGAATAGGGAGAGATGGATCAGGAAGAATCAGTGGTTTCTCGCTGACCCATCTCGCCTCTTCAGTAATCACCATGTTCCTGTCAGAAATCAAGGAGGTTTGCGACAACCTCATGAAATATAAGGGTGAATCGCAATCAGTCACTGCCAAAGAGGTGAAAAAAGCACGTAGAGGCACGAAGAACTTTTCCGCTGCAGGACCAGATGGTATCAAGAATTTTTGGTGAAAGAAGTTCACTTCTACACCAACATTAGGCCCGCATATTCACCTTATATTTAGAGTCGGAAACGCCCATTCCACAGTAGCTGGTATTAGGACTGACTATACTCCTACCGAAAAAAGGGTAAATTGGCCAACCCAGAGAATTACAGGCCAATGGCTTGTTTGAACACAATGTATAAGGTCTTTACAGCTATCCTGAACAACAGGATTGTCTAATTGACAGGTGCTAATTGAAAGGTGCGTCTGTGAAGACGCTGCGGCCCATCAGCGCATCCTGTCAATGGCCTGGATTGACTACCGGAAAGCTTCCAATTCAACCTCTCGTAGACTTATCACCTGTCTTCCGAAAAGAGAGATTTTTTTCACAACTTTAAAAATTAATAATCAATATTCACGAAATATTGATTATCGACCACGTAGACAAAAATCATTAACATCATATTATTTAAATTATTCACTGGTCAAAAAACTATAACATCGAATAATAAGAAAAATAACTTTCTAACTAATTAAAATGGAATTTTCAACAAAACAGTTAAATTTAAAACCAAAAAAAGGTTTTTAAATTAAAATGATGAATTATCAACGAAAACAATGAACTTTTAATAAAGTAGTTCCACTTTCAACTGACTAGTCGAATTTTCAAAGACAAATGTCTCCCTTGATCGAAGAAGATTTATAGTTTTCAATCAAACAGTTGAATTTAAAAAAAAATAAATAAAAAATTTCAACAAGGAAAGATTTTTCAGTGCTTAAGCCTGAAAAACCAGAAAAAAAAAAATAAAACAAAAATTCAGAAAATCAGGACAGCGATAACAAATCAGGACGTCTGATCACCCTAGCATACAGAACATTAATCATTAATTTTTTTATTGAAAAACTTTCTAGACGTATTCCTAATCACGACAGTGCTTTTCTAATAAATAAACTAACTCAAAATTTAGAGGTTATAAACGTGCAAAACCATTGTCACAAGCGCAAACTGATTTAAATCGGGAAATGAGACATAAATGATATTTGTGTACCTTTATTATAAATAAATCGCAGATTGTCCAAGGATGACGTAGGTGTGAGGAATTAATTGATAAGTCCAAAAGAAAAAGCAGAAAACAATTAACACAACGGAGTTAACCTTTTCCCAGTAAACAATTCATATCTACGTGAGTTGAATTATTTGGCACGCAATTTCGAACCAATTTACACAATATCTGAATCTAAAAATACTTTATGTTTTTAATGAATTGTTTATATTCAGATTATTTACGCGTCAAATACGAAATGCGTGACGAAATGTCAGCTGATTGTTAAATGACGTTAAATGACAGCGACCTCAGTGCGCATGTCCGTAATAATAGCAGACGACACGTTTTAAAGTATCGTTATAATTCTTTTTTAAATTATTTCAGTCACGTCTGATTTTTAATCTTTTTATTCGATATTATTATAATATCTTTAAGATTATATACAAAACTATTATTTTTTATTCCGTTGCCGATAATTAAATTGCTTTTTTATTTTTTTAACTTTTAAAAGTGCAGAGGGCGCTGAAGATTTAAACCACGTGGGTTGGAATCTGGGGTTTTCCCGCCAGATGTTCACTTGTTCGCGATTTGCCGCGAAAATGTTTCCATCCCATTTTTGGTGGATGTAAAATATGTGTTAAATAAATGTCAAAAACTTAATTAAAAGCGTGTTTTTTCAATTTATTTGGGAGTAACATTAGAGCAAAATGTCTGTAAATACTGGACGTTTTCGTCCGGAGAAGAGTAATGTGTTTAAGAAAAGATTTGGTCAAGGAGAAAATATTCCGAGGTTAGTTTTTGTCTTGTTTACTTCTTAATGCCTGTTTTCTGCTTTTAATATTTAACAACTTGTGCTACTTCGAAAAGAATACTAATAATTCTTTTCTTGAAACTTTTATTCATACAAATTAAAAATTTTAACTTTATAAACTGTTTTTGTTGTACCTAACCTTCAAATATAATTTCTTTGTTCTGGGATCTGCGTTAAGATTAAATATTTCCCAAATCTAAACTCATTATTGTAAAAACAGGGTGTCCAGCGACCTTGAAAGCCTTGAAAACCTGGAATTCTCCTTGAATTTTGTTTGAATATTGAATTAAATTTTTTTTCTTTTGAAAAAGTTATTTTACTGAAATGCAAAAAGTTTTTTTATTTGTCAAGATATAATTTATCTTTTACTGATTACAGAATAAATAAAGAGATTTCTAGTCATTTTTTTTGTAGACTATCAATTATTTTATAGATTGCAATGAACAGACGTTAATATTGTAAATAATTATATAAGTTTTTTATTTCGTTTTCGGTAATATGGACTAATTACTAAAGATTTCAAAAGGTTTCAAAATATTTTAAAGGTTTTAAAATATTTAAAAGGATTTGGAACATTTTACAAAGTTTCACGGATTTCAAAGATTTAAAATAGGATTGTACACCAGATTTCAATCATTTCATATAAATTCCACAAAGCTTTTAAAACTTTCAAAAGATTTAAAGGATTTTAAAGATTTGAAAAAGTACACCAGATTTCACATATTTTAAAAGATTTCAAAGATATGAAAGGATTTCAAGAAGTTTCAAAACATTTTAGAAGATTGGAAAAGATTTCACTAAGATTTCAAATAATTCAATTATTTCAACGAATAAAAAAGATTCCGCAAACAAAGATTTAAGAAAAATGTCACAAATATTTTAAAATATTTGACAAAGATTTCACAAAAATTTCCCAATGATTTCGAACATTTCCTAAAGATTGCAATGATTTTAAAGATTTTAAAAAGGAATATAGTAAATCAGATTTCTAAGATTTCAAAAGATTTTACACAAATTAGAAATATTTTAATGATTTAAAATTAATATTCGAAAGATTTCAGAAAGATTTCACAAATATTTTAAAGATTTCGTAAAATTTTTGTAAAGATTTCAAAAGAATACAATAATTCAAAAGATTTCAAAAAAGATTTCAAATTTTCACCAGATTTCAAATATTTCAATGATTTCAAACGAATACGAAAAATTTCACAAATATTTCAAAGATGTTAATCTATTTCAAATAATTTTTCAATCTATATTAACTTGTCCAGAAAATTTGCATGTTCCTCAAATCAACTCTTTATATAACTTTTAAGTCCGCAGTATAAAAAATTGTGAGCAGTCGGAATAATTTAAAACATCAAATTCACCTAAATATAAACTCCTGAATATTTTCAGTCCTTCGGAAGGATTTGCTTCATGGCGACGGAATCCTAAATTTTTGACGCACTCAAGTGATAAAAAATATGCTTAAAAAAATTAGCTTAAGATATTAATTTTTGCTGTTCAAGTTATTCAAATTGATACTTAAACCATAAATTGATTCAAAGACTCTGTATTAAGACGCCTATAGTAAGTGCTATAGGGGCAGCATTTAGATGGTTCAAAAATTCTTTGGTACATCCTATTATATACAGAAATAAATGCAAAAAATTTTGCAAAAAATTATTTATTGATGGTGAGACATTTATTCATGTACGTTTAAGTTTTTCGATAAAAAATAAAGTTTCGGTGTTTGTATTAGTTTCTGTGAATAGTAATTTTCAATACGAATCAATTAAGAACGTAGTTGATTTGAATAAGAACAACAGTACAAGTATAAATAGTACTTTCAGTTTACTTCTAAAAATACCACTCTATGAATTTCTTGAATTCGTTCAATTTTATAAATTCCCTCAACTACCTAAATTCCTTAAATTCTGTGAAATCGTTGATATCGTTGATTTTCTTGAATAATTTGAATTCTTCGAATCACTTGAATTCTTCGAATTACTTTAATTCTTCGAATTACTTTAATTCTTAGAATTACTTTAATTCAGGGAATTACTTTAATTCCTCAAATTACTTGAAATATTCGATTTACTTGATATATTCGATTTACTCGAATAACTTGAATTGTATGATTTACTCGCATAACTTGAATTCTTCGATTTAATCGTATTACTCGAATCCCACGATCTACTCGAATTGCTGGAGTTCTTTAAATTACTTAAATTTTGAGAATTCCTTGAATTTAGAGACTTCCTTGAATTCTAAGAATTCCTTGAATTTAGCGAATTCCTTGAATTAAGAGAATCCTTAAGTTCAGAGCATCCCCTGCATTGAGAGTATTCCTTGAATTCAGAGAATTTAGAGACATCCTTGAATTGAGCCTTTCTTGAATTTAGGGAATGACTCCAATTCTTAGAATTATTTGAATTCTTCGAATTGTTTGAATTCGGGGAATTACTTAAATACTTCGAATTTCTCAAATTTGTCGAATTACTTGAATCCTTCGAATAACTTGAATTTAGAGAATTACTTGAATTATTCAAATAATTTGAATTCAGAGCGCTTCTCGAATTACTTGAATTCGTCGATTTAGTCGAGTTACTTGAATTTGTCAATTTAGTCGAATTACTTGAATTCTTTGAATTACTTAAATTCATCGAATTACTATAATTCCTCGAATTACTTGAATTCACGGAATTCCTTGAATTTTTCGGTTTACTCCAACTACTTGAATTCCACGATTTACTTGCATATTTTAAATTCTTTGACTTTTCCGAATTCTTTGAATTACTTGATTTTAGAGAATTCCCTGTGTTCAGAGAATTACTCGAATTCTTGAAATTACTTGAATTCTTGAAATTATTTAAATTATTTGAATTCTTTGAATTATTAGAATTTTTCGATTTACTCGAATTCCATGATTTACTTGAATTCTTTCATATAGTCAAATTCGTTGAATTACTTGAATTCTTCGATTTACTCGAATTGCTTGAATTCTTTGAATTACTTGAATTTTTCGAATTACTAAATTTTTTCGATTTAATCGAATTACTAAAGTTCTTCGATTCAATCGAATTACTTCAATTCTTCGATTTAGTCGAATTCTACGAATTACTCTAATTCTTCGATTTACTCAAATTACTGGAACTCTCCGAATTAGTCGAATTCTTCGAATTACTTGAATTCGTCAAATTACTTGAATTCTTCGATTTGCTTGATTCCTTCGAATTGCTCGAATTATTCGATTTATTCGAATTACTTCAATTCGTCGATTTACTCGAATTACTTGAATTCTTCGATTTAATTGAATTACTTGAATTCTTCGATTTAATCGAATTACTTGAATTCCTCGATTTAATAGAATTACTTGAATTCTTCGATTTAGTCGAATTCTCCGAGTTACTTGAATTCGTCGGATTACTCGAAATCTTCGAATTACTCGAATTCTTCGAATTACTCGAATTTGTCGAATTTCTTGAATTCATCGATTTACTTGAATTCCTCAATTTAATCCAGTTACTTGAATTTTTCGATTTAATCGAATTATTTTAATTCTTGGATTTAGTTGAATAACTTGAATTCTTCGATTTACTCAAATAACTTGAATTAATAGTTCGGGTTCGGACTATTAAGAACTTAAATGGTTCGGGTCCGGACCCATGTCCTCAAGAATTTAAAAGGCACCGTTCCGGGTATGGACCAGGACCCTGCAGAAATTGAAGGGTCCAGGTTCGGACCCGCACCCTTAAGAATTATAAGTGTTCAGTCTGCACCCGGACTGGTCTAACCTAAAACGTTCTGATTCCTGGTCTTTACATCTATTTTTTGTTTGTAAGATTGAAATTTAGAACAATTGAAACAATGCACCCTCTAAATCAATTTAGTTCGCTGTCTCGTATCATTTATCAATCTGAAGTTAGCAAACTAAACAAGACAGAAACTGGTACTAAAATAGACTATTTGTGAGATCATATTTCGAATTGTTCTATTAGTTCATCGAGTTCTTGATCAAGTTCAACTTCAACTTTTTCCCATTCAGGCTTCAAGGATGGAATGAAAAGATCTGAGAACTCAAAGAGTTAGTGAATTAGGTCGTGCATAGTATGCAATTGAGAGATTTTTCGTGTGTTGAACTGTCGAATGTACTTGATATCATTGTTTCTGGCCTCAGAAGCTTCTTCGGAATACATGCCAATTGGCAGCATAAAGTTCTCCATAACTTTTCCCCCATGTAGCAGTACTTTGTGAACTGAAGAAGGCATTATCATGGATATAAACTCACATACAGTTTTGCAGTCCTAAAAGCATACTCGTTGAAAAAGAGAGGAGGAATTTTTCCGCTACAGTTGTTTCTGCCACTTGATCGACATTCGAGAAAAACATGCGAGCCGTATTACCACAATTAGAGTTGCCAGATCCTTGAGTTGGTTGATTAATTATTATTGATCTTGTTTTGAAATTCGTTGCAAACTCTTTTCTTAGCTTCTTCCATCGTTTCCTCATCCTCTTTATTGAACATACTCAATTTGCACATTTATAACCGATAAGCAATATGGAGTAGACACTCCATGAACCTTATGCAGGCATGCAAAGTAGAAAGACCCAATTCAAAATTGGATTTCTTTCTTCTGTTTTATACACTCTAGATCATTCATTTATGATGGTGCTGCTTTACAAATGTAGCAAGTAGATGATGGAATATCAGTGAGAGCTGTGCAAACTTTTCCATCCAACATAGGTAGCTTTTCTATTGTAACTATGTAACCATTAGTCGCAGTTTTAATTTTGTTATGTCTTTACGGAATGATTATTCATACAATATTAAAACCAGTATGGTTCTAACTATTGAAAATAAATACATTGCCATTAGATGGGAACGTAAAAGATTAATTAATGATCAATGTGCATATCGTTTCAAAAAATTACAACGGTGTCATAGCAAAAGCTTATGCTATCCCTAAAGTCCACAAACCTAATTTAAGTTGGAGACTGTTTCTACTGTTGGTTCTCCCACTTACAATATTTCTAAGTATATTGCGAATATTCTAAAACCTGTTTCTAATAACACTAGTTCGTTTGTTAAACATAGTTGGGAATTTAAAGATATTTTCAAAAACATTAATGTACCAAAAAGTCATTCCATAGTTTCTTTAGATGTAGTGTCCATGTTTGATACTATCCCACTAGATCTTGCTTCAGATTGGATTAAAGGAAAACTTAATTTGAATCATAACTTAACCAAAATAATAACAAATGAATTATTAATTGCTACCAGAACAGTTTTTAATGGTATTGTTTTCTCCTTTAATAATAAATTTTACAGTCGTTCCTGATTTAGTTTTACAAGATTTTTAAAAAAACTTTTATAACAATTTTAATGTTTTCTAAATTTTTGACTCAAATTTTGACTTGAATTCTTCAAAATTGACATTGGTTTTCTATGTTCCTTTACGATGTTTGTTTTACTCTTCGAAATTAATCTTATCTCAGGTACAAATTTTAGATTAATTTATGAAATTATTCTTTTTATTTTTTCTGTTTAATATTGCCAATTTGAAATATTATTGTATTTATGTTCTAAAAAACGTTTAAAAAAGGTACGCAATTGTACCAAAACGTACGTAAAGGATGGAGAAAGAAATTTTTTAATTAATAAATTCTGAGCTGAAAAAATTTTCTTGGCTCAATTTTTATTTAATTGTATGTGGACCGTGAGACATAAAAAATGTACACTTAAAATTTTCGTTGTTGTTTAATCATTCTTAGAATTTCACATCCAATTTTTTGCAGTATTATAACACTTTCGGATTAGATTAGGTTATATTGACAAGTGTCTTTTTATTTTGAAAAATTAATTTTAATAGAATATTGAAAAAGATTTATGAATGAAAATTGAACAATTATAAATTCGTAAGGACCTAAAATTCGAATAATTTTACTTCTAATTCGGTCCCTTAGGGTGAAAAAAAAATAATAATTTGATTTTACTTTTTATAAATAAATGATTGCTTTTAAATTCAAAGAAAGGAACACCTTCTATCACAAATGTAAATTTCAAGTAACTAGTACATTGCGCGCACTACGAGCGCACCAATTACCCTTTCCTTATAAAAACAATTTACCTAAGTGGAAATACTTTGTTAAAAATTCATTTTTTTCATAATTCATCATTTTAGTTGGAAAATCTTTTTCTCTTCAAAATTCAATTATTTTGTTAACATTTTTTAACTACACCAAACTCTCGGTTTCAGTCCCCTCGGTTTCCGCCTTCCTAGAACTGCTCTCTTAGTGTGGTAGAAAACTAATTTTTTTGGTTCAAAACTAATTTTTTTTTTAATTGAAAATTAATTCTTCAACTAAAAATGTAACTATATCATGTTTGTTTCAACATTAATCTTCTTCAGTTGAAAATTCAACTATTTGTTTGAAAATTTCTGTATTTTGTGGTAGAATATTAATCTTGGTTACTAACTCACCTTTTTGGTCGAAAACTCAAATATCATGTTAAAAATTCCATTAGAAATTTAAATATTTCGTTGAAAATTCATGTATTTTGTTAAAGATTATTCTGTTTTTGGTAGAAAATTAATTTTTCTTTGGTTGAAAATAAGTTTGGTTGAAAATTGAATTATTTCACTCTAAATTTATTTTATTCGTTTAAAAATTTATTTTTCTAACTAAAAATTAAACTATTCAATTTAAGGCTCGCATATAATAGTTACATTGAACGAAGTGGACAATTTGCTGATATAATTCTGCAAAATATCAGTAAGTGTATTTCCATCATTTTTAGTGCTCCTGTGAACATGTGTGCGTATGTGTGGGTCTCCCCCCCTCTCTCTCTCTTTCTGTCTGTCTGCCTGTCTGTGTGTGTGTGTGTATGAATTTAAGCTTATTCATGATGTTTTGTGAGGTGGAGACGAGGTTGTTGTACAGGAGGAGTAGGAGGACGAAGAGGATTAACATAGAAAATATGAGGGAGAAGAGTTTCCTCAGGACGAGATTGATAAGGAGGATAAAAATAACGTTCCGAGAAGATGGTTCCTGAGTGATACTGTTCACGACGATGTCTGGGATAACTTGAAACAAAAATATCATACAAAAATGTCGTCCATTTTCATTTTCGTTTAAAAAATAAACTGAAATTATTTATATTTATTTCGACAAAATTGTTTATTCACTTTTTTTATTATTTTGAAACAGTTTAAAAAATTAAAACCTTTTTACGATATTCTTTTCGAAACTCTCTGTGCATTTTTGAGAGTTTTAAAATATATACTAAAATATGACCAAAAAAATCTGAACTAAAATGTGATAAGGTTTTTGTCTTTTAAATCTTTGTGTAATCTCTAGAACCATCGAAATCTATTAAAATTTTAGAAATATTTGTGAAATCTTTAAAACCTTTACAAAAATCATTACAATATTTTGAAATCTTTGTGAAATGTTTTTTTTTAATCTTGTTTCTTACGATATTCTGGTTTAAAATTATCTGTTAAAAAAAACGAATGAATAAGTAAGTTAAATTTAGTGTAAAAAAAAGCATTTTCTCTTTTGTTCCAAAAATTAAGTAAAATTTTTTTGATTCAAGTCAAGAGAATTATTCATACGCTTTTAGAATTTTAAAAGAGTATGAAGAATAAGATATTTTTATTACGATATTCTTGTTTAAAATTATCTGTACGTTGTTAAGAGTTTTAAAATATATACCAGAATATGAACAATAAATCTAATATTGAAATCTTTTAACTGTTTTCAAATATTTGAAATCTTTACGAAATCTTTGAAATCTTTAAAAATCTTTTGAAATCTTAAAAATATTTGTAAAATGTTTCAAGTCTTCAGTGAAATCATTGAAGAAATTGGAAATCTATGGGATTCCTTTTAAATCTTGGGGATTTTTCTTTGAAAGATTTGAAAATTAATTTGAAATATTAAAAATCGTTACGAAATAATTGAAATATTTTGGAATCTTTGTTATGTTTTTGTATCTTGTAAAATTTCGTTGAAATCTTTATAATATTTAAAAAAAGCATTATTTAAATCCTTGAAATGTTTTAAAATCATTGAAACATCTGCGAAATCTTTGAAATCTTTAAAATATTTGAAAATCTTTTGAATCTTTTAAACCATCGAAATCTTTTAAAATTTTAAAAATATTTGTGAAATCTTCAAAACCTTCACAAAAAACATTGAAATCTTTGTGAAATGTTTTTTTAAAATCTTGTTTCTTATTACGATGTTCTTGTTTAAAATTATCTGTACGTTCTTAAGAGATTTAAAATATATACGAGAATATAAACAACAAATCCAATATTGAAATCTTTGAATTGTTTTGAAATGTTCGAAACCTTAAAAATATTTGTAAAATCTTTGAGGTCTTTTGTGAAATTATTGAAGAAATTTGAAATGTGTGGGATTTTTTTTAATCAAATGATTATTGAAATCCTTGAAATGTTTTAAAATCATTGAAACCTCTGCGTAATCTTTGAAACATTTAAAATATTTGAAAAAATTTTCCACAAGATTTTCAACACATTTTTTATTCTATTCAGGTGAAACAAATTTTTTTCACTAAATAATATTAATATTTGACGGAAAACGAAAACGTAATGGATCTGGTTAATGTAGCGGATACCGAGAGGTTACGTCATCCCAGGGGGACGGCTCTCCTATAAAGGCCTGTAGAATAAATGTGTCATGAGATCTGAAGACGGCCGAGAGGCGGCGCTGGCTGTACTTTTAGGCCGAAGATTATTCAAATGCATGGGAAAAATACAAATTTAATTCATTTTAATTGTTAAAATACATTTTTTGCATATATTTATCTCGGAAAAATATTTTGTAGCATATCAAATATCCAATAAATTTAACAGTACTAATAAAAAGTGAAGAAAACATTATTTTGATGATTAAATACTCTTGAAATCTTTCAAAATTCTTAAAAACCTTCTTTTTCAAAATCTTCCAAAAATAAGTAGAATTTTTCCTAATTCTTTTTTCAAAATTCTGCAAAATGAAAAAGTTGCCTTAAAATCTTCCAGAAACTTTTCTGACAATTTGGGAAATCTTTTGAAAATGTTTAAAAATGTTTTTCAAATTCATCTTAAAATAAATTTGTCAAAATAAAATTTATTTCAGTATTCCCAAAAATCTTTAAAAGAACACTTTTTTATTCACTTGAAACCTTTCAAAACTCTTAAAAATCTTTTTCTTCTCAAAATCTTAAAAAATCCACATTTTGTTTTTACATTTCTTGAAATCGTTTCTAGTTTTAAATTATTCCTAAAATTTGTTCAAAAAATGTAAATATCTTTTAAACTGATTCGAATTTTTCATTAAAATAAAAAAATTGCTTTAAGATCTTCCAGATTCTTTTTCGGCAATTTTGGAAATCTTTTGAAATGTTTTGAAATCTTGTTTTAAGGAATTCTTGGACGTTGTTCGTCCCACTCCCCACTTACAGGGATACCACTCCTTACTATTCCTTCGTGGTATTTAAACTGTAAATATAGTTGAAACATATTTTTACCCACCTAAGGATTTAAGCATTTATATTTCCAACTTGAGGACATTCGAATAGTTATCAATTCGCTATAGCTAGTCGAAGCAACTAATTAGAGTAGACTCGGTATCCTTAATGGCAAGAAGGGACGTTTTCCTAGGCAAATATACACCGTTAACGAAGGAAGAGAAACCATCATGTCGAAGGAATGGAACAGCTATAGATGCAAGAGACTCGTTAAGACGCGCGCCGTTCAGACGTCTCTGAAGTGTGTTTCGCGCCTAGCGGCATCATCGTTAGGACGCCATCTTCAAAGCACTTTAAACCAATTGATTAGTTTCACATTTAATCACCCTCCGTCGATATAAATTTCCACTTTAGAGGCCATCCAGAAATTACGTAACGCAATTTTCCGGCAATTTTGACCCCCCCCCCCCCTACGTAATGCTTTTTCAACCTTTCAACTTCATTTTACAAACTTATTAATATATATTTACTATTATTCGTCTGATGAATTTGTGCCTGATTAAAAAAAAAAAACTTTTATTTTAATGCAAATAGTTAAAAACTCGATTTTTTCGCTGCTCAGCATCACTGGACTTAATGCGCGGGGGTAGTTGAAAACAAACAAAGATTATTTTCCTTTAAACGTAATTTTTAGAAACAAGTTAAATTAATCAATGCTCTATATTATGGATCCGATATTTCGTATTATTTTATAAATGATTATAAAAAAAGCTCAGTATGGGCATATGAAGAAAGAAAATAATTACTTTTTTCTTAATTTTTCTTTAATTATGTTGCCAATGATCTTTATTCAGGATATTTTATAATCCGATCATTTTTATTTATATTCTAAACAAATTTTGAAAACTAATTGCCAGTGCGGATGTATAAAGGCAGAGAAAATGCGCTTTTTCGCTTAATTTTCCTTGAGGTATATGGTCAATAATGTTTCATGATGTTAATTTAATCATAAACGAATTTTATGAACATATTTTCAGTGTGGACGTTTAATGATAGAAGAAAATAGTTTTTTTCTCTCTCGGAAAGATCCTCAAATTATGTTGCTAGTGACGTTTAGTAATTGTTGTTTATTTTAGTTTTCGTCATGCAGTATTTTTAGGAATCGTTAAAGATGGAAAGGACCCCGCACAAAGTACATAGGAAAATGTCTTTCGGTGGATTTGGCGGAAACTTGGTACTATTGTAGGTTATAAGGGGGCCAATGAAATATCCTTAATTTTTTTGTTAATTGACAGTTGTAGCGCTATACAGCGTCAAGCGCTTAAAATCAGTGCATATGATATATCTGCAATGCAGATATATCATGCAATGCAGGTCCTTATTTTTCGATTCTCCTTGGTCTCACCCCCCCCCCCTATTTTGTTCCAATGACAAACAAATGATCTCCGCCAAATTTGAGCAAAATCGGTTAATATTAGCACGTGCCTCAAAGGACTTAAAGTTTCTTATGCAATTAACATGGGGAAAACTATCGTCCAACTTCAAATGCATGTATTTTTTTATATTTTACCGGAATCCTTTGGCTCTGTGCAATTATGATCTTTGGACTATGTAAAAAAAACACATCTAAACGAAATTTTTTTTTCTAATTTACAAAATGGCGGACCCCTAAATTTGAACAAAAATTACAATTTCCACAATTGATAGCAAAATCTCGTATAATTCATGCAAAAGGCAGATTTATTTATCAGAAAGAACGTGATGACAATGAAATCTCAAAATTTTGAAAAAACTCGAGATGGCCACCAAATTATTTTTTTTACTCATTATTTTTCTGTTTCTCGATAATGTATTTTCAGGTGTCAATTGAAATACTACATTATTGCAAAGAAACATATTTCGGGATCTAAGAAAGTCAAAAATTTGAAAAATTCAAAAAAGCGCCTTATGAAATACGCTAAAACTCGTCTTTTTTAAGCTTTTCGTCCTAAAATCTACCAATTTTGAGGGAAAATTAATTATATTGTTACAAAGCTTATGGTTGGAAGTAGGTCTCGAAATTTTCACTAATGTAAAAATGGGTACTTTGTTACTATTTTCAAAAAGTTACGTAATGTTTATAAATTAATCGGTCTATAATTTGACCCCCCCCCCTCTCTGATGAGTCGTTCACAACCTTCAGATTTTTTTACTTCTGCAGACTTTGATAGTAATCTTCGAGCACTGCCCAGTCCACTGGATCTTGGCTAAAAAAGGAACTTAGAATCCCGAACCGTTGAAATAAATTCATAGTCTTGACTGAAACCATGTTTTCAATCCCACAAAATGTTTTCACAGATACGCGGGATATATCGCAATCTATTTCCTCATATTCAGAGAGATTTCTTAGAAACTCAAGATTACGATAAGGCGCTTTTAAAGCGTTAGACGCGCAGACCACGCCTCAAGGTCGAGGGGCTATTCACTGAGTGCAAATGAGTGCAGATTTCGAAGAATACGCGATCTTGCGTCTGAGTTGAGATGAGTGAAGCGGAACAAGTCAGAGTTGGCGAGAATCGGAGATAACTGGAAAGAATCGAAGAGAATCGAGAAGAATGCGGATGAATTTAAAGAATACAAGAAGATCAGGAAGAGTACGAAATGAGTTTTCTATTCTGGCTCTGAACTTCTTTCTTTTTCAAAACTTCTTTATATTTCTTGAATAAACTCGATTTTTTTTCCAAATTTGGTAATCGTGCAAAAAACCTACTACTTTCTTTTTCGAAATTTTAAGAAATCATTTAAAATCATGCAAAATAAAAACAATTTCCCAACAATCTTTCAGATTCTTGAATATGATTTTGCATATCTTTTAGAATATTCTATTAAAATATTTTTTGAAAATAAAAAAAAAACATTTTTAATTTCCTATAAATCTTTAGACAATTTTTTCTTCGAAATCTTTAAAAATCGATTTTGCTTTAAATTTTATGAAATCTTTGCAAAACTTCTTAAATTTTCTATAACTAACACGAATTGTTTCTAAAATTTTGTAATCTTGCAAAATTGAAAAATTTTGCTTTAAAATTGTCTACATTACTTTTCGAAATTTTAGAAAATTTTTTTATATCCTGCAAAATAAAAACATTTTACCAAAAAATCTTCCAGATTATTGCTCGTCAGTTTTCGAAATCTTTTTATATGTGCGTGCAATTTCTCATTTATACATGTTTTTTCGGGTTGTTTAGTCAAATGTTTTTTTTGTTGTAATTTTGGGCTTTGTGTGTTTCGATTTGCAGAAAAGTGATAAGTACACCATACAAATAATTAAATATTTCATCAAAATGTGTCAAAATGTTGTTAGTACATCATAATGTCAATTGAAAAAATAGTTTGTAACCTATACATTTTTTGACTTACTCAATTTAACAGTATACTTACTTCTTCCTTTTATGTTCACAATTGATTTACTTTCCAATTAAAGATTTCGCAAAACACCATTTACATATATTTATTATGTATTTATTTCGCGCAGTCTCACCGTGACATAACCTCACTACATTATTTATACGTTGACGTGTAACATCAAACTTTTTTCACTTAAATGTTCTCTGTGAAGAGAAGGAGATAGAGTTAAATAATACATTTGTATTGTATTTTTTACTAACAAAATATTTTTGATAGAAAAATATTTAAATCTTATTATCAATTGTCTAAACATTAATTTATTTTGTTGCTATGTACTGTGAGATCCTTCTGAGCGATTAAAATTAAAAAAAAATCGTTTTATTTATGTTGGTACTTTTTACCCCACCGCTATGAACTTCTTATCCCACGTGTGGGGCAAGAAGTACAATTAGACAACGTTTAGGAAAAAATATATAACATAATGGATGGAATGCATATAAATTTATTATGATTATAATTTGGAACTTTAATGTCTTTCATATATTTTAAGGCAATGCCTCATTTCGTTTGGACACAGTCTTATGAAAAGTAAATTTTGGCACTTTTAGCCCGGCGCTCCCCTACTGTAGTATTTTTAAAATGAACAAAGTTTTTCTCATATAAACAAGGTAACAACTTTTTTTTAATCTCTAAACTAAAAAAAACACTTCTAAATGGCCGATCTAGCTCAAAATTATATCAGACAGATTATACTTTTCGAGATCTTGTGAACAGAAAAAGTTACACACACAAACATTTTTTTAAATTGTATTCTTGAGCTCCTGAAGTCGAATAAGTTGAATTATATCGAAATATGTTAAAAAAATAGATTTGAAAATTTAGATTCTTACAAAACCTCGCTCTACTAGGAAATAATTTGATAATTAAAAGAGTATAATTGAATGTATTATCATTTTCAGGTATTACGTTCTCATTCAATATACAAGTTTATAATACAAGTCTTTTATCATGATCAAAGAAAATGGATCAGCCCGATTCTTATCAAAGTTTTATTTCTTAATAAGTATACTTATACTTACATCAACAATAAATACAAAACAATCCTCTATGAGGAAGCATTTTGGTTATGAAATGATCACAATTAGAGATACGAGGTGTAATGAATGTAGCCGAACTATACTTTATTGCAGCAGTCTTTAATTTATAATGTAATTAAGAACAGGGCTTCAGTGTCCTGTTTAATAACGAGTGAGGATTATAAACTAAGGCCCTGTTCTCAATTACATTATAAATTGAAAGTTAATGAAATTGCTTATTTGAACAAAATATGAAATTTCAATAGAACAGGCCAGTGTGAGCTGAAATATTTTCTGTCGTTTCCAAAATTTCCATCGAGATATCATTTTTCGTTTGAAAATAACAAGGTGAATAAAAATACACGGTGTACACGGTAATTCTGTAATTTATGACGCACAAAATATAATTTGTCCTACAGTGGAACACTCGAAATTTGAATCGGTCAATAGTGACTGATTGGCAATCAATTTTGACTTTTATAAACAACTTGAGTTCTACAACGAAAAAACAGTCATAATCATTTGAGTAAATACTTTTCAGTGATCATTAAGTTATTTGGAATTATCTAATCATTAACTTCTGCTGATTAAATCATTTATTTTTGATGATTTATTTAATAGATTTTGTTGAGGGGATCAGTCAATTTAACTCATAAAATCAGTACTTTCCACATTATAAAGTTCTGAAAAATTGACTCATTTAAGTAGATATAAATTTGCACTCAATGAATCATTGAACTTGATTAAAAAAAGTAGGGGAAAAATGGAATTTTACTTACAAAATTGTTGAGAAAATTGCGGGAATTTTTGAGTGTATATTCGGGTGCCCAATAAAAATTTGAATTTTTTCAACGCTACCACCTACTATCGGCGAGAAAATTCGAGTCCTCTGGCTTTGACGTTAAAAAAGTAAGTGAAGAAAAAATGGTAGCTCACGTGGGGTGATCGCTAGAGAGATTGATCAGCAGCCTGGGTCGGAGCAGTGTTGCGGAATTAACGTGTTATTTAAATACGTAACATGAGAATTCTAGATGAATTTAAAATATCTATACCTTAAACCTATATACCAATCTACCCTTCACCTGTATACCCATCCACACATCACTACTTTCCAGCCGAGCAATTCACGCCTACCCCAGAAGGGAAACGGCTTAATGATATAATAGTAATACAAAGTATATCATTATAAAAAAATTTTGTTTTTAATTCTGCACTTTTGGTAAAAAGCAACATAATGTAATATAATAAATAAAAATAATTTACTCTGGTGGTAAATATATAATTATTGTGCACTTTGCAGTTAGTGCTAAAGGTAACTCCTTGAGTAGAAACTTCAATTGTAAATCGTTTTAGAAATTGCTAACTTTCATAATTGATCGACGCGCAACGTGCACCGTTAAAGTAACTGTTAGGTGCACCCGCTAAGAGGGCGCAAGTATCAGCGGAGCGTGATGATCTAGGATTAATTGGCGTGCAAATCGAATTTATTCCAATTCGATATAAGAATTTTGCAGTAAACTACTAAAATATAGTTCTTAAATTTTGGGTTACTTCCACTCCGAAAGAAGGAATGTCCTCGTCCAGCCTCGGACTTGACAAAACCAATGTTGCTTCTCAGGCTCCCATGCCGTGACTAAGTTTTCGAATTTAATAATTTAATTTTATTGTAAAACTGAAGAATGAATTTTTTATAGAAATAAAAAGGGTATAAGACAATGAAAACAATTAAACTTTCGCATTTCAACTGTTATGTTTTAGCCTTTCATATCAAAATTATTCGAAGTCCGATTTGATAATTTTAGAGAGAATAGAAACAAAGATTACCCGTCGCGAGTCATTCAAAATCTGATCTCGGAAATCGATGGTGTTCGAGGGCTCCCCTATCGCGCAGCGATCCATACATCTCCCGCGTAATCCTATTCTCAGTCTCAATCATTCTTGCAGCCAATCATAACCCTGATTTTAGCCCATCATAGGCAAAGCATGATCTAACCCTTACGTAAACTCGTGGCCGAGTTAGCTTCCTAAAAAAGTCTCATTAAGCACGTTCCCTCGATTTTGGCTTAAATCTCACTTTATGTTTCACTATCCAAAACTTCAAATAATTAATGGTAAATTTCCTTTTGAGATTCATTCGAAACACGCTCTCTTCATTCCCACTTCCGTGTTTTTAAACTAAGCTGAAAATAGCATCTAAAACAACAAGCATTTCATTCGAAGAAAACACGTGCAACACATTAAATCAAAAAAGAATGCAAATTCAGAAATTGCTTAAGCTATTGAGTCAGTTCGTGTTTCTAAAATAACACGTCTGTTTCTATATATTTAATTTACAAACCCTTTTAACTTGATTCATTTCATTATTAATTTACTGAATCCGCATGATCCTAAAATCATCAGAAATTTATATTCAAACAGCTCGGGCTATTTTAGACGTCCGTATTAGATTTTGAATAAAGAAGCATGACATTTATTGTAACTTATTCCAAATTATCAAAAATTCAATACCAAAAATTGCTTGCGATTTTGGTTAATTTACGGTAATTTTAGAGGTCATTTTCGGTCACTTACTACAAATTGCCAAAAATTTAATATAAACATGTCTATAATTTTGCGGAAATTTTCGGTCATTTGTGGTAATTTTTCAGGTAAATATGGTAACTTAACATAAATTGCCCAAAATTTTTTTTTTATTTTCCATCAATTTCCGGAAATTGATTTAAATTTTCGGTAATTTATGGTAATTTTTGAAGTGAATGTGATAACTTATCATAAATTAGCTAAAATTCATATTCAAAATATTCATAAATTTCCGGAAAATGAACATTTTCGGTAATTTACGCTAATATTACTAGTAATTTATGTTAACTTAAAATAAATTACCCAAAATTCCATTAAAAAATTTCTATAAATTTCCGGAAATTTTCGGCAAATTACGGTAATTTTATCAGTTATGTACTTTCCATAAATTACCGCCAAATTCTATTATCTGCTACCAAAATTTTCTCACAGTTGTTACGGTGACTGGGCTGTTAATCATATAATGCGAGCTCATAGATGTATAATTTTCATTATTCACATATGACGCCGCTTTTCAGACCACAGGGAGTAAAAATTACAGCTTCGACTTCGCTCCATAGGCGTCGAAAAGGGCTGATATCATGCATGTGTCATCAAAAGCAGTGAGTTGCACTGAGGCTTCACGGCAGAAGTAAAACTTTGATGTATTAACTTTGAAATTCTTCGTGAGGAATCATCATGCGATATTAGGGGATCGCATAGTAAGAGAGTACAGAGAGAGGGGGCAGGAGGGAGCAGCGCTCACACCCATAATACTGTGGCTCGGGTAAACAGGTATTGCTGGCCTATATGATATTATATTATACTTTATCATATTATATCATATCATACTGTATCATATTGTATTATATTGTATCATATAGTGTGTTAGTGTATCATATTGTATCATATTGTATTATGCTGTATCACTTTGTGTCATATTGTAAAATATTGCATTATATTGTATTATACTGTATCACGTTCCGCCATAATACACCATATCGTATCGTGCAGTATGATATTGTATCATGACGTATCATATTGCATCATACTGTATGATACTGTATCATATTCCATTATATATATATATATATATATATCCCATTTTCTATGTTTCTACATTCGCGACCCTTTTTCTTCGTCTCAGGTACACATAAAATATCTAGTTTCCTTACGTCCATAGTTTCTCCTTGTTCTCTTATCTTAAGATCATTCACTCCTCTAGCATTTCAAACACCCAGTCTCCATTCATCGCCTGACACTCGACCTTTACGTTTACCGTGTGTATGCATTTCGTCTATCAAAGTTTCAGTCCATTCCGAGGCTATTCTATTTTTGGTATTGTTATTCATGGTTTAAATTGTACACCCAAATACCACCTTTCTGCTTGTATTTTGTTTTTCGAGTCGAAAATCATGTCCGAGTAAAGAAGTGATTCGCCGTACGGTGGAGAGTCATTGTTGTAACTTCAGTCCAACCAAAACTTCTGTTACAGGGGCAGGGGGGGCAAGGAAAGGAAACCGAGAATCGCAATTGGTTGATGTTTTATGCTGACAAGGTCATCAGTCTTTAGCAGCGTTGTATTAGATAGGTGTTCAAATGTTCCCGTCAGCCAATTTCTGGCCTACCTCTAGGCAGGGAACCAAACACTTTTTTTTAAATTTCTTTTTTATTAATTACTGTTATAAAATTCAACGGAAATCATTAAATTAATCCCTTTCTTTCTTAATTAATTAATTCCATTCAAACTACTAAAATCAATTGTTAATTCCCTCGAATATTTCAAAACAACTTCAAATCACTATAAATGGGTATTTTGAAACAAGAAAAAAAAACAATAATAGGTTTTAGTGAAAAATACCCCCCCCCACAATAGCTTTATTATCATATGAGACGCGTAAAAGTCTAAATTTTTATTAGGAGAAGAAATTCAGCGTTATTCCTCTTCAAAAGCACGCCCGCGACTGATTTTGTGAACAAAGGGTACCCATGTGTAACGGGTCAGTTTACAATAACGTCTTTTTTTTCAAGTTAACTGTTGGAAATATTGAGTGCTTTAAGGGTGTTGGTTCAATCCGACTTGGAATTTTTTTTTGTATAGGTACGTCACTGAATCAATATATAATTTTTCTCAAGCATTTCAGAACGAAAGAAAGAAAACTTGTCAAATATGTGGGGTTTTGCGAGATCCGCGGATCAGTAAAATGTATAGAAATTAAGCCTTTTGCTGGGGCAATTATTATTTATACAGCAATTATAAATTTTTCGGAAGGAAGCAATCTGCAGATAGCAGAAGACAGCATTTGAACGGCGAAAACCGTTCGCAAATTTATTTTTTTACTCATAATTCTGACATCACGGAAGCATTCTGAGGAGCTATTGATTATTTGAAGACCCACGACTTGATGATGGTGAACCTAAATTTTGCGATATACGTAGCGAAATGGAGAAAAGTGGGTACAAACTTGAGATGTCCTGTGCATGTGAAGATTATAGGATTGCAGTTGTGAGCAGCAAAGCAAACACGTCACACAGCCCACCTGTTAAAACCGTGCTCCCATGCTCTGAAGTTCGAAATCAGTGATGCCCATGTGGGCGCCATTGGCTACTACGCTTGCGTTCGGGCAGCGCCCTGGTTGGCCGTATTTGGCGCGCAATTCAAAATTGGATCTTTTCAGCATACATAAAAAATATTGACAACATTATAAAAAAGTAGCTTGAATCTTTTTTTCAACAAATTTCTTCTTACATTGAATGTTTTGTGAAATATAAGTTATTCTTCGGATGTCAAAGAAAATAAACTGTTAATATATGTGTTATACATTTTTTTCTTGTCTAAAATCAAAATTTGTACATGTTATGTACATTCTTGTGTATTTTTCAATTACAAAAATTGTTTTTAATTCCAATTTTAAATAGCATCACTGGTCCGAAACACACATTGCCAATCGCGAAATCGGGACGCCCTTTCTTATCGACCGTGAATCCAGGCTTCGAGTCTCAGCGGCAGTTTTGAATTGAGAAATAAAAATAAAAAATGTGATTAAAAGTGACTACAAAACATTCAAATAGTTTTTGCATACAGCATCTGCAAATGCACCAATATTATGGATAATCCAATTTATGATTGTATGTAAATTTGTCCACTTTGAAATTATAATTTGAAAATATTAAAATTGTAATTTTAAAATTATAAATTTATCAAGTCATCCAGCAATAAATTTCAAAACCATCAATTTCGAATTCTAAAATTTCCAAATGGGTCCCTCTGCAAATTTATTTATAAATTCCAAGTTTATCAATTCGCCTAACTATAAATTACGATATTACCAAATTTTCCATATTCATAATTCCAACATTACAAAACTGGCAAGTGTCCACTTTTCTTTATAAATAAAAAAAATTACCAAGTCTCCCAGCAATAAATTTAAAAACCATCAATTTCGAATTCTGACATTTTTAAATTACGACCTCTGCAAATTATGAATATGGAAAATTTTGTAATATTGACATTTATAGATGGGCGACTTGATAAACTTAAAATTGATAAATAAATTTGCAGAGGGCCTCATTTGCAAATTTCAGAATTCGAAAGTGATGATTTTGAAATTTTTTGCTGGGTCACTTGATATATTTTTTATTTACAAAGAAAAGTGGACACTTGCCAGTTTTGTAATGTTGGAATTATGAATTTGGAAAATTTTGTAATATCGTAATTTATAGTTGGGCGACTTGATAAACTTGGACTTTATAAATAAATTTGCAGAGGGCCCCATTTGGAAATTTCAGAATTCAAAATTGATGGTTTTGAAATGCATTGCTGGACGCTTTCTTACTGAGTAAGTAATTATCCATACAAACGAAATACATACTTGCTGTGTAGAAATTTTATTGAAGAAATAAAGCCGGGCTTCAAACAGGAGCCTATCAACTAAAACTTCGATTTCTAAAAAAAAAGAAGGAATTCACCTCAATTTAAATCAATAATCAAATAAATGTTTTTAACTGAGGTCACATACCTTTCCACTTGAGACTGATTAAAAAAATTTCATACGGAGGAAACGAGATCTAACTAATTTTTCTGCTAAAATCGCTTTTGTATGACGCACGTTTTGTTCGAGTTTTTGGAAAATTAAACACAATTTTCTGATGGCCCGGTGCATAGCTGTACCCTTCCCCCGGATGACGTTTGAAAGATGAATCGGATTCGGTTGCGCTTTGGCACACGTTTTTAGGGACCTGAAAGAAAGATTGAGTTCATTAATCACATTTTTTGACCAAAGGTTCTGGTTTCAACTACCAAAAAAATATAATGAGAAATTAAATATTTCATTTTGCAGTTAAATCAAAGTCAAATTATGCAAGATACGAAAAAAGATGAGTTGATAAAAGTTTTGAACCCAAAATAGATCTACAAATTCGATATTACTCACTTTTTCGAAGGGTGCGTAGTTTTCGTTTTGTTATTAAAAAAGCAACATGAAAAATAAAAATCTACTCGGAAGTTTGAGCACGCCTAGAAACGCGTATATGCCGAATCTCGGAATGCCTAAATGAAATTTTACCAAAAACGTCCCTTTTAGATCCCAGTTTCTTATGCATCTTCAAATATTCTGGTTTTTCTACATAATTGAGTACAGTTTAAGATTAAATCGAATAAAGCTCTGTAGGCTTCGAGGTAAACATTCTCATCGTGGCTCTTGTGCTTCGCGCTCTATTTTTGTTATGCTCAAAATAGGAATTTTTTCACAGCATTTTTTATGGTTGAACAAAAACTCATAGAAGTATTCTTTTAGACTTTCATGAATAAAACCACAATGAGAATTCCTGTCAAATAAAGGTCAAACAAATTTTGTAGAACTTTTTAAAAGCTGAAATTCCTCCTCAGAACTTTTTTCCTTGTCTCATGTCGTTCGGCTCAAACTTTGAATTATTAATTTTCTTATAGTATATTCGACAAATAAAACCAAAATGACAAGTCCTATCAAAAAATGGTTAAACGGAATTTTTCAGTTTTGCAAAAGCCATAACTTTGAGACTTTTTCCGTATTCTGCGTCGTTTAGCTCAAAATTTGAATTTGGATTTTTTAATACCATTTTTGATAAATAAAATAGAAACTTCAAGTCCTACCATATTATTATATTATCATATTATACTAAATATAAAGGAATAAGAAAATATAAAAAATAACCTAAATTAATGCTTACATCGCTGTAAACATTTTATATTCTTTTATTATAAAACCTGAATCACTTATTTAAAATTTAATTTGAAAAATTTCAAATGAATAAATAAATATGTTTCCTATTTTTATTGTTACAGTCAGCGCAGTTATATTCTCAGCCACCTTTGCGGAACCAAGAATAAATGCGAGTATTACTTTACTTCAAACAATTTTTTTTCAAATTCCTATATTGTATATTCTTTATATTTAGAATATTAACCATTTCTTTCTCAACTCGGAAAGAGTAGCATTATTATAAGGAAAAAACGCAAAGGTATGTTGTTTAAGGTGATTCTACGAGTAGCGCAGCCCTACAATAAAAAGCCAGAAAAAAGTCAGAACTTCTGACCATTTGTGACGATTTCTGACTTTTTTTTAGTAGGGTGAACATAAGTATTGATATTTTTTGAGTTGCTTTCAAACAATATTAGATTAAATAAGACGCACTCATGAGGCTAAGCCGGCAAAATACAAGAATTTATGGAAAATAACCGCAAATTGATAAACAACTTTAATGTAGGGGAGACCAGGGCAGGTTGGAACACGGGGTAGGTTGAAACAAGCGAATTAATTTAAAATGTTTCAAATAAGTTTCGCCATCTGTCGTGAATATCGAGAATCTGCTAGAGACCGATCACCAAACGAGTTTTTGTTGTTTTCGTCTCTTATTGGCGGAAAATATAACACTTTTTTTGCATTTTATGCAGGTTAGGTATTTCTTAGTTCACTCAGATATTTCGTTCTGCAGTTCTTATAAAGTACCTGAATTTAGTAAGTCGTACTTGTTCTAGGCGCGGATTTAATACTCTCTAAGAATAGGAAAAAGTCAAATTTTTCAATTTTTTTTGTACATATTTTTGTAAATTACGCTTGAAGCGGGTTGGAACACATTATTTGCCTGAAAAATGGGAGGCTGTTACCAGAGTACCTCAAAGAAAGGCTGAAACAACTGGAACCAAGAGAAAAAAAATATTTTAATAGGTCTTAATTAGGATAAAATTCGATAAAATCGAACAGTAAAGAAAGAGACCATGACATAGCTCACGTGGAAATGTTCGGCGGAAAGTATTTGACGGAAACTCTATGCAAATTCCAGCTGCAAATTCCGTTGACTTTCCGTGAAAATTCCACTGGCTTTTCGTGTGCAAATTGCAGCCTGTAATGAATCCAGGAAGTTTCTAACTAGCACTTTAATAGCATTACCTCTATCCTTGGTCGATACCGGGAGGTCTCGACCGTCGCGTCGTCTCAACACATGCTGTTTGCATTAGGCGTACGAAACAAAAATTTTCCTCAAAGAATTTCAAATAAGGATAGGTCGAAATTCAGTGACCCCAAAAACATATGTAAAAGGTTTTTGAAGTTTGTGGAACGGCTTTTCCTGTGTTTGACCTTGAAATAACCTTGAATCTGAAGCGTTGGAGGTAAATGGACCTTGTATTTCGATTCAGCGACCCCAAAAACATGTGTAAAAGGTTTTTTAAGTTTGTGGACCGGCTTTTCCTGTGTTTGACTTTGAAATGACCTTGAACCTGAAGCGTTGGAGGTAAATGGACCTCGGATTCGTATTCAGCGCGTCAAAATACATTAGGATAAAGTGATCTTGTCAAATAGTCCTCACCTTTTTTTTTGTAAACCAGTGTTATCAATAAAATGGAAAAATCAAGTAAAAATGTGTAAAAATATGTTAAACGTAATTTATTATACTTTCCATATTTGTACACATATTTTTCACATTGTTTATCCACTTTATTGATGAATATATTCAATTTCAAAATTTCTCACATATATACAATTCATATATAGGACACACACGCTACACATTGATGCTTTTCGTTCAAGTTGTGGCCAACTGCTGGCGCTGTGCTTCTTCATATTTCTACCATTGACTTGATAGAGCCTGACTACATTATCGATTGTCACTTTTTTCCTGTGAGTACGGGAGCCTGATCTGCAACCATTTTTTTTCTGCGAGGACACAAGGCGTAGGGCATAAGTTTCGTATTCTCCAAGATGTGCTAAAGGGCGGCCGCCAGAGCGGGGTGCAGAGCCACCAGATACTGAGCACCCCATCCAAATAGAGCACTTTTCAGTTGTTAGCCTTCTACAGGATGCGCGTGACGTCGGAGACCGTGATGGATAGTAGGTTGACCAGAAAAAAACACTTTTTATTTTTTTAGGAGCTGAAGGCAAATAACGGTACTTCATGTGATTGCAGAAGCCAGATTTTTACATACGCGAATGTGTCTGTGTATGTGTGTATGTATGCATGCGTGTAGATTTTTAGACTGTCAGCACGATAACTTTCGAAATAATTCATAGATTTGATTGGGCTTTGGTATACTCTCAAAGTGTCCTAAAATGAAGGTCAAGTTAGTTAGTCAGCGATTTCGGATGAAAATTCGAAAAGTTAGAGCATTTTGAAAATTTTTGATGGCATGTTTTTTCGAAAGTTTCAAATTACATGTGCGGCTGTTTATAGTACACAAGAATTCAAACAATTTATTTCAATGACATTTTTTGATAAAATGAAAATTTTTAAACTTACAGCATTTTCCATATCCAAAAGAGGAAACTAAAATTAACATTATCAGCCAAACAACGCAACACACGGAAAAAAGTCAATCCAAAAAAAGTGTTTCTTTTTGTGCGCCCTACAGGATTATCATAACGACTTTTTGAATTTCCTCGAAAAATCGAAAATTCTCATTTTTATTGCACAAAAAATAATGAAAAATAAAAAATTTAATTCCACGGTCAAAATATACAAGATACAACAAATGATGATTGAGCAAAAACTGTGCATTCCAAAAAGATCTACAAATTTGTTAGTGGGCACATTCTCATCAAAACTTTGATTATTTCATTTTTTTTTCATCTTGCGTGTGGGTTTTCAAAATATTTGATTTTTCTCATGTCCTCAATACTATTTGTCACGACTAAAACAATAGAATAACCATGATTAATGCTCATGGTACTTGAAAATTTGTATTTTTACATTCTCGTCTAGAGAAGGTATTAGATGTGTGTAAAATTTCCCCCCCCCCCCCCGTTTTTTTGTCAAATGTCCACGTTTTGAGACCCCTTGAACCCAAAAAACAGGTTTTTACGAATGTGTCTTTCTGTCTGTCTTTATGTATGTATGTCTGTCTGTCTGTGAGCCCGATAACTTTCGAAGGAATTAACCTATTGAATTGGCCTTTGGTATCCTATAGATGAAAACTCTTAACCTCCATTGCAGTTTTATGGTGGGACATGTCGTGGTAATCGCCATTTTATAAGTTAAAGGGTGACCTCTTTTTTAAACGTAAAATTAATGGAACTAAAAAAGTATATTTCTAATTTTATAGACCGCAGACAACTATTTCGATTTATTTATTTTAACTATTACTTTCAATGTGAGTTGTTATTAAAAATATTATATCTTTGGTTGTTATGACTGACTTTCTCAATACACGGGGTAAAATAAAATGTATTTCAATAATTATTCTACATTTCTAATCCAGTCGCAGATGTTCTTCTTTATCATGATATGCGCGTCATCTTTCGTCAGATATTATTGTATGTACTATATTCTACTCGATTAGATAAGATGAATGACAAAATAGTCTCAGTCCGTGGCGCCACCGCAGTGATATTCTAAGTACAATCCCTCTTAGGGCCGATTCCACCATCTCTGATTAAATCCATGGATAACTAATCATGATTATCTTTTAATCATCGATTTAATCATGATTAACTTTCGAAACGTTCCACCATGAATTTTTAACCTATGATCAAGTAACCGTATACCTTGTTCGAAATAAATTCTAGTTTTTGCGTATTTCTGTTACAACTTCGATTTTGATTGGCTGAGTCACGAAACTTGTATTCGAGCGCCATCTCTGGCCCGCCAAACCAAATAGATAGGCCTCTGACGTCACAAATGATGCATTCTTTACTTGCTTTGCTGAAGTATCTCCAAAATAATATTAATCAAATTAATTAAGTGAAGCGGTGTTTTCTTAAGCGAAAAGAAAAGGAAAAATAATATTTTGAGAACATATTAAGACCGGTTAGAAACCAATTTAAAATAAGAATCCTATTAGAAACCAGTTAGGACCATATAAGATTGCATCTGCATCCTATACGTTTTCTAAACGGCTTCTATTGATATCTAACTATCATTTTTACTAGGGTGGGACCACTCATAAGTTTTAATAGAACACCCTCATCATCCCGAGGGAAATTTTCTACCTGCGGATTGACCGTCGACATTTTCATATGATAATATATTAGTACGCTATTTATTTGGAAATCGCAGGCGGCACGGACGCGACTTGTTTACGTCTGCTTGCAACTGCTTGAGACTGCTCACGATGCGTCTTTGTTTGAAACAATCGGAATGGAATACATAGTTGAAACGCTTAGAAAGTTGGAATTCAGATTCTTGGAACAACAAACTTCGTGTTCTTCGGTTGAAATAAATCATGTGGCCTAAGAACATTGCTAGGACGCTAACGATTGCTTCATCGTCGTTTCGTCAAATTTAAATTTTTTATATAAAATTTTTTTCATTCAAATTTCAAAAAGCATTTTATTTAAATATCGGAAAATATTTGTTACGTCCCTGGATCTGCTGTCGAATTTCATTCCACTGTAGCCATTTGCTGATTTGTTCAAAGAGAGTTCGAAATGCTGCCGTTGACCCTGGTGGACCGGCCGTAAGCAAGCATTACACTACAACGTGATACTGAAGTAATGCTAAAGTAATGCTAAAGTAATATGGCATTATAATTATTAAAAGAAGTAAAATAATTATGTAAAGTATTGCAAGTATAATAAGTTAAAATTCACGTTAAATGGTCAGCAGACTGCAATGACAGCCACATTATTTGTTCATTTTTTAACGCTGAAAAAGAAACTTGTTGCAATTACGGAATGGCCATTTAACGTAAATTTTAACGTGTTGATAAAATTGCAACAGTTTACATATTTACTTTGTTTCTTTTATTAATTATAATGTCATATTACTTTAGCATTACTTTAGCATTACGCTGTAGCGTAATGCTTGTGTTTGGCCCGTCCGCCAGGGGAGTGGTGGAAACCACTACCGAAAAACTAGGTCAAGTTTAAATAAAAGCACCATTGTTTATGTTCACTAAATCACAATATTTATTCAATGGTTTATTTAATTTTACTGTTTACAGATGGTTGATGCACACTATTGCAATAATTAATCGCGAAACGCGTCGCGTTACAAAGTTGTATTTATTTGAGTCTTTGATTTACATTGAATCACAAATTTTATAAGTTCAAAATTACAGAACTGAAAGTCGAAGGTTCGAAGTTGTTTTCATCGGTTTTCGAGATACAGAATCTGCCCTTTTTTATCTGTGCGTGCTTTTTTTATAACCTTCGAATGGGAGGAGACTTATTTCCTCTCTGCGGCCATGAACCAATCACATTGCTCACGTCACGGAATTTTACTACAGATTAGACAATAAGAAGGTAGGTCAATTTACTCCGCCTACAGGATATGAGTCATTCGATGATTGACATGTCTAAACGTAAAAAAGTCTAAATAATTCCAAAGCGCATTTTACATCCAGTGTGACTGACGCTATACACTCATATTAATGATACTAAATTTAGACCTATGACCACGAAGTACTACAAGGAGACCACACGCCATGTATTTCACCTGGCGACATTTCGCGATCGCCTGTCCTCCGATTTTCTCCATAGCGAGATTTCTTCCCAGATGAGAGCGCCTCTTCAGGGGAAATTTGTAACTAAATTGTCGTCTGCTACTATAGGAATCGTAATTCCTTAATTTGCCACTTGAGGCGCTCTCATCTGGAAAGAAATAAAAATCCGAGGATAGGCGATCGCGGTTGTGGGCTGTTTCCCACCATCTCCGTCACAGGCGTGCGGTCTCCTTGTAGTACTTCGTGTCGCAGACATTACATTTGTTCCTCAGGTCCCAATGGAACGTTCCTGGAACATTCCCAACCGGCGGACATTTTACACCTCCCAGGAACTTTCCTGGAACGTTCCGTGCTATTGGGGAAGACATGCTTATCGCATTGTTTCCCGCAAACTGTCCAGGAACCAATATGGCGGTTGCATATTTATGTGTAATATAGTAGGACCCTAGCAAAGGTATGAAAAGGAAAAGGCCTTAATTCACTACTACTTCGTTGTTTGATTCTCATCCCTGATAGTAGCAGACGACATGCATGACGTATGCGCGCAAGCACACGTGAAATCGTCCAGTCCTGTCCACGTGTGACTGCGTGACGTTTGACATGTCAGTCGATGTCGATAGTAATTTCAAACATAAAACAACTTTGAGCAAAACAAAATAATAAAAGTATGGAAGCACTTTATCATCAAACAAATAAAGTAGTCCAAGAAACGCAACACCTGTTTTCACTGTTGGAAAGAAAACCACCAAAATTAGCCATTCAAGCAGTGGAAAACGACATTGAAACAAAAATTAACCTTATTAATCGGTAATTAGACAGATTTATTCATCATTTTTTATTACAGTGGCTCTGTTTTCGTCTAGAAATATTGTTCTTCCTAAAAAAATGATCTATTTAAAAAGCATATTATGCATTTCACATGCATTTATTGGCATTTGCATTAACATTAATATAAAATGGGTGGAGTATTGAGCTCCGGCAAATTTTGCCGTATTTACAGTTTCTAGTCCGGCAAATTTTTGTGTCAATAAGGAACTTTCTGTTCCAATAATATTTTTTGCTACTTTGGAAAAATAGTACAACAAGAACTTCTTTAAAATTTGAATTTCTCCAACAGCCAAAATAACTACCAATGAAGAGTCGACAATCCCAGTGCACTGGGTCCCGCACCAGGTAGTTTCGCATGTATTCTGCAAGACAATTTTTGACATTTAAACTGTTTCAACAGCCAAGATAACTAACAGTGGTAAGTCGATAATCCGGGTGCAGCGGGTCGAGCAGCAGGTAGTTTAGCACGTATTCTACAAGAACTTTTTTAAAATTCATATTGTGACAACATCCACAATAACCACTAATGATCAGTCGACGATCCGGGTGCACCGAGTCATGCATCAAGTAGTTTAGCACGTATCCTGCGATAAATGTTTAAAAATTTAAATTTTTCCAACAGCTAAATTGACTAACAGTGGCGAGTCGACAATCCGGGTGCACTGGGTCGAGCACCAGGTAGTTTAGCACGTATTCTACGAAAACTTTTTTAAAATTTAAATTCCTCCAACAGCCAAAATAAATACCAATCATCAGACGACATTGCCGGAGCACCGGGTCTCGCACCAGGTAGTCTATCATGTGTACTACGAGACATTTTTTAAAATTGAATTTGTTTCAACAGCCAAAATAACTAACAATGGTGAGTGGAAGATCCGGGTGCACCAAGTCAGGCATCAGGTAGTTTAGCACGTATTCTACGAGAACTTTTTTAAAATTCATATTGTGACAACATCCAAAACAACTACTAATGATCAGTAGACGATCTGGGTGCACCAAGTCATGCACCAGGTAGTTTAGCACGTATCCTGCGAAAATTTTTTAAAATTCAAATTGTTTCAGCAGCCAAAATGACTAACAGTGGTGAGTCGACGGTCCGGGTGCACTGGGTCGAGCACAAGGTATTTTAGCACGTATTCTACAAGGACTTTTCTAAAATGCAAATTGTGACAACATCCAGACTAACTACCAATGATCAGTCGACGATTCGGGTGCACCGAATAGCGCAACAGGTAGTTTAGTACGTATTCTGCGAAATTTTATTTTTAATTTAAATTGTTCCAGCAGTTAAATTAACTAACAATGATGAGCCACGATCCGAGTGCTCCGGGTCGAGCACCAGGTAGTTCAGCACGTATTCTACAAGAACTTTTCTAAAATTCAAATTGTGACAACATACAAAATAACTACCAATGATCAGTCGACGATCCGAGTGCACCGGGTCTCTCACCAGGTAGTTTATTAAGTATTCTACGAGAACTTTTTTAAAATTCCAATTGTGACAACATCCAAAACAGCTACTAATGATCATTCGACGATCAGGGTGCATCAAGTCGTGCACCAGGTTATTTAGCACGTATTCTGCGCGAACTTTTGTAAAATTTGAATTGTGCCAACAAACAAAATAACTACCAATGATCAGTCGACGATCCGAGTGCACCGGGTCTCTCACCAGGTAGTTGAGCACGTATTCTACGAGAACTTTTGTAAAATTTAAATTGCTCCAACATTCAAAATAACTACCAATGATCACCCGACGATCCCGGTGCACCGGGTCTCGCAACAGGTAGTTTAGCAACTTTTCTACGAGAACTTTTTTAAAATTCATATAGTGACAACATCCAAAATAACTACTAATGATCAGTCGACGATCCGGGTGCACCGAGTCATGCATCAAGTAGTTTAGCACGTATCCTGCGATAAATTTTTAAAAATTTAAATTGTTCCAACAGCTAAATTGACTAACAGTGGCGAGTCGACAATCCGGGTGCCCTGGGTCGAGCACCAGGTAGTTTAGCACGTATTCTATAAAAAATTTTCTAAAATTCAAATTGTGACAACATCCAAAATAACTACCAATGATCAATCGACGATCAAGGTGCACCGGGTCCGGCACCTGGTACTTTAGCACGTATACTGCGCGAACTTTTTTAAAATTTAAATTGTTTCAACAGACAAAATGACTCCCAATGGTCAGTCGACGATCCAGGTGCACCGGGCCGCGCACCAGGTAGTTTAGCCCGTATTCTGCAAGGAATGAAAAAAAAATAAATTGTCCCAACAGCCAAAATAACTAACAGTGGTGAGTCGACGATCCGGGTGCACCTGGTCGAGCGCAATGTAGTTCAGCACGTAATTTACGAGAACTTTTTAAAATTCAAATTGTGACAACATCCAAAATAACTAACAATGATCAGTCGACGATCCGGGTGCAGCAGGTCTTGCACCAGGTAGTTTAGCACGTATTCCAAAGAAATTTTTAAAAATTCAAAGTCTGCAAACAGCCAAAATAACTACCAATGAGCAATCGACGATCCAGGTGGTCCGGGTCGCGCAGCAGGTAGTTTAGCATGTATTCTACGAGAAATGTTTTTAAATTTAAATTGTTGCAACAGCCAAAATAAATAACAACGGTGAATCGACGATCCCGGTGCACCGAATCATGCATCAAGTAGTTTAGCACGTATCCTGCGATAAATTTAAAAAAATTTAAATTGTTCCAAGAGCTAAATTGTCTAACAGTGGCGAGTCGACAATCCGGGAGCACTGGGTCGAGCACCAGGTAGTTTAGCACGTATTCTACGAGAACTTGCTGGAAATTTTAATTGTTCCAGCATCCAAAATAACCACCAATGATCAGTCGACGATCCGGGTGCACCGGGTAGCGCAACAGGTAGTTTAGCACGTATTCTACGAGAACTTTTGTAAAATTTAAATTGCTCCAACAGCCAAAATAACTATCAATGATCGCCCAACGATGTTGGAATTTCCTACAACATAGACTAATTTTTCAGGAAATAGTTGAATTTTCAACCGAAATCAAAAATTTTCCTTCAAGTAGAATAATTTTTCATGAAATAGTTGAATTTTCTACAAAATCATGAATTTTCAACAAAGAAGAATCATTTTCTACCGAAAAAGACGAGTTTTCAACAAAATAGTTAAATTTTCAACAAAGTAAATTAATTTTTCAGAAAATGGTTGAATTTTCAAACAAAATTATGAATTTTCGAAAACAAGAATAATTTTCTACCGAAGCAGACGAATTTTCAAGAAAACAGTTGAATTTTCAATAAAAAAATTAATTTTTTCCAAAATTGTTAAATTTTCAACAACGCAAATTAATTTTTCAGAAAAAAGTTGAATTTTCAACTAAAATCCGAAATTTTCAAAGAAGACACTTAATTTTCCACTGAAAAATATAAAGTTTTAAGAAAACAGTAAAATCTTCAACCAAAAAAATTACTTTTTCCCCAAATTTTTAAATTTCCTACAAAGTAGTATAATTTTGCAGAAAATAGTTAAATTTTCAACAAAAATAAAAAATGGTCTACAAAGTAGATTAATTTTTCAGGAAATAGTTCAATTTTCAACTAAAATCAAACATTTTCAACGAAGAAAATTAATTTTTTACTGAAAAATACAAATTTTCAACAAAACAGTTAAACCTTCAACCAAAAAAAATTATTCTCTCCCAAAATTTTTGAATAATCTACAAAGTAGATTAATTTTTCAGGAAATAGTTAAATTTTCAACAACAACAAAATTTTTGGCAAAGTAGATTTATTTTTCGGGAAATAGTTGAATTTCCGACCAAAATCATGAATTTTCAACAAAGAAGAATAATTGTCTGCCGAAAAAGATGAAGTTTCAACAAAAAAGTTGAATTTTCAATACAAACATGAATTTTTTTCTAAAATTGTTAACTTTTCAACAAAGTAAATTAATTTTTGGGAAGATAGTTGAATTTTCAACTAAAATCCAAAATTTTCAACTAAGAAAATTAATTTTTTACTGAAAAAGACACATTTTCAACAAAACAGTTGAATTAAAAAAGAAAAAAATTACTTGTTCCCAAAATTGTTATATTTTCTACACAGTAGATTAATTTTCAGGTAATAGTTACATTTTCAACCTAAATAGAAAATTTTCTACGATAAAGATTCTTTTTCTACCGAAAAAGACAAATTACCAACAAAATATGTGAATTTTAAACCCAAAAAATTACTTCTTCCCAAAATTGTTATATTTTCTACAAAGCAGATTAATTTTTTATGAAATAATTCAATTTCAAACCAAAACCATGATTTTTTTTACTAAAAAGAATAATTTTCCACCCAAAAAGACAAATTTTCACCCAAACAGTTGAATTTTCAACCAAAAAAATTACTTTTTCGTAAAAGTATTGAATTTCCTACAAAGTAGATTAATTTTTCAGAAAAAAGTTGTATTTTCAACCAAAATCGAAAATTTTTCACAAAGAATAATAATTTTCTACCGAAAAAGACAAATTTTTAACAAAACAGTTGAATTTTTAATAAAAAGATGAATTTTTCAGAAAATTGTTAAATTTTCTACAAAGCAAAGCAATTTTTCAGAAAATAATTGAACTTTCAACTAAAATAAAAAATTTTCGACGAAAAAAATTAATTTTCTCCTGAAAGAGACAAATTTCCAACAAAACAGTTGAATCTGCAACCAAAAAAATTACTTTCTTCCAAAAATTTTGAATTTCCTACAAAGTAGATTATTTTTTCATGAATAAGTTGAACTTTTAACAAAAATCATGAATTTTCAGCTCAGAAGATTAATTTTGTATCAAAAAAGACGAAGTTTCAACAAAACAGTTGAATTTTTAATAAAAAAATTAATTTTTTCCAAAATTACCAAATTTTCAACATAGTTAATTAATTTTTCAGGGAATACTTGCAATTTCAACTAAAATAAAAATTTTGTGAAGAAGACAAATAATCTTTCACTAAAAAATAAAATTTTGTAAGAAAACAGTTAAATCTTTAACCGAAAAAATTACTTTTTCCCAAAATTTTCAAATTTCCTACAAGGTAGATTAATTTTTCAGAAAATTGTTAAATTTTCTACAATGCAAAGCAATTTTTCAGAAAATAGTTGAATTTTCAACTAAAATAAAAAATTGTCAACGAAAAAAATTAATTTTCTACTAAAAGAGACAAATTTTCAACAAAACAGTTGAATCTGCAACCAAAAAATTACTTTCTTCCAAAAATTTTAAATTTCCTACAAAGTAGATTATTCTTTCATGAAATAGTTGAATTTTTAATAAAAATGATGAATTTTCAACTCAGAAGATTAATTTTCTACCAAAACAGATGAATATTCCACAAAAAGTTGAATTTTTTAACAAAAAATTAATTTCTTTAACTGAAAATTTACCTGTTCCATTTTTAGATGAAAATTGATCTTTTCTAGTTAAAAATTCAACGATTTGGATGAAAATTTATCTTTCAGGTTCAAAATAAAAGTATTTGGTTGAAACTGAAACTCTTTTTTAAAAATTAATCTTCTTTTTGTTGAAGATTCATCGTTTTAATTAAAAATTCATTTCTTCTGTCGCACATTCATTTTTTGAATAAAAATGTATTTACTCAATTTTTGGTTGAAATTAATCTTCTTGGTTGGAAATTCATCTTTTTGTTCAAAAATTCAATTATTCTAGTTGAAGATTCCGTGGATAGAAAATTTGTCCTTTAGGATTGAAAATTCATATTTTTTAGTAGAAATATCATCTTTCTCGGTCAAAAATAAACTTTTTTTCTTGAAAATTCAATTTTCTCATAAAAAATTTCTTTTTTTGGCTTGAAAATTCAATAATGTGGTTTTTGGTTGAAGCCGGTTCAAGTTTAATATTTTTTGTTTGAAAATTCGAACATTTAGTTGAAAATTCATGTTTCTAGGATGAAAATTCAACTATTTGTTTAAAAATCCATTATTTTTGTTGAAAATTTAATTATTCCGGTCGAAATGTCAACTTTTTTGATGAACATTTGTCTTTTTGGTTACAAAATTCAACCTTTTGGATTCAAAATTTCTTGAAAATTCGTCTTTATTAATTGAATTCAACTTGTTGAAAATTTTCTGTTGTTGTAAATTAACTTTTTAAACTGAAAATTTGACGATTCCATTTTTGGATGAAAAAATAACTTTTTTAGTTGAAAATTCAACTATTTGATTTAAAAATTCTCTTTCGTGATTGAAAATTCAACATCATTCTTGAAAAAATTCTTCTTTGATTGAGATATCATCTATTATATTTTACGTTGAAAATTCATTTTTTTTTCAACTATTTAGTCGAAAATTCTTTTTTATTGTCTATTGATAATTCAACTATTTGCTTGAAAATTCATCTTTCTGGATTAAAATTTAATTTGTTTCAGTTGAGATTTTAATTATTTTGACGAAAATTCGCATTTTTTGATTGAATTTAATTGTTTTGGATTGAAAATTAAAATATTTTTGTCGGAATTATTAATTATAACACTTTTTTTTGAAAATCCATTTTTTTGTTTCGTTAAAGATTCATCTCTTTTGTTGAAAATTTAACTATTTTTTTGTAAATTTCATTTTCTTTCTGCTGAAAAATTAACTGTTCTGACTGAAAATTTAATTATTCCATTTTTAGTTTAAAATTGATCTTTTTTAGTCGAAAACTCAATTATTTTGTTGACAATTCGTCTTTTTGGTAAAAAATTAATCTTCCTCGTTCAAAATTAATCTTTTTGTTTGAAAATTTATCTATTTTATTGAAAATTCCTTTCTTTTCAGTTCCAAATAATTTTTTTTTTTACCTAAAATTTATCTTTTTTAGTCGAAACTTTACGTATTTTGTTGAAAATTTAAATCCTTTGTTGAAAATTCATCTTTTTGGATTGAAATTTAATTTGTTTTGGTTGAGATTTTAATTAGTTTGACGAAAATTCGCATTTTTTGATTGAATTTAATTGTTTTTAATTAAAAATTAAAATATTTTTGCCGGAAATATTAATTATAACACTTTTTATTGAAAATCTATTTTTTTGTTTCTTTAAAGATTCATCTCTTTTGTTGAAACTTTAACTATTTTGTCGTATTTCATTTTTTTTTTGCTAAAAAATTAACTGTTTTTACTGAAGATTTAATTATTCCATTTTTAGCTCAAAATTGATATTTTTTAATTAAAAAATAAATTATTTTGTTGGAAATTCTTATATTTTGTTGTAAATTCGTCTTCTTTGATAAAAAAATTAATCTTCCTCGTTTTTTTGTTTGAAAATTTATCTATTTTGTTGAAAATTCCTTTCTTTTTAGTTCCAAATAATATTTTTGTTACCTAAAATTGATCTTTTTTAGTTGAAACTTTACGTATTTTGTTGAAAATTTAACTCTTTTGTTGCAAATTCATCTTTTTTAGTAGAAACATAATCTTTCTTGGTTAAAAATGAGCTTTTTTTTCTTGAAAATTTAAACTGTCTTCTAAAAAATTCCCTTTTTTGCTTTAAATTTTAACTCTTTGGTTTTTGGTTGAAGTTTAATCTTTTTTGCTTGAAAATTCGACCATTTAATTAAAATTTCATCTTTGTAGGATGAAAATTGTTCAAAAATCAGCTATTTTATTGAAAATTCGTTTTTGTTTTTGGTTGAAATTTAATTTTCTAGACTTAAAATTTAACTATACTATTATACTATTATTTGGTTAGAAATTTTATTATTTTGTTAAAAAGTGATATTTTTTGGTCGAAATTTAAATTTCTTTGGATAGAAAATTCTTTTTTTTTAATTGAAAATTCATTTTGTTTTGTTTTTGGTTTACAAATTCACATTTGTAAGATGAAAATTCAACTATATGTTTAAAAATCAACTGTTTGTTTGAAAATTTTTCTTTTTTTTATTGAATATTCATCTTTTGGGTTAAAAATTTAACTGTTTTATTGAAAATTCGTTTTTGTTTTTGGTTGAAAATGAATTTTTTAGACTTAAAATGTAACTATACGATTATATTATTTGGTTAATAAGTGTTATTTTTTGGTCGAAAATTAAATTTCTTTGGGTGTAAATTTAATTATTTTGTTGAAATTCGTCTTTTTTTTTGTACAAAATTCAACCGTTTGGATTCAAAATTAATCTTTTTTGGTTGAAAATTAATTAGTCACACTGAAAATTCAACTATTTGAATTGTTGAAAATTCTTTGTTTTTGGTTGAATTCAACTGTTTTTGATTTAAAATAAAAGACTGTTTTTGAAATATCAACTATTATAATTTTGATTAAAAATTATAATATTTGGTTAAAAATTTTATTATTTTGATAAAAAGTGATTTTTTGGTTGAAAATTAAATTTCCGTGGATAGAAAATTTGTCCTTTAGGATTGAAAATTCATATTTTTTAGTAGAAATATCATCTTTCTCGGTCAAACGCTCTTTTCTTTTTGTCATGTTTCCATATCCTTGATCCTCCTCCCACCACTTACCTCACCCCGTGTTCTCATAATCGCAATGATTTTCATTACCTTCCTAACCTCCTTCTCACTTTACCTAGCCCTCCATCCCTATATATCTTCTTCTCCTGCCCTCCACTACTTCTCTTCGTAAGCCTACTTTTTTACTCACCGAACCATCACATACTACTTTCCTCTTGTCTCCTTCTTATATCCTCGACCCTCCTCCCATCACTTCTCCCTCAACGTCATCACTAACCATTTTATTCTCTTCCACTCCTTAACCCCCTGCTCACTTTCCATAGCCCTCCATCCCTGATATTATCTTCTCACACTTTCTGCACTCCACAACTTTCCTCCGTATCCCTACTTTCTTATTCACCTAACTCTCACTTACTATCTCCTCCCTCCCTTACTATGTTGTTATTTTCCTCTTGTTTCCTTCCCATATCCTTGATCCTCCTCCCATCACTTCTCCTTCCACGTCATCACTAAACAAATGACTCCCTTCCACTCCCTAACCCCATTTTAACTTTCCCTAACCCACCATACCTGATATGATCTTCTCACGTCCTCTCCCCTCCACTACTTCCCTTCGTATCCCTACTTTTTTACTTATCTAACCCTCACTTACTACCTTCTCCCTCCCTTACTATTTCGTCATTATCCTATTGTTTCCTTCCCATATCCTCGATCCTGCTCCCTTCACTTCACCCTCCTCCTCATGACTGATCACCTGATTCCCTTCTACTTTCTAACCCCCTTCTCACTTTCCCTAACCCTCCATCCCCGATATTATCTTCTCACGCCGTCTGCCCTCCACTACTTCCCTTCCTATACCCACTTTTTTACTCACCTAACCTTTACCTACTACCTCCTCCCTTTCTTACACAACCTCTTCTCCTAATCTCAATAATTTCCATTCACTTCCTAACCCCCTTTTCTTGCCCTACGCTTCTCTCTCTCTCTCTAATACCTTATAGTTCCCATCCCTTCCTTACCCTCATTTTTCCTCTCCTCACTTTCCTATATCCTCTTTCCCCTCCCATAACTTCTTCCTCCCTGTCATCACTAACCACCTGATTCTTCCCCACACCCTAATCCCCTTCTCACTTTCCCTAGCCCTCCATCCCTATCTGATATTATCTTCTCTCTCCCTTCTCCCTCTACTATTTTTCTTCCCATCCCTACTTTTTTACTCACCTATTTCCTCACTTACTACCGTCTCCATTCCTTACTATCCCTTCTTTTCCTCTTTTCCCCTTCCCTTTTTACACTTTCTAATCCCCTTTTCTTGCCCACTCCTCTCTCTTATACCTTATACTTCTCCTCAATACTCCGCCATCACTTTCCTGTAATTCCCTTATCCTCCCCCTACTTGACCACACCTGGTTCTCCACCACCCTTCCATGAAAAAAGTACTAGATAATCAACATTTTTATTGAAAATTTCTGTTTGTTGCATACAAAATTCTTAAAAAATCATATATACATTGTGGGAAAATGTTTTTTTTTAATACAATAATTTAAAACTAAATTATTGAAAAAAATTGATTTAAAAATTGAACGACTGAAAAATCCCGGAAAATAAAATTCTCGAATAATAAGATTCTTGAATTGGAAAATTTCCGAATAATAAAATTGCCAAATAATAAAATTCCCGAATAATAAAATGCCTGAATAATTAATTTCCCGAACAATAAAATTCTAAAATTATAAAATTTCCGAATAATAAATGATCGAATAATAAAGTTTCCCAATAATGAAATTCCCAAATAGTAATATTCCCGAATTATAAAATTCCTGAATAACAAAAATTTCCGAATAATAAAATTCTTGAATTAAAAAATTCCGGTTAATAAAATTCCCCAATTGGAAAATTCCAAATTATAAGATTTCCAAATAATAAATTCCCGAATAATAGAGATTCAACAATAAAATTCCCAAATAATAATATTCCCGAATTGGAAAATTTCCGAATTATTGAATTTCCAAATAATAAATTCCCGAATAATAATATCCTGAATAATAAATATTTCCGAATAATAAAATTCTTGAATTGGAAAATTCCCGAATAATAAAATTGCCAAACAAGGAAATTCCCGAATAATAAAATTCTTGAATTGGAAAATTCCTGAATAATTTAATTTCCAAACAATAAAATTCCCAAATTATAAAATTTCCGAATAATAAATGATCGAATAACAAAATTTGGGAATAATAAAATTCCCGAATTGGAAAATTCCAAATTATAAAATTTCCAAATAATAAATTCCCGAATAATAGAGTTTCCGAACCATAACATTCCCAAATAATAATATTCCCGAATTGGAAAATTCCCAAATTATTAAATTTCCAAATAATAAATTCCCGAATAATAAAATTCTGAATAATAAATATTTTCGAATAATGAAATTCTTGAATTGGAAAATTCCCGAATAATAAAATTGCCAAATAATGAAATTCCCGAATAATAAATTTCTTGAATTGGAAAGTTCCTGAATAATTAAATTTCCAAAAAACAAAATTCCCAAATTATAAAATTTGCGAATAATAAATGATTGAATAACAAAATTTGAGAATAATAAAATTCCCGAATTGGAAAATTCCAATTTATAAAATTTCCAAATAATAAATTCCCGAATAATAAAATCCTGAATAACAAATATTTCCGAATAATGAAATTCTTGAATTGGAAAATTCCAACGCCCTCAAGGCATAAGAGTTTAGTCGTAGTAACTAAGTACTCATCGAAATCTGAGTGTATAATTCGGGATTTTGTACAATGTATTGGAATTTTAGGGTCAGCCTATCCGACGGTAAAGTACGGTCACCTTTACACAAAATCCATGGAATGCGGAAAGTTCTGAGACATTTAAGAGTCGGGGAATTACGATATGAGCATAAGAATAACTTCGGATGTAAAATCAGAACTTGAATGATGGGGTAGAAACTTCATGTTCATTTATAACCCTATTCGGGATTATAATTAACAGCTTGAAATATTCTCTGATGCACCACTAACGCGTTGCGGAGCATGCTGCGGAGATGGAAGAGGTTATGGTTGGTGGAGTACGGACGGAAGGTCACGCCATATATATATAATTTGGAAGTAAAAGCCGCTTTCTATACATTACGTTGTTTCGCACTAGATCATGGGTCTTGTGAAATATTAATGCGTATCTGGGAATGGGGTTCATACCGATCGGCTTTGTCCCTAGTACTATCACGCGATTTAGAAAATGATGCGACGATAAGAAGAACGTTTAAAGGAATTTCCGTGTTAAAGCCTCAGAGCGCTAAATACGACTCTACTTGGGATCTATCATCGGTGTTGGACTCCTTAAAGATTTTGTATATCAACGAAAAAATTTCTCTATAACAGCTAGCATATAAGTTAGTTACTTTATTCGCGCTGTCAACAGGTCAAAGAATGCAGACTATATATAAGATTGAGTTGGACAATATCGTGGTTTTACCAGCAAAAATTACAATTTCTCAACGCATTAGGACTTTGAAATTAAATAAGTCACCACCGTGCCTAATACTTCTGTTTTTTCGCAACAAGCCAGAGATTTGCGTAGCATCGGCCCTTCATGCATATGTGAAACGGACGGCTGAGCTAAGAGATCCGATTAGAAATGATAATTCATTATTTATATAATTTCGTAAACCACATGGGATGGTCACAACTCATACGTTGCCTAGATGGATCAAAAATCTGCTGACTAAAAGCAAAGTGGATACACCTATATTTAAGGCACACACCACTTGACATGCCTCGACATTAGCTGCGACTCGAGCGGGAACTAGCGTTGATACAATTCGTCTGAGAGCGGGTTGGTCTCAGAAATCAACCGGCTTTGAGCGATTTTATAATACACCCTTAGATAACAGCGATGCCTTTTCTGCAGCTATAATAATGTAAAAATTTGTAACATTAAGTTACCCAAGTTTTCCCTTGTGTTCACACTATGTTCTATGTATTCAAAATGCTTATTTGACTAACCGCAATGAACTTTGAACATCTACATTATGATCTAGAGGACGAGACGACGAAAGATAATTAACCGATCAAACGAACTTACCTGCTGTGAAGTTCGATTGGGATTATTTGAGTCGTCTCGTTCTAATAGATCATACCATACATCATAATGAAGGTTTCCCCTAGCAACGTGTAAGGGGCGCTAGTGGAGCACGCTGGCAAATTCAACTTGTTTTCTTTTAAATATTGTGGATAAACTGCGTAGGATTGACATTACTACATTATGATCTATTCGGAGAAGACGACACAAATAATCCCGATCGAACTTCACAACAGGTAAGTTTGTTCGGTCGGTTAATTATTCCAAGCTGTATATAATAATTTGAAAAAGTTTATGAACATCTAAAACGTGAAAAATAGAAAAGTCAAATTAAACGACGCACTGGTGCAACGTTTTTAACTTCATTGAAACAATAAGAAGGCCATATTGAGAAATTTCTAACGTGACCTAGTCTGTTGGTAACGCTGTAAATTGCGAATCCCCATTGAAAATTCTTCCGTCGTTAACAGCGTCGGAAGGTACGTCTTTTACTATCCCAATTTCCGACGTAGTTTCCGACGTAGGTTCCGACGTAGTTTTCTACGGAGTTTCTCAAGCCGCATCCTACGAAGTTTATGGCGTCGTAATATTCAATAGCTATGGTTTATCCTACGAAAAAAGTGCAAAAAACAAACTTTTTTATTTGTGCTCGGAGATGCTGAATATAATTGTATAATCTTTTGTGTTGATAAGTAAGGAAATTGTTACACAAATTTTTAAAACAAATGCTGACCAGGATTTAACAAAAATAACCTAGATATTCGTAATCAAGGGACTGTTTTTGATCTTTTAAACTTTTTCCTTTTATACCTATATTGCTATTTTATCAAATTTTAGTCATATAGAAGCCACTAGAAGCATTATTAAAGAAACTGTTTTTTTTTTTAAATATGTTTTGCTGATGAACTTTTTTTAATCATAAACAGTAATAAACAATAGCATTTTTGAAGAAGAAAAATCTATACTCGAATTATTTTAATTAACCTTGATTTGTTCTCATTTTTGTATCGTATAAGACTCAAAATCCCATTTTTACCTCCTCAAATCGAAAAATAAAGTTTTTCGATCAAAGAAAGTGCCAAGTTTCATTGGAATCGCTTAGGAATTGCGCCGGCAATATAGAAAAGTTCCAAAATGAATGATTATTTCAGATGAGGATTTTTGCTTGCTTTTTTGTACATGATGACGATTCGTTGACGTGAATCTTGATTATGACGCCTTTTTCCTTCTTTGAATTAAGAAATTATTTCTTTGACACTATGTTTTAAATTAACAAGACAATTTGATTCAAATAATGTACTGGCTAAAAGTTAGAAAATAATTGATATAATCTCATTATTCGAATGATTGGTCGGAAATATTTTGCAGCAGTGTAACCTACCCTCCTAGGTTTGGGTATGAAGGCCACTCTGCCATTCTTCCATGCCAATTTCACGTGTTTAAGGGCTATACTTGTCCTAAATAATTTCTTCAGAGGACAGACGACTAAATCCATGCCTATTTGTAAAAGCGCTGGATAAATTCCATCTGCCCCTGGTGATACAAAGGGGCAGAATGATGCTACAGCCCATTTGACCTTTTTATAAGCAGCTGCCTTAGCGACGAAATTCGAATCAGCCCTCTTTTTTTTAATATTCAAAAAGAAGTCCGAACCTATGCGGTGATGGAAAAGCACAAAAAAAATGTTGAGTACAATGAAATCTTCTAAATATTATAGGTTTTTAGAATCGTTGATTTTAAATCCCTTTATTTTAATTTTTAAAAAAATTGCGAACATATTAATAAGCAATAGCTCAGAATTGTTCAAAATATTCCAATTAACAAATCGTGCTATTGCTTATGATTATATATTGAATGGAAATTATAATTGCTCATTCACTAAGTGATCAGTCATATTACTGGACGTTTTAGTGACTTTTCACTGACTTCCATTGAATTTTCAATTTATTAAATACAATAGATCAAATGAATACAGATTAATTATAGAAATCACAATCATTATTCAATTAATTAAGCTTATTAATAATAATTAAGAAAATTAAAATTTATTTTTGAGAGAAGCTAACCAGGCATTGTATCTAAGCTTCCTTTTATAACTTATATGAAGTCATGTTTTACCTCTTAATACTCTCTACATTACTATGACTGAGCTCTGATTCATTCAAAATGCGTCAACTGTTTTTTTAATACTTAGAATTGATTTGACTCTCTTCTGCTTTTCTGGCGCCGACATGGGTGAGAAATTTCATGGTGTCTTGACGACGTTGTTACGACATCTTGACGACGACTTTGCGACATCCTATGTCGATGTCGTTACGATGTCTTTACCATATCGTAAAGACGTCGTACGATCCGACGATATCTTTTCAACATTCTGGTGATATCTTAATGACATGGGCCTAGGATGTTTTCAAGTCGTCGTAAAGATCTCGTTACTATGTCGTAAAGGCGTCGTCAATTTTTCTGCCCACTGGGTGGGTTTCCATGATTAAGTGGGATGATATAATTTTGCCGAAAATCAGAAATCCGGAATATGGATATATAGTTAAGAAATAACTCTCTCAATTGAAAATAAAAGCAAATGTTTATAAACGAGCTTTAAAAGTTCCGGAAGTAGCAGTTAACGAAAGTACAGTATTCCCGAAATTTCAAATGTCCAAAGTATCAAACTTTCGAAATTTTAAATTCCGGAAATTTCAAATTACCAATCAAATTCTGAAGAAATGGACATTTGATTATTTTATGCTCGAATATACTGTATTAAACATATATAATGAATTATGTCAGAATTATATTGATATATCTCTTTTGGGGGGAATTTGAAATTTCTATAATTTGCAATTTTGTTTTTTCGATTTGTCGCGTCTTCGTACTTGCCACGCTGTGCGACGCGAGACTCAGACGATTGTCGCGCGACAAAAACTTTACGCCGAAAACCCATTTTTCCCTAGAACGTGTCTTCGAGTCTAGGTGTTGAATCACCTTAAGATTTCTATCTCGAGTAGTGGAAGAATTCAGTCGCTTCCTCTTTAAGGCAGCTTTGGACATTCACGGGAAAGGACATAATTATATTTCTTTAATTGAAATATAAATATCTCCCAGAGATATTTATAAAGTATCGCAGCATTATATTTGCGTTCTCGAGCAATAACACGGTGTACCGTGGGACCTGGTCGTATTCGTCTAAATGGTTGCCAAAATAATTCGTTTAGAATGATAAAATTACAGAGAAATATCTCTTTATAATTTAGGACCTAACAATCCTAAGGTTTTAAAAGTAAACGTGAAATCCTTGAACGTGCTCTCGCTCTACTCTTGTTTCTTAAGAGCTGAAATACCTGATAGACAGGCAATTTAAAGAATCACCTATTTTTTGAGAGTCAAACACTTAATTGAGGGGTAATCCCTTTTTGTTGCTTGAAAGCCCATAATCGAAATAATTACATGAGATTTTTTGTTTGAGGATTCGGTCTGAAAAGATACACCTGTTTATAGAAAAGACACCTTGCTTTGTGAAGAGAGAGCATTGATCCTGTGAGGTGAGAAACTAAACCTGCTTTAAATGCAATGAATCTCTAAAGAGAATTTCAAATTCACAAGGAAAGTGAACCTTCTTAGAATTGTCTCTATTAGGATTTACATTTCTTTCTAAGAAAGAGTTGAAGAAAAAATGCGATCAAAACCCAAAAGAGATAAATCAGTTTAGGTTTCGGTGAATGCACCAGTTTCTTTTAACTAGATATTGTCTTTCGAATGAATTCCCTTATGATTTAGAAGTTAGATTGTACTTGGGTTCTCTCTGCCTTGTGAGCAGTACACTTATACCGATTTTTGTTTTATAAATAGCTTTACTTTTAGCTTCTCATTAATGAGAATTAATAATATCTCAGTTGCAAATGGGTTAAATATACAAAAAATTTTATAATGTGAGACTGTACCAAAATCAATCTTAAATGCACTCAAGTAACAGTTTATGTAATAGTTAATAATTCTTGTGTTACGTACCAGGAGAAAGAAGCAAAACGGCCAAGATTAAAGAAAGAATGAAAAAAGCGATCCTCATTTTCTATAGTTTAATACGGTAATTTAAAGTTACTTTTACAAATGAAGAATCTCTGTTATTCAATTTTATATTGCAATTTTTAAAAAATTGAGCACGCTCTCGAAAAAATTCCCTGACATTTCCAGGCTTTTCCAGGTATATAAGAATTCCCTGACAATTCCAGGTTTTTCAGGTAGGGTAGATACCCTTATTTGTTACGATTTATCCAGATTTCAAATTGTTTGAAAGATCCTATATCTCAATTTTTAATTTTTTTAATACATAGAATGATTGACTTAACGATAAATATTTTTTTTTATTCCTGAAAATGAAAACAAGAAGGCAAATTTCAAATTAATTCTGAATGTTAAACTTCAAAGCATTCTAAATTTTGAAACATTTTAAAAATGAAGAATACGATATTGAATGCATAAATAAATAACCATTTAAAATTTGAATGCTTTTGTAATTTCGATTGTGTAGAGTTGGAACCGAAAGAAAATGAATTATTCAGTCAGAAAAAATGGAAGAAAGCTGAAATGATAAAAATATCAAATTTGAAAGAATTTTACTTCTATTTTTTTTAGGAATTTGTTGATATTTCAAAAACAAGTATGTTATAAAATTTAATTTTTTAATTTCCTTGAGAATTTTAATGATAAAATTAAAATTTCGCTTTAAATTTGAATAATACGAACTTTTTAATCTAAAAATTTAAAATGTCTTAGAATAAACAATAATTCTCATTTTAATGACGAAACTTTTTTAAACTTTTATTACTTTTTATTATCATGAAATGTTCAAAACTCTTCAAAACTCTTTTACATAAAGTTCAAGGAAGTAAAAATATTTTTTAGGTTGTCTCAAAAATGAAAACGGAATAAAATGATTTAAGCTTTATTCATATTAAAATTTTGTTGAAACATCCAAATTTAGAAGAAATGTAAAAATTATTAAATTACGATATTGAAAAAATCTATAAATTTTAAAGATGCAGTTTCGAAAACAATAATAGCAATTAAAAATTTTAAACCTTTGGGAATTTAAATTCTGTAAAACGAGCTCATGTTTCAATTTCAGAAGCAATGAGATTTTGAAAATATTAGAAACAATACATGTTGTCAAATTCAAAATCCTTAGAAATTAAATTTTTTATTTTCTAAATATAATTTGTAATTAGTAATTCAAATGACCAAAGTGACTAAAAGTGACTAATGTACACTAATAATGTGACTAATGTTCTTTCCATTTGAAAAAGAATTCAAAAGAATTCGATTCATAAGACTTCCAAGCAATTCAAGTTAAATTCAAAAGAATTCAAATGAATCGAAAAAATGAAAAATAAATCCAAAAAATTCCAGTGATTTCAGTAAAACTAAAGTGAATGTAGAGAAATGTAAGGGAAATTAACAATTAAAAGTCCTTAGAAATTTAATTTTTGATTTTTTAAATATAATTTGCAATTATTAATTCAAATAATTTGTAAATTACAAAGATTCATTTCAAATTTTAAGCATAAAAAAGTTCAATTCTGCAAATAAAAAAGTTCCAGGAAATAGAATTACATTTTTTGCTGTATAATATATAATTGGAAAATATTACAAATTTCAATTCATGCATTATAATTGCATATCGTAGATCGAATATTAGAAAATAATGAGGTATAATTGATCAATTAATTCAAAATGTTACAAATTTAAAAATTTCAACTCTCGAAATTATAACGTTTTAGAAAATGCACTAATTTAAATTTTGAAAATCATCTGCTATACTTTAACAAATAAAATTATACGGAACCCAATATTTTGCAACTAAATTCGGCTTTTTGCGAATATGTATTGCTTAATGAATTAAACAAATCGTAATGAAATTTAATATTTATGTTTGAAAATAATTAACAGTAGTTAAAAACATTTATTTTTCGTTTCTAATTTTTTTTTTAATATATTCATGAATACGGATTTTTCTTTGTAGATCAGAGCGCAGTTTGAGAGGAAATTCGGTAATCCTGATAGACAATGACCTCGCAATACGGCCTCGAATGAAACGCTATCGCTTTCTATGGAACTTTCACTGACGCTCAAGGCTTTCACACGTCTTCCAAAGAGAACTCTTATCAATGATCACTCTGCTACTATTTTTTCACGAAATTATGAGTTTCTCACGTGGTTACTCGAAATCAGAAATTTTCTGAAAATTAAACTTTACTTAGCAAAAGGTGTCAGCAAAACTAAAAATTCCGAAAATTTTCTACAATCCTATCCTATCCAAGCTTATCAAAAATGAAATTTGTATATCTACCTTGGATATTCCCATTGCAATTTCGAATGATTAATGTTCGTTTACAATAATTTTTAACACCTCTTTTGTTCGTTAATTTTCAATTTTCAGAATTTTTTAAATACGGTAAATTTATGTCACCCTCTTCTACCTATAAATTGATTTTTAATGTACTTAATGAATTTGAAAAAAAGGTGAATCCTAGGGTGCCAAAAAATATTTATTCTTATATTTTTTGTCGAAGTCATTTAAATATTTTGAATTTTTTTTAACAATTGAGTCGGAATATGTATGCAGTTTCGCGAGTTTATTATAAATAATTCTTTTTTTTCAGTTAATAGGGATTCAATTAATATCTTTAAGTTAGAGGAAAGTCGTGCCTCCCAGAATTTGGAAAACAAACACAATTTAAAATACTAAAGTTTGATTTTTTGTAACGGTGTAACCTGAAAATCGGAAAGAAAATAGAAAAAAGTTGAAAACAGTCCGAAATCGCTACCCGTGGTACTCAAATTTAGCGCTTTGTAAGGATAAGAAAGCTTTAAAATGGAAAATCGAACTCATTCCACAATTGACGTGTTGGAAGAGAATTTGGAATTGGACACAGGTTACAAAAAGTGTTTCATCATAAAAATTTCCATAATAGTCTTCTTTTGCTAATGATGCTTTAAGCTTTACAGGAAAGATCAAATAGTTCATTAATAAATCTGCAAGTCGTCGATAATTTATAATGTTCAGACGATATTATTATAAATTATGGCCAATTAGGGCCAGTCATTTTCAGCTGTCGTTTTGCCTGTCGTTTTCCTGTGGTCGCGAAAAAGCTACAGGGGAAAAATGACAGGAAAAAATGACAGGCCTGTCATTTTTTTCCTGTCATATACTTTCGTAAGGGAACTTACGCAAAAAAATCTACAAAAAACTCAATAACTACAAAAATACTCCAAAACTCAAACCCAAATCTAAATATAAGTAAGGCGCAGCATACCGGACTTAACTTTGCTAGCCCAGCCCTCGAAATCTGGATAATGGTAGAGGGGGTGGTCGATGGTAAAAGAAAAGAAATCCCTAAATAAAAAAAGGAAAACAGTCAATATTCAATATAATAAATGACAATTAGTTTATTAACTTTCAATAAACATGGATATTCCTGGTAGCATATATTATTATCTCTTCAATTGGTTAATATGACAATTCTACCCTATGTCACAAAATCTTATTCAGGAAAGATTACATCTTCAAAACTGAAAAATTACCTACAGCTAATTCTCTATCTTAACCTAACTAATTAAAAGATTAGGCCCTTCTGTTGGTTTACTCCACGACGCTTCTCTAAATCAATTCATCTATCTAAATGTCCTGATGTAACCTTTTAGTACAAATCTACTAATTTCTGAGGTTACCCAATCTCACGGCCCTAATCATCATCCTAGGCGTATAATCATGTTCGTAAAAAAAGAGGGTAATCAAACTCGAAACATATCTACAACAAAAACTAAACAGGAACAATCGAGGGGGAAACCAAAATGGATCACAATTGAGGGGGTAGTCATAAGTTAAGTGTCAACTCAAAAATCGATAGGGTAGTCAAGAAAGGGGATAATCAGAGTTTACCACAAAAAGGGGATAACCAAATTATAGGGCTTGGTCATGGTTAATGGGGATAGTTGCAATTAACATCAAAAGAGTAATTCAGAAAGGGGTAACCAAAAAGGGTAAACAACATTCTAGGGGGTGGTCACATTTCACGGGAATGGTCACAGTTGAAGAAAAGAAAAGGGTAATCGAAACAGGGCAATCACAATTTATAAACGGGTCATCGTTATCTTGGTCGTAATTAAATACAAAAAAGGGTATCTTTAGAAGAGCATAACCAAAAGGAGCAAACAAAACGTTAGTCACAATTGATAAAAAAAGGGGGGGGGTAGCCACCATTTGTCAAAAAGGGGGTATTCACAATTTATCAAACAGGGGTAGTCACAAGTTATCAAAAAAGGGAAATCACAATTTAGGGTAGGTCCATAATTATTGGGTGTGGTCACGTCTCAAAAGTGTTAATCAAAAAAAGGTAATGCAAAGGGATTATCAATAGGGATAATCAAAATTTAAGGCATGGTCGTAATTTAAAATTCTGAAAAGTAACCTCAAAATCAATATAAGAACAACATTAATCGCAAATTGATCAAGAAATACACAATAGGCACAAAATCAGATCATCAATCAGTAAGAATAGATCATCAATAGAAAATCACAAATTCAATCAAGAAAATTTAACATCAATAGCGATCATTAATCAGTAAAGAAATCAGCAATAATAAATCCGATGATAATACAGATTTGTAATATATATATATATATATAAAATTTCGGGGGGGGGGGGATCACCGTTTCCCCACCATTGCAGATCCGCGCCTGGATCATTTGCAAATGTTATGATGAATTTGGGCTTCAGGCTGTCGCCAATAGGTCTTATCAGAGAGTAAGAAGAATAATTATCCACCAATTAAGCTACTGTTGGTTGGTCAAGTTGTTAAATATGTAGGATGGAATGAACTACTTGGATAGCTAGCACCCAAAGTAGCCAACTTGTAGATATCATTTTACCGCGATTTCGCTGGGAGCGGGTGCAATTTTTAAGATTAGCACCTGCTCCCGGCGAAATCCTGCGGTTGCCCTCATGACAAACTTTTAACTATATATAGTACTCACACAATTTCTATCAAATGTTGTTTAATTCCTGAAGCGTTAAAGAAATTGAATAAAGTTAGGTATGTGAAAACCCCAAATTTTTCGAAGGTCAGGTTTTTGTAGGATGCAATTTTTGGGTTTTGTATTCATAACTCAAAATAAATGATAAATATAAAACATGTTTCAATATACATTCCTAAATGAAAATAAAAGCATTTAACAGTTTCTTCTTGTAATAGAATATAGTTTTAGAATTTGTATCCACTAGCAAAAATTTCAAAGTGATAGCCTTATAGATTTACCAGTAATTTATATTTTTTTAAAGGATCATACGAGGAAGCTGAAACACGATTACAATCTTTGAAAACCGAAGAATATGCGTTTACTAATGAGAGCGATGTGACACAATAAGAAAAAACTGCCAACGCCGATCGTAAGATAAAACAAAGTAAGCTGAAACTTAGCGCTGAAACGGAAGCTGCTATGCACAGAGTTTCAGATTTAAACTCGGGGGGGGGGGGGGGGAGGGAGGTAAATTCCGGACCCTAACAAAGGGGATACGTGGTGTAAAATTTCAGAAAAAAATTAAATTAAGGGTACCTGATATAAAAGTTTTTAATTTGTTGTCTTAGTAACAGAAATTATTATTAATTCTGTGACACTTTTTTTACCCTTTTCAAGGGTTTCAGGGATTTAATAGGAACTCCAATTATGTCAAAGGATTTACTGGATTTATAATTTCAGGAGATTTCAAAAAATGTAAAGGATCTTATTGAAACTTCAAGGATTTAAAAGATTTCGAGGGATCTTTGGGGCGTCTGGTAACGAATCTGAAATCAGATTCTAAAAATTCAAAATCGCGAATCCAATATGGCGGACGACTTTTCAAAAAAATCATGGATTTTCATGAAACTTGGCATCTGGTGGTTTTTGGAGTCGCTGATCACGAATCTGAAGTTAGTTTTTAAAAATTCAAAATGGCGGACGAGTAAAAAAAATGGATTTTCATGAACCTTGACATATGGGGGTTTTCGGGGTCGCTGATCACGAATCTGAAGTCAGTTTTGGAAAATTAAAAATGGCGAATCCAATATGGCGGACGAGTTTTCAAAAAATTAATGGTTTTTCATGAAACTTGGCATCTGGGGTTTCTGGGGCCTTTGATAACGAATCTGAAGTCAGATTTAAAAAATGCAAAATCGCGGATCCAATATGCCAGACGAATTTTTAAAAGATTAATGGATTTTCATGAAACTTGGCATCTGGGGAATCTTGGGGCCTCTGATAACGAATCTGTAGTCCGATTAAAAAAATTCAAAATCTCGGATCCAATATGGCGGACGAATTAAAATAAATCAATGGATTTTCATGTAACTTGGCATCAGGGGTTTTTCGGGGTCGCTGATCACGAATCTGAAGTCAGGTTTAAAAAATTCAGAATGACGGATCCAATATGGTGGACAAGTTTTCAAAAAATTAATTGATTTCCATCCAACTTGGCATCTGGGGATTTTTGGGCGTCTGGTAACGAATCTGAAGTCAGATTTTAAACATTCAAAATGACGGATCCAATATGGTGGACGAGTTTTCAAAAAATTAATGGGTCTTCATGAAACTTGGCATCTGGTAGTTTTTGGGGTCGCTGATCACGAATCTGAAGTCAGTTTTTGAAAATTCAAAATGGCGGATGAGTAAAAAAAAATAGATTTTCATGAAACTTGACGTCTGGGGGTTTTTGGGGTCTCTGATAACGAATCTGAAGTTAGATTTAAAAGATTCAAATTGGCGGATTCAACATGGTGGACAAATGTTGAAAAAATTTTTGGATTTTCTTAAAACTTGTGACTCAGGGGTTTCTGGGGTCGCTGACTACGAATCTAGAGCCAACATTTTTTAAATTAAAAATTGCGGATCTAATATGGTGGGCATCTTTGATGATTCACCAGTTTCATTCGCCATACTGGATCCTCCATTATAAATTTCTGAAAACCGACTTCAGATTTGTAATCAGCAACTCCAAAAACACCCGAGTAACAAGTTTTATGGGAATCCAACAACTTTTCAAAATTATTCTGCCATATTAGATCCTTCATTTTGAATTTTTGAAATCTGACTTCAGATTTGTTATCAGAAACCCTAAAGACCCATAGACGCCATGTTTCATGAAAATTCATTAATTTTTTTAAAACTCTATCGCCATATTGAATCAGCCATCTTGAATGTCAGAAGTCTGATAGCACACTTGTAATCAGCAACCCCAAAAAAATCTATATACTAATTATATTACAATAGTAAATCTACAATTAAAATGAGAGTTAAGTTCACAAATTTGATCCACCATATTGAATCCGATATATTGAATTTTATAAATCTGATAACACATTTTAGAAAACAGCGACCCTTAAAACCTGAATATACCAAGTTTTATGTAAATAAAACAAAAACTTTTAAAAATAATGAATTTTTCTTGCAAAAAGCGACATTTTTCGTATTTGTTTTTTATATTAACAAATTCACCAGAAATTTTAGATAACGGAGTGTAATTTTCAATTTTTTAACATGTTGTTATAGTAAATTCACAAAAAGAATCACCAAAATCGAGAAAAAACAACTTGAAATATTATAAATAAGATGATAATCTGGGTGGGATATTAAATATCCCACCATGCATGTAAGGTTTAAATAGGACATCCAAGTATTTAAAGATTTTGGGGGATCCTACAAATTTCATGGGATTTCTAGAGAAAATTAATGATAAATTAAATTTATTTTATCTTCCAGTGATTTTAAATTATTTCTACAGATTTCTAAAATTTTTAATGTAGGAAAATCATTATAAGCCAATAATAAATTTTCTCCTGAAATATTTTCGTAAGAGAATAAAAAGCAACTCTGTTTATCTGCATACAAAAAAGAGAGAATTGATAGAATAGAATTGAGAAACGGCATTGGCGAAAGACTGATAATACATTAACTTTTTATTGTAATTAGGTTAAGGTGGGACAAAGGCGACTTTGCTTATAACATCGCTATTACTTAACAATTTAAATTCTACTTTTCATCAAATAAATCTATTTTATTGAAGAGATAGGTTTAATTATTAAAAGCTTGAACATTGACGCTGTAAAAGAAGAATTATGCAGAAAACAGTTTTGACAACGAAAGAATGGAAGATTCACTGGCAGAAATATAAAGTTTTCAACATTAATGGCAATACTTACAGTGTGAAAATTTCGCTGGCGTCGTCATTCTCGTTACTTTTCGAATAAAAATGGAGCGATAATGAGGCGAAAGATTATCCAGGCAAGGTTGAAAATAGAAAATTATCTTCGATTCGAGTAAAGTTTAACCGGCAATGTTATTTTTTGTTGCAGCAAATCTTTAACCTGGAATCGATGTAAACTTTATCTTCCGTTTTTTCTGTGATTTGCATCTTATACTTACCACTTTTCTTTAGAGCGAAACACTCAATGCCCAAAATTACAACAACAAAAAACATTTAAATGAACAACCAGAAAAAACAGAAATAAATGAGAAATTGCACGCCGGTATTTAAACTCACAATCTTACTTATTTGTTGAAATGTGACTTCAATATAATATCCTTAGAATTGGTTGCATTTCTTCGAGCTTCTGACTTAATACACATTTGAAAGTATGGAGTTTGGCCTCCTTATACTACTTCGTGGGTAAAACAATCGAAAATGGAAACTGATTGAAAAGCACGTGGTACGAAACATTAAAAGAAATTATTGAACAGTGCAAGTCGCATTTTCCTTTGCGCATTTCTTCTTTCTCCCTTTGGTGAGAAGATACTCTTAAAGTAAGAATAACGCTTACTTCATTAAGAATATTACTAAGAATTTGCCTGTAAGAATATGACACTCTCAATATTAGAATATCGTTTTTTCGGTGTAATTGGATGCGCTGACTCCAATTCCGGGGCCAATAATGCTCTATCGGCCCTCCTTCTCCCCAATTTTTAGTAAATTGCCAAAAAACTCCCTTAAAACTGACAATTTCCTGTAAGGGGGATCAGCATTAGGAAACCGACTGAAAATGACTAAAAAATTTAAACTTTATTTATTTTGATGCACTGAAGCAAAATTCGAGCCAGAATTACTTCGTCCCACTCCCCCATCCCTTCGCCTCCATTTTTGTAAATCGCCAAAAACACCCTTAAAAACGAAAAATTACCCTGTAAGGGGCATCAGAATAAATATAAGCAATGTTCATTAAGGCCTATTCCGCTTCTTTTGGTGTTGAAAAATGGTTTTATTACAAAAAATTTGCCAAAATGTTTCAACTTGTATTTTCAGGTCCTTTTTAAGGCTTATTCTAGAAGGAAAAATACATGTAAAATATCTTCGTGCTTACATCTGTACAAAAATCTACGTTGGTTTTTTCTTTTTTTCATATAAAGAGTGAGGTGTTCCCACTTTTTTATAATCCTGACTACAGAATCTCAATGTTCTTCTTTTATTCGTTTGTAAAATCCTTCGTTGTACATATTTAATGGTTAAATTTTAAGGCCAATATATAGATGAATGTATTTTTACGGTATACGATAAATAATTTTCGGCACATTTTTTGTAATCCTAAAACTGATCCACCTCACGGTGAAGTTTTCGGTTTTTAAGGGTGGTTTTTTGCAATTGAGCAGAAAATGATATGGCATGGAGCCTTTCTGGTCCCAGATTCGGTTTCAGCATGTCAAAATACATAAGAATTCATAGGTCTAATCTTTTTGTGCATAAGTTTATAAAAGAACATCTTTTTATAAGACCCTGAGATACAGAAATGAAAAATCTTCCAGAAAAAGGGTCCAAATTTTTCGATTGTTAATAACTTTTGAAAAATTGAAAATTTTTCAAAATGATTTGGCACCACTCCTTAGTACCCTAAACACTACAAAATAAACAAAAATTAGATAAGGTAATGACTTGATATTTGACTTTAACATAGAACGCCCCAATAGTAAAAAAACACAAGTTTATTTTACTAGAGGCAATCAGTAAATATTGACTAATTCTTAAGTAATTTTTGCTACTAATTAGTTAGTGAACTTTTTTCTCGATTATTTTTCATATAAAATGTTGATCCAGCTACTCAACGTGCATCAGTTGTGTCGGTAAGTAAACACACATTAAAGGGAATATTTGTATCGTGAATAAAGTAAGGTAAAATAGATTAAATGTTTAAGTAATTCTATTTTTTTCCTATATGAATCAATAACTTTCACAAACTTTATGTTGGTGGAGGTGACGTAGTATGAGTCAGGATCATTAAATCCGTTTAAAAGTTTCACAATATTGCCTTCTTATTGTAGCTTTCCATGATAAAAAGTAGTGTGAAAAATACTTTAAACTGAAATGAAGAACGTAGAATAATCGGTACAATCGTTAGCTACCCCAATGATTGGCCACCTCATTTAAATATGCTTATATGAAAGAATACTCACAAATAAAACTACTAATAAATAGCGCAGGATGAAGCACAAACAATTCCGCAGCGTATTTGACAAGCTACTATCCGTTCACGATACGAAGGCCCCTCTAAAACAGCTGCACATTTTGGTAATTTACTCGTAAGAGAAAAATCGCACAAAAACACAGCTTATATCCTGAAAAAGCTTACTTTATTGCGCTTAAAACAAGTCCCCATTTGTTTATGCAAAAAAATTGGGTTGGAAAATATTTTTAGCGAAAATATGAAAACCGTGGTTTTTTCGCGTCACTCTGTCCTTGCTTGACAGACATGACAGACATGACTACGCTATCTCTCATGATATACGTAGTAGAGATTTGTATTTTGGCTCAAACTGCTTAGAAAATTTCAACAAATGCAATTGAATAATAATTAGAAATTACAACCTTGAAACCTATTAATTAATAACAAATAAACCTGGAAGACCGATGAATGGTAGCGTGGGTGTGAGGATACTATGGACTGTGTCATACCCAAGTTTAATTAATGAAAAATAAAAAATAAATCACCAGAAAAAGGTTGCAAAAATGGGGTTGTGAAATACGAAAGATCTGTAAAACATCAAATTAATGTTTTTCTCACAATATTTCGAGTACATATTGATTCATATAGAAGTTCAGAGCCAAGTGCTGGATTGGAGCGCATTGCCGATTTTTAATATATGTACTCATAAACATCATAACATCATAAATATAAACTTAACCTCAAAATAAATTCAAAACTTTATCATCCTAACGCTCTCGTGCCTTTAACCACTTTTAAAGTAGAATGCAAAATCTGACTTTATTAACTTTCACGATATGCCAAAACTTGACTCTTCTCCTAACCCAAGTTTTGTGTTTGCGAATTAGCTTAGGGTTCGGATTTCCATTCGGCTGTCAGCTGTCATTATGTATCGCACAGTTTTATCTCCCGAGCAGCTTAGACACCTGACTAGTCTGCACTGGACTTGCGATCTTACGTAAAATGCAAGTAGGCCGTTCTTGCACCCAACCGCTCAATTATTGAATTCAGTAAGTTTAAAATGAGTTAAGAAAAATTAAAGGGAATTTAAAAGAATCCAGGAATGAACTTGGTATAAAATCCCGTGGAATTCTCTGAAATCTGATATTTCCCGAAGTTATGGAAAATTTATTTTTGGAATCCGTTGAAATCATTGAAATCATCGAAAATCTGATAAAGCCTTTAGAATCTTGTGAAATATCATAAAACCTTATAGGTTATGTAAAATCCTTCCATAAGTTCCGAAATCGTTTATACAACCACACGAATGTTGTTTAAAACCTTGTCAATCCAACTTTTTTAAATCTCTTGAAAATGTCTTCTAATCTTATTATATACCAAAAAATATTTCATATCCTTTGAATTCCCTTAAAACTTTGTAACGCTCTTAAACATTCCGTACAATTTATAAAAGTACCCTAACATTTTTTAAATCCTTTGAAATTCCTTGAAATTATTTAAATCTATTGAAAATTCCTTGGAATCTGTTCCAATTTCGTAATATCTTTGAAATTCTTTACAATATTTTGAAATACTTTGAAATCAAATCCTTTGAAATGTTTTGAAATTCCTTGAGACTTGTTTAAGCTCTTGAAAATGCCTTTGAATCTTTGAAAATACACGAAAATATTTCAAATCCAACTGTAATACAATTTTTAAGTGGAATAGATGAATTTTTAAGTAAAGTGATGAATGTTTAACCGGAATAGATTAATTTTGAATTAAAATAATGAATCTTCACCTGGAATATATGATTTTGTAACGAAAGAGTTTACATTTCAACCAACTAGTTTTGTTTTTAATCACAACGATGAATTTTCAATATAAATTATAAATATTTAACTAACATACATGAATTTTCATCCAAATAGATGAATTTTCAAACAAGAAGATTAATTCTCTAACAAAAAAGACGATTGAAAAAAAATACATGAATTGTCAACGAAAGAGTTGCACTTTCAACTAAAAAAGACAAATTTTCAACCACAGTTGAATTTTCAACCAAAAAGATCAATTTTCATCCAAGAAGAGTAATTTTTAGCAAAAAAGATGCATTGTTTAAAAATATACGAATTTCCAATAGAATAGTTCGATTTTTAGTTGAAAAAAAGCAATTTTCAACAAAAAAATTACTAATTAAAAAAATAGTTATGTTATCCAAGAAACTGATTAATTTCCAACAAAAATGATGAATCTTCTACTGAAATAGTGGATTTTTCAACTGAAATAATTATTTTTTAACTAGAATAATTGATTTTGAAAATAAAAAGATGAATTGAATAGTTAAATTTTATATTGCAATTAAAAAAAGAAGCACAATCTCGAAAAAATTCCCTGATATTTCCAGGTTTTTCGAGGTTTTTTTCGTCTGGCCGGATATCCAAAAGATTGATTGGCAAAGCGAAAGTTGTTACCAATCATTTCCTAAAAAATAATTACTCTCGATGACATCTATTTTTACGACAATATTTACCATTTATACTTATTAAGGCAATGAAAAGAAAATTCGGTTGCCAACATAAAATTAGAAAAAATATTTTGCAGTGTCTATTAATCATGAAATTTCGTGATTAATAGCTCAGAACGTTGAATCGGTTATTTGTACCGAAGTTTTGGAATTAATAGCTGTGAAAAATTAAGAAAAATCACTGGAGTCAAATAAATTCACTTTTGTTTTTACTTTGCACCCTTTGCATGTTGTGACAGGTGGGAGGTTATGTTTCTGCGGGCAGGCTGCCTGACGCTGTCGGCAAGCAGAGTTATGAAAAGGACGTTACATTTCTGACAGTTATTCGAGCCGGTAACATCCGTTTGGCGGCGCTGAAAGCTACGGACGCAAAAGGTCAGAGTTTGAATCGTAAAATCAAGGATATTGGTAAGATGTTGCCGAACTTTTACTTGAAATCTACTTATTGATCTGAATAGTTAAGAAATCTTAGCAAATAACGTAAATATGTAATTTATAGCCAAAACGTCGTAAATTTGAAGTAAACGTTAGTCAAAATTTTAAATTCAAACTCTGGACTCTTACGTCCTGTTACGAGCCGCGCATGTCATAGACGCGGAATTTATTTTATTGGTTGAGTTCTGACGGTGTTAATCCTGAAAACGAACCGGTAAATTTAAAATATCAATGAAAATGAAATGCTACTGATTAAGAGGTAAAAGAGTATAATAGTTTATTCAAAAACTCCCCTACGCGCCTGCTTGAATCTTTCCCCGAATTGTTTGCGGAGGGATAACTCCGATCTTGGAGGGATTGGATGACGCCTTTTTCAAGCTACAGTTCTCCCACAGAGTATATGCCTTGAAGAACGCATTTGCAGGCTCACTTTTGGCTCGCTCGGGATTTACTCTCAGTCCCTGCCCAAAGCATCGCTCTTCCTTTATTGGATGCTTGTTTGCAGTTGATCTCAGTATCGCCGCTCTTGCTGTGTTTCTGGCTTGTTCTGGCTGCGGTTGAGTAGGCGCCCCGCTTATATAATCCCGTTTCGAAAGTCCTTGAGTAGATCCGTCCACTCAAAAGTATTGAGGTTCTGCCGTTCCATCGCATTGACTCTGTCTTTATTGGCTCCCCCAACTCTAGGTTAGTCGGCGTTGTTGCCGAACCTATTGTCGGGAGCCCCACATTCGTTTTGTTTGAACCGCAAGTACTACATGTATGGTTGGTGTTATCATTGTTGTTTCCACGAGCAGCTAGGAAAAAGGGTTCGTCCAGCCTTGTAGATCCCCGCATGCAAGGATAAGGCTGCATGCTCTGAGAGGTCGCTCGGTATCTCAGAGTCACCATGCAAGACACCTGACCCAGGTGCCATTTAGCTTTTGGCGCGATTGTTATGCCTCCTCTTAGGGGTTTATTTCCTTCCGGGTCCATTCCTGGATAATTTTTCGAAACTGCGTATTAATTATTATAACCATATTCAGCAGAAGCTCTTGGAAGAATATATATATATATTGTCCCAGAAGTATTGTCGTTTGTTGTTATGGCAAATAGAAAAAAAATTCAAATTAAAAAGTTCCAAAACATTTTTGTGTCCGGTGCGTATCTTGGGTACTACAGGGCATTGAAATTTCATGTAGGTGAACAGTTAGTTGTGGGCGTGCGTATGACCTAGAAAAGTAACATCTCCTACGTCGGTAACTTCACCTTGCTTTAAACTTAACAAAAATGCGATTACGAATGTGTTTGTCTTTTTAAATCGGATGGGCTCAAGTTTTATCGAACCATAAAATAACTTAGAGAAAAAAAATCAATTCTTCTATTTAAACATGCTCCAGATACAATATTGGCTCATCGAAAATCGGTGCATGGAAAAAATCGAAATGTAGGCTAGGTTCTCCGAAATTTTGTGAGCTTAGCACAAATAATTTCAGTGAGCCTGAATAATTCGTACATTATTGCAAATAATCAGTGACCGTCCCTGATTAATTTCGTATTCAAGCAAGTGTTTTGAATTTTCTGAATTCTTCTAAAAACATTAAATTTCTTTCAACTATTTCTGAATTCAGCAACTTTGGTCGACGGGAATACTGCTACTGAATCTTGATTTCTGGGAATTCATTTGTAATCTTTTAAATTGTTTTAAGGATTTTTGAATTCTCTTGAAAAATTTAGGATATAATTTGATTTATTTTTAATTTTCTGAATTCTTATGAAAACATGGAATTCTTTTCAACTATTTCCAAATTCATCAAATTTGGTCGACGGTGAACTACTACTAAGCTAGAATGCACTCGTTTCTTGAAATCTGCAGAATTCTAAGAAATTGAGAGAATTCTGCAGAACTCAAAAGACCTGAAGGAATTTACATTAATTCAACGTGAATTCTAAAGATCTTAGAGGAATTAAAAATAGTTTCAAAATGTTCAAAAGATTTCTATTAAATTCAATGTCTTCCACAGAACTCTGCAGAATTAAAAAAAAATAATGCATCATAGTTCAGTTGCAGTTCACCCGTCGACCAAAGTTGCTGGATTTGTAAATAAATAAAAAGAATTTCATGTTTTGAGAGAAGTTCAGAAAATAAATTAAGTTATATCCTGAATTATTCAAGAGAATTCCAAGATGTTTAAAAGAATTCAATACATGATAAATAAATTCTAAGAAATCGAGAGCATTCTGCAGAATTTAAAAGACTCTAGAAGCCGTAAAATAATTCAACGTGAATTCTAAGCATTTTAGAAATTCTAAACATTCAGAAAATTAAAAATAAATCAAATTATATCCTCAATTTTTTAAGAGAATTCAAACATCTTTAAAAGAATTTAAAAGATAACAAATGAATTCCAAGAAATCAAGATTCAGTATCAGTATTCCCGTCGACCAAAGTTGCTGAATTTGAAAATAGTTGAAAGAAATTTAATGTTTTTAGAAGAATTCAGAAAATTGAAAAGATTTGCTTGAATACAACATTAATCAGGGACGGTCACTGATTATTTGCAATAATGTACGAATTATTTAGGCTCACTGAAATTATTTGTCCTACGCTCACAAAATTTCGGAGAGAGTAGCCTACATTTCCATTTTTTCCGTGCACCGATTTTCGATGAACCAATATTGTATCTGGAGCATGTTTAAATAGAAGAATTGATATTTGTTCCCTAAGTTATTTTATGGTTCGATAAAACTTGAGCACATCCAATTTAAAAAGACACACACATTCGTAATCGCATTTTTTTTGAATGCTTGAAGCAAGGTGAAGTTACCGCCGTAGTAGAAATTGCTTTTCTACGTCATACGCATGTCCGCAACTAACTGTTCACCTACATGCAATTTCAATGCCCTGTAGTACCCAAAATACGCACCAGATACAAAAATGTTTTGGGACTTTTCAATTAAAATTTTTTTCTATTTTCCATTATAACAAACGACAGTACTCCTGGGACACCACTATATATATATATATATATATATATATATTTATGTAATTTGAAGACGATTAGAAAGAAAAACGATCACTTTCTATCTATAAATGGTCAAACTATGCATTTGTTTATCAAATTTGTTTATAATATAAACAAATAATATCGATTTACAATTCTTCATCACTAAACATCAGGACTTATGTAATCTGAAGACGATTAGAAAGAAAAACGATCACTTTCTACCTATAAATGGTCAAACTATGCATTTGTTTATCAAATTTATTTATAACATAAACAAATAATATCAATTGACAATTATTCGTCACTAAACATCACCACTTATGTAATTTGAACACGATTAGAAAGAAAAACTATTACTTTCTGCCTATAAATGTTTAAATTATGCATTTTTTTATCAAATTTGTTTATAAAATGAATAAATAATATCGAATGACCCATCTCAATTACTAAATATTACCACTCTTATAGTTTAAAGGTACTAAGAAAGAAAAGCGATTATTTTCTGCCAATAAACGCCTAAACTATGAATTTGTTTACATAATTTGTTGATGAAATGAACAAATTATACCATACAACGAATTTTCATGATCAAACGTGATCTTGTTGATGAAATCAAGCAATTTTAACTCACAAATACACTTTGCAAGCCAAATTTCCAATATGTTGACATTTTGTTAATATAATTTGTTTATAACAATTAGATTCCATATCCTGTAAATTATTTATATTCTTTAGATACATCGTCATTCATTTTCGTCAAAAATGGGATAAATTGAGTTATTGATTTGAAGATAAAAAATAATAATTAAAAAATGTCTCATTATTTCGCTCCTTGTTCATTTATATAGAAAATAGAAAATGACAAAAATTGAAAAATGGAATCCATAGACGCTCTTGTGCAACGATCGCTGATCATTTCTAAATGAAAAAGTTGGAAATTGGTTGAGAATTGTAGGCTGTAGGTGATTTTGAATAGTAAATTCCCGATCCAGCCCACTGTGCGACGGATCGAGCTGCATGCCTTCGCGGATGCGAGTCGTCGAGCAAAAGCCGCAGCACAGTACTCCAGAACCAGCGAACACGATGGAGGAAACGCTGCGACCTGCCTCCTTTGGGCAAAGACCAAGTTGTCGCCCATGAGAAGCCTTCTCCCGCCAAAGAGGGCCACTACCCCGATGAAGATCCCGCGACTTGAGCTGAGAGCAGTTCTCCTGGCAGCCAAGCTTTCGCAGCCGCAAACGTGGACATTCCCCTGGCCGACTGCCATCTCTGAAGCGACTCACAGATAGTGCTCCTTTGGCTCTATTCCGATGCTTCGACTGGAAAAAATTTGCTGGACGAACATATCGTACACATTCATGAACCTGACATCCAAGTACTTGACGCTAAATGGCACTACATTTCAACCAGAGAGAACCAGGCTGATATCGCCCCCAGAGGTGCTGATATCCCAGGCCTCTCTCAATCCAGCCTATGAGGAAACGAACCCACATGGTTAAAAGAAGACGACCCCACCTTGCGCACTTGCAACTAGATACCCTCGAGTTCCACACCCAGACTACCCACCGAGCCAACCAATCTGGGATGCGCAGTCACTCAGGCGGGGGGGATAGTCAGCGGAAGAGCACAGGTCAGAAAGCGCGTCCGAGACTGCACGGTATGCGTTTATACCAATGCTAGGCCCATGAAGCAAGCCATGGCCCCCCTGTCAGTTGCCCGGGTGACTCCGTCAGCCGGCTTCTTCCAGACCGGCGTGGACTACGCTGGCCCATTCGACATGCTTGCAGCAAAAGGACGTGGAGTAAGGCCGACCAAGGGCCGACCAACGTAGTGTGAGACGAGATCATAAAAGAAAAGTAAGTATGTTCTTGCGGTGTGTAAATCGTATCTTTGTTACGTAAAGTATCATGTACATCAAGGACGATAACTCAGTCCTTTTACCCGAGCGTAAAAAAAAAATTGATTTCCTGAAAATGATTCCATAATTTGGTTATGAGTGAAACCTATCTACCCTTCAAAATTTAACTTTTCCCGAAGACCGGCTGACCTACTAAAATTATAATTACGGGCCGACCGTGGCTGGCTGTTTTTCCAAAATACGTTACCAAGGTTGAGCTGACTTTGACACACATATATAGGTCGGCAGCCAGAGTTCGGTCACCTTTTATATTTCTAAAAAATTTGTGTTAAACGGACCTAATCAGCCAACTGTATAATAGAAGTATACTTCTTGTTTCTAGATTCGTTTTTTGCTTCCATATTTCTGTTAGAAATTTTTGCAACTTTAATATGAATTTAATATATACTTTCATAAAAATATAATGTTAGAAATGGTAAAATAACATACTTTGGACCAAAAAGAATTCATTTGTTGGATTCTTTATTCCAATTCATCGACATTTCGAAAACACATAGTTTTCTTCATCAGGATAAAGTTATTATATAACGGGTGTCTAAAAAGTCCCGGGACGGTTGGATATTTCCTCAGGTAAAATATTTTTCAAAAAAGTTAAGGTAATTCCTTTTCCATTCAATCAGAGGTTATTTGAAATAAACAAAGTTTTCCAAGTGGTCAGTGCAATTCCTGAAGTATGTTTCAACAGGGAATTCAATAGTGACCTTCATTTTGATCATGAAGTTGACCTTCATGGCTTTTTGAAGGTCAAATTTGTTTTTTCTTTAAATGGAAACCCCCTTTTTCACATCTGCAATCGATAGAGCGAAAAATACTACGTTCAAGTACGTACCCAAGTCATAGGATTATATAGGTAGCCTTAATAAGAATATCTAAATTAAATGTTAATAAATGAGGGATATTAGAATGACCGAAAATTCTGCTATATAATACATAATGTCATAAATATTTAAAAATAACATCAACAACCATTTTTGGAATAATTAAAAACATATAGGTTGAAAAACTTCAAAACAACGGGCATATAATAGTTTTATATCATTTACTTTTCATCAAAAATATTTTATTTGCTAAACCTTCCTATAACAGTTCGACATCTGATTCCTCGTTCTCTTCCGTGGATTTTTTGCATTTTGTTGTGTTACATTTTCTATTGATATTTTGAAAACTGACGTTTAACGAGCAGATTGATCGGGCTTCAGACGATATGATAAGAACAAAAAGAAAAAAAGGTTCAAAAATCTCGGCTCGAAAAATTTGTAAAATTTCGAACGATTTCGAACGATAACGAGAATTTCTCGACTCGATATGCATCACTAAGCAAATCAGAACCGTTAGAATCACACCACACAGAAAGAAGACCAATGCCATAAAATCAATCAAAGCAGACAATTTAGATTTTAGGTTAGTACTCAGAACTGCAGGGAACGCTGCCGGTAGCGCCTTAACACGTCTAGCGGCACTTTGTAGCACTGCTTTGCATAGCTTTTTTTGTTTGAATGAAACAAATATTTTATAAATTTAAATAAATAGATTTTAAACAAATACATTGTTCAATAAAAGCTAATTTTTTGTTCGAGTCAAACAAATTTTACTAAACAAATTATTTGTTTTAATCAATAAGAGAATCATTTTCCATTCCTTGAAATTGAATTAACCTTTTTTTTTCAATTGAAGCAAAAAATTGGTTTCTTTCAATGATATGAATTCAAACAAATTTTGTTGTTTGATTCAAACAAGATTAATTGATGGATTAAATATCGCGATATGGCGAATATTGAATTTAAAATATTCTAAAATTCAATCGCCTACGACTCGAACTAAAAAAATACACGAGTCGTGAAAAGCCCCCCCCCACCCTAGATGCACACGAAATGTTTTATAACAAATGCATGATTTCAGACACAATTTTAACACAGGCATGGTATCTGATCCAAGCTGACCGCCTGGAAATTATTTTTGTGTGCCAAAAATGTCAGTTCATAGGTGTGTCAAACTTTTTCTCCCTCCGACATCACCGTGCTCGAAATGCATTACTTTAGCTTCACTTTACGGGCATCGAGAAGGGCTGAAATTATGCATGTGTTGTAGTGACCAAATTATATAAACACGGGGTGGTATTTAATTGATATAATTCAATAGAGTGTTTTTAGCTTTGTCCAAACAAAAATTGTCATAATTCCCAACATTTTAATTTCAACGGAGCTAGAGAGGATTTTCTTTACAGCACTGTTAGAAAAATCTATATTAAATTTAATACAAATGTATATTAAAATATGAACAGCTGTACACTTTATATCAAATATAATATACAGGTCAGTATAGCAACGTGCTTGAAAACTCATAGTGCTTTTATTACTTTAAATCTTATCAAATATTCACAATTGAAGTAATAATCTAGAATTCGGCGATTGAATTGCTTTTTATGAATAAAGTGCAACGTACATATAGAACTCTTTCCAAAATTTGCCCTGAATGGTAGAAATTTAATGCGAGTGCATTTGATTGTAGGTTAGGTCTGTCATTTACATACGCATTTGAACTTTTCGACTTGAAATCCATTTTTATTTTCGATTAATTGTAAGAAGGTATCATGTTTTAATATTAAGAATCGAAAATTACTCCTAATTTTATTTTGATTTTGTGTAAAATGGAATTATTTCAGCGATTATCATGAGTGTATATGAACTTTAATAAAAACGTACCTAAATTGCGATTCAATATGCTTGAGATATTAATTTTAATATACTTTGGTATTTTAAATTTAATACTATTTTTAACAGTGAGTCTAAAAGAAATAATATGTAATAATATTAATAGTATTAGGAATGCATCCACATAATAGATACTAAATTTGTTCATTTTGACAACATGGATCGACTTACCAATTAAAAATTTTAAAAACGTACATGACCAAAAATTTCTCTATGAGGAAGGAAAGTCCACATACATTAAGCACCAGTAAGAATTTTTTAAACTTCTTTTTCAATCATTTTGTATTTTGACCAAAGAGGGCAGCATTTCTCAGAAACGTAGTTTCGAGAAATGCGTGTAACTGCTAGAAAGCCACTTAGCAAAATTTCAAGGATTCTCAAGATGAGATCCTTCGCGAGACAATTAAGGCCCTTTATCAGAATGGGTAATCGTTCCTGAATTTTGAGGCATACGTAATTGTTTGCATACGTAATGTACATAGTAATATCTCGGAACATACAGAGCCGACTTTTCCGAAAAAATGTTTATATTTTGTTTAATAATCAAAAGAGAGGAGACAGATATCCCGCAGTACATCGAATTACACCGGCACCCAAATAAAAACACTTTTCTGTCCTACAGATGCGACACATATATTCCCATGTATTTTGACCCACTGAGCATGAATCCGTGGTCCGTTTGACCCCAGCACATCCGGGTCAAGGGCATTTGAAGGTCAAATAGACAGAAAAGTCATTCATGTGAAGATAACTACTATAATTTATGTTTTTTGGGTCACTGAATCCGAATCCGGGGTCCATTTGAACTCAGCGAGTCAAAGTCAAGGACTTTTCAAGGTCAATTTCGTTCATTTCTGTCGGGTATAGCAATACAATTTTTTCAAATAAAAATATCAATTCCTCCATGTTCTCACTTGCGGGGTGCAGTGTATCTGTAGCGGGCGTAAAGTTGCAATTAAACGATTAAAATTAGAATAATTGCCATGTGTTGTTTGCCTCCAAGAGTTGTAAATTAAAAGTGTTTATGAGTTCACCAAAATTCAGCTACTATAGTTGTAAATTGCCCATATTATCAAAAATTTCAAACTGTCATAGAGCAATAAATCGTCTGCTCTTAAGTAAATAGCAGTTATCGCTAGTTGACGCAGCTATTATTTTATGTTTTGGGACTGGCTAGTATTACGGAATTTTCCATGAAATTAATTGGTCAAGTATAGCCCTAGGGCTATCCAGTATTATGAATTTACTTTAAAACAAATTAAAACAACATTGTTATTTAATTGAATATTACAATTTTGAAAACAAATTTAAGCACTTTCAAAACAAATCCTTTAAGTTTTCAGAAATTGAAGTTCGAAATTTGGTTATTTTTACATCAAAAGCTCTGAATTTTTTATTTTAATGACTGTATGGACTATGCTTTAGCGTTCATGACTTTATACTTAAAACTCTAAAATTTGAAAATTGTTGTATGTTTCGTATTTTATTCCTCATTAGTATAAAGGACTTTCCCACTGGCAAGGGTGGGACCCAGCAACACGCACACACTCAGCGATCAAATAAAAAACCGCCGTTTTTTTTCGTTTTTTCGGCTAAAATATAATTTTTTTAACTACAAATGTAATTTTTTTTTGTTGAAAAGTAATATTTTTAGATTCAAAATTTATGTATTTCGTTTAAACTTAATTTATCTATTTTTTAAGGATCCCTCTTTTTTTGGTAGAAAATTAACCTCCTTTGTGGAAAATTTATATTTTTCGTTAAAAATTGAAACGTTTGGTTGAAAATTAATATGCTTTGTAAAAATCCCGTCCTTTTGGTTTGAACATTCAACATTTTGTATACAATTTTTTTCTTTATAGATTGCAAAATCCTTCTTGGTTGAAATTTCAACTCTTGTTGAAAATTCGTCTATTCTGGTCCAATTCAGCCGTTTGTAATTGAAAATAAACAACTTTTCTTGGTCAATATATCAACTATTGAATTTTTTTGTGAATTCATCTTTTTTTGTTTAAAATATTTGTTTAATTAAACACGAAAAACTTTCTACTAAAAGATAAAAATTTTTAAATAAAAGAGACGAATTTTCAACAAGAGATAAATTTTGAATCAAGAAAGATTATTCAGTCAATAAAGAGAAAAAATTTCCTAAAAAATGTTGAATTTGAGCCAAAAAACTGGCTTTCTATAAAATAGTTAAATTTTCAAACAAAAAGACCAATTTTCAACAAATTACATAAACTTACAACTAAATAGTTGCATTGTCAAACTAAAAAAGATTTATTTTAATAAAGAAATTAAATAGTTACATTATAATTAAGAAAATGATTTTTAATTTTAAAAAAACGAATTTTCTCTAAAACGGTGTAATTTTCAACCAAATTCTTGCATTTTTAAGCAAAAAAAAAAACAACAAATTTCTGTACAAAACAGTGGAATTTCTACCCGAAAATACGAATGTTTCAACAAATAAGTTTATTTTGAACAAAAAAATGAATTTTGAAGAAAGGAGTTCAACTTTCATCCACGGAGTTGAATTTTCAACCTCTAAAAATACAAATTTTCAACAAAAACGAGGGGACTAAGGAATAACAATTTAAATTAACATTGAAGTTCATTTTCAATACTTTTAAAATGTTAAGTTAGAAAACTGGTAATTCTGCATAGAAAATAAAGTTAATTTTCCATTGCTTTTCAATTTCGGACTATACAAAGTGATTCGGACTCGCAACATTTTATGCCCTGAAGAAATTATAAAAATATACCTTTACAAAACTAAATAATTGTTATTCTTAACACATTTTATTTTGTAAAAGTAATTTCGTTTTTTCATTTTTATTTAATAAACCATGTTTATATTTTATACGTAAGTTCTCTCTTTAGGTTTATTAAATCAAGATTCTGACTCGGATTCTGGGGAGGTCAGAGAAAATCTCATGGTATCTTACATGGGAAGGGGGGTTGAAAATTTTAGAAAGACACCTTATTTAATTTGTGGATTTGTTTATTAATTCCACTCAGAAAAAAGTTGTCTTGAAATTGAAGCATCGTCCTTCTTCCTAATTTGTACTGAACTTCAATATCTTTTTTACATAAACAGAATTGTTTGTCTGCAAGATTAGGGGAACTTCGTCGCAAAAATATAATCAGTACATTTAATTTTAGTACTATAATACATATTATTAGGTACTGCTAATGTTGTTAAGTAAATTACAAGTGATACTATTACAATCATCAATAAATTAACATCACATTTAAAAACAATGTGATTGTGCTTGGAAAAGCTGATTAAAATAAAATCTCTTAAACTTTTGTTTTTTAGTGATTCGCAGATTTGAAAATATCTCAAGTAGGAAATGCTTTTGTCCCCGTAGTCACGTACCATACATACTATTTTTTTTTTAATTCGTTGACCAGCCCCACCACGCAAAAGACTACTTAATTTAGGCATGGTCCCTCAATCTGTTCAATAAGTCAGCATATGATACAACCAATATGAAATATAGCTGTCTCGTTCAAGTTTATACATTTCTATTATATTTTTACAGAATTAAGTTCACAATCACCTATGGACCCCGAAAACTTGTGTTCGTCCCTTCTAAAAATTTCGTTCGCGCCAAGATTTGAAACGGCGGCCATGTTTATTTGGCGCTCTCAACGCCATCTATCAAGAGTTAGTACGCACCAAGAGTGACTATGGCGAGCTGTTAGGAAGGAATCAAAGTCTGCTTGGGCAGTTGCCAAATTATGTGCGGAATGTTTGAGTTGCTGCAAATTTAAATGGATATTAGAAAAATGAGGCAAAGGTATGTTTTTAGTCTGCAAAATATCAATTTCCAATTTAGTCAAATCAAATTTGATTTGTTGTTCTACAGGATTTTTTCTGGCATAGTGGATAGCGGCCGAAAACGTTTGTTTTCCTGATGTTGCTTTACAATGGTCCTCTAATGTAAGGACGGTGGATAATGAAATTGTCTCTGCCACATCCTTTTCTCCTGGACATGAAATGGTTAGTTGGATTGGATTGTGCGGCGAGATATACTATTGGTATCCATTAGCGAAACTATATATAATCCGTAGTGATTTTAAAGTATTTTTTCTCACAGGTAGTCTTTTGATTAGTTAATAACCATCCGATGCAGGATATCTCGGCGTGGATCTGTTTATTTGAGTCAACTATTTGGCAAAAATGTAACTCCCCGAATTAATACATTTATCTTCATTGATAATAGTGTAGACTAATCCATCTTCGGATAAGGCGATGAATTTCTCTGTATTCTATCGAAGAAATAAGAATTGAACATGCCTTGTTGTGGAAGTGAGATGTAACGTGCTACATGAAAGAGTTGTGCCTCCGGAATTGGAGTATGTATTTGGTAGATTATTTTTTGTTGAATAGTGTAACATCAATTTTACTAATCTTCAGATAGAGGAAATACTCCTCTTTGGTTAGTGGGTAGGGTATGTTGTGTGGAATATTCTGTTAAATTGAGGAAATAGATTTCATAAAATCGGAAGTGTTAATAATTCTGGCGCGAGTATTCCGTTTCGAGCTTCAGCAATTACGGTTTCTATAATTTGTATTGTACTACAGATTTCTTCAACGTGGATTTCCATATCAAACAGAGAGCTTAGAATCATGTCGTTGGCTTTTAGGACGTTAGTCTTATCGGTCAATGATCCTGCAAATCTTGTCAGTTTTAGATCCTGTTCTGTTTTGTCCCGAATCTTTTCTATTTGAGAAACTGAGGTCTGTGATAAACTTGTTTGATTTCTGGTTAGAACCGCTATGCCCTTTGTTTTCTTATACACTGCGTCGATGTTGTTTATTTTTTCAGCATCACCTGCGCTCATCGTGCCGAATAAATACTTTGTTGCTGTTCCGATGAAGTTGAATAATCCTCTCTTTTCTCTTCTGTGGGAAATTGATTTGATTTCTGCATATTTATTGGAGAGTTTATTGATACGTTTTCTCAATGTCTCGATGGGGTTTTACATGGTACAGTTTACGGTTAATGATTTACAATAGTTCATAATATCCTGAGTATAATTCTTTAATTGATCGATGTCGTCATGTAGTTGCAAAATGTTCAAGAAGTAGATTGAGTCCCATGTCTCGTGATACAGCTGTGTCTTGAATAGGGGTTCCTGCCATATCGGTGTGTTAACTGCTTCGAGATCATATTTTCATTCGATGACTGATGCCTGAAAGAAGGTTTACTGGTCAGTGGAACTAAATGGTTTAATTTGGTTATAATGTCTTATCTGATTCTTTCCTTGCCGATATATAGTTACTGTTTTCGTTTCTTTGTTAACACCTAATATCGCTATCGGTTCGGACCATGAGATTTTATTATCGGAGACTATGTGTACTAATATTAAATCTCCTACTTTGTAGTCATGCTCTTTTCCTGTTCGCTTAATTTACCGTTGATTCACTTCTTTTGATTGTTGAATTTTTTCTTTTGCATCTTGTAAAATATGCTTTCTTTTTCCCCTCTGGATTTCTACAATTTCTTCTTCTTCGTTTCCTTATATAATTTCCCCATATAATAGTTCCCCTGGTGCACATGAAGTAGTAGTGTGCGGTGCTTGATTATAAATTTTCGTGGCCATTATGACTTTCTCGTCAGTATATTTATCTCCCATGTTTTAATTACGCGTTCAGCAATTCCATTTCTCTCAGGATCTCGATCGGATATCCGAATTCTTTCTTCCTGAAGACTCTCTAATAGCTGTTGTAATGGTTTTCCTTCAAATGAGATATCGTTGTCCAAAATGATCTTTTTGGGTGAGGGAATCAGATTAAAAAAGTATTCGAACACTTGATCTATTCTTCGTTTTTTCGTAGTAACTGTCCACAAATATCTTGATAAACTGTCCTAGATTGCTAAATAGATTCTATCCTCAAACGTGAATTTGTCTGCGTTAAGGATATGGAAGAGATATTTAGCAGGTTTAATTATAACTCCGTCTGCTCGTATTCTCCTTTCGTTGTTTTTTAGAGAGCAAACAGGACAATTTTTTACATATTCCTGGATTTGAGTTGCCATACTTGGCCATAAATGTTGTTGTATAACTCTCAACATTTTTTCTGTGGCCCAGTGCCCGTTTTCGTACGTTCGTGCAACAATATTCATTTGCATTTGGATTTTTCGTACAATCCGCGGGTACATAGTCTTTAATCTGAATCTTTGTGTAATGTTCATTAATTCGACTACGAAGAAAATAAATTTTGTCATGGATTGATATTCTGATTCAGTTGACCAATTGGTTAACTCAATTACTTGTGGTTCTTCTGCTTGGAAGTAATTAACTTAAAGAATTTCTGATTATTGGAAATGAAAGAGTAACTCAGAAGCTATCGATTGGCGTAAGAAAATGAAAATTGATTTTTTCCGAATTAGGTCCCTTTCTTCGCGGACGGTCACAAATATAAATTAAATTCAGATTTTATTCGTCATTGCTCAACCTCGTAGGTATACTAATTTTTGAAGTTTTTATTAATTGAATTTGAATTTCATACGTGAAGCAATATTTGGTTGAATTAACAAAACTTTTTTTGTTGGGACAAAAACAAATTTACTTGCATACATACTAACAAACTTTTCTGTTGTTTTGAATATTACAAATACATATTCATTCCTGAAAAAAATGCAGTCTTTGCAGTGAAATATACTTTAAAAAGAGAAAATATGAAGAAAGCTAATTTTCTAAGAAAATAGGGTAAAAAGGGGATTGAATCTATTACAAATTGGGCAGTTTCTACACTTCAAGTAGCAAAATCTCTCAGCGTTTATGTGTCCTACTTTTATTTTCGGATTCTATTAACGTTTACTGTTCTCTTTCGAAATCCTTTGGAAAATTTGGAAGAAACCTTTATATTTTTTGACAATATTTGTTGAGTTTTTCCTCCTATAAGGAAAATATCCTGTGAGTTTTACGTGAACTAAACCAGTTTTGTAACTGGGAGATTTTTTTCATAAAATTTAATTTACACAGCTTTCTTGGGAACAACGAAAGATGCAAAAAAATTTCAGGATAAAAGATTGGACGTCTACAAATTTTCTACATCTTCTTTTCATGTTTTTAAGATTCGATGAAAAAAATTAAGAAGATTTTCTGCAAAAAGAAACCACCTCTTTATTTATTGCAATGTTTTTTTTTAAATTTCTGCTAATATAAGAAAGGCATCCTAAAAATTTTACACGGACAAATTAAAAACGCGTCAAATTGAAAATTAAACAAACAAAAATTAGTACCAAATGGAGAAATTTATGATTTAACAATTGTGATTATATATTTTCAAACAATATTTGAATGTGAACAGCTTCAAGGATAAGTAATTCTAATTTAAAGCATTCAGGTATCTTGTAGGAAAACAGTAATTTCGAATTTAAGTTTTACAAAAGAATATATATGCAATATAGAAAGAATAGAGTTAAAAATTGTCTGCATTTACACATAGTTCCAAATTAGATATCCTTTCCAATTAAATGAAAATTCGATTGAAAGAGATTCGAAAAAGAAAACAAAATTGAAATTCTTCCAAATTTGCAAGCATTTCAAGTTCAACTTACAAAAAATGTGAACATTTAAAGAACTACTATAATTTTTTAAACTTTCAAGTAAATAAAATTTCAAATACTCCAATAAATTAAACTATAAACTTATCTTATTTGGAAAAATGCAAGTTGATAAGTTAAAAATTTTAGAAAGAAATATTTTAAAAAGAAGGAATACTTCAATTTTAAAATAATTAGGATATGGACTCTGCATGTTTAAGCTAGTTTATTTTTAAATAATTTACAGTGTCTAGAAACTTCTGGCGTACAAAACTACTCCAGAATTTAATCCGGTTTGGAGGAAATTGATTAATTTTATCAAATTTTGCATGTAAAGTAATTTGAATTTAATTTTAGAATTTCAATTCTTGTCCTTTAAATGGAATGAAATTGCAAGCACTGACGATTTTGAATTTGTAGTCCATTGAAACTTGAATAGTATTTAAAAATTGGAAATAAACTCCAATCTGAAAGTCCTACAGTTTCAGAAAAGGTTCCTTTGTTTTTCAAAGTCCATCAAAATCAGAGTTTGATCAGTTTGATTTTATGATATAAAATATTCTTTAACCATATTCTTCTCTTGCAGTTGGTGCAAGAAAATAATAAAAAAGGTTCGTAACAAATGTATTCTCATAATGTAAGTTTAGAATTAAGAAAAAAACTTAGAAATTCCAAATTTTATGAAAAAAGCTTTCCCCGGATCACAAAAATGGTTTTTAATAAACGTCAACATTCAAATAATCATCATTTTATGAAACATTTTTTCTCCTAAATCAAAAAAATACGTTTCGCCCAATTTCCTCTAAAAACACAACATATTTCGTCACTCAAAGATTCTGTTAATGGAAGTGTAGAACCCGCCTGATTTCAAATGCATTCGATCAGGGGAATAAACTGTATTTATTGATAGCTGAGAAGAAAGCCCGTGAAGCCTAACAAATAAAGTCAATATTCATATTGAAAAAAAAGTAGTTCGATTCGAAAGGTACATGAATATTCTTACATTTGGTAAAGTTTCTGAAGGTTTAAAAGCGAGTGTCATTTTCTTTGTCAAGTAGGGAGGATTTCCACTTTTGATTTCGAATCTTGTAAATAAGATATGACATAGAGGAAGAGGCATTGAAGTTTTGACAAGCTTGTAATACACTTTTTGAATCCGAAAAAATGACTGAATTGTAAATATTGTTATCTAAGATGTGTTGAATTGTTTCAGTAATCGCTAACGCTTCCGATGTGTATATAGAAGCATGTTCGGAAATCTTAATTTTTATTTCAACATTTAGTTGCGGGGAATATACAGAAGCCCCGACGAAGGAATCTGGAAACTTTGAACCATCGGTGTAAAAGTGTGTAAAATTCGGAAATTCATTATTAATAAAATTGTTGAAAATTATGTCAGGAGAATTACTATGCTGTATGGCTAAACCTATTTGTAAGTCAATCGTTGGTCGGAAAAACTTCAATGCGGGCTCTGCCACGATCGCCCGTCCTGTAAAATTCAGCTTTGACGCATTAGGTCCCTTTCTTCGCGGACGGTCACATATATATGAAGATGTCGCTGTCGCCGCCACTGTTTCAATTTTTTTGCCAGGGCTCACACGGAAGGCACTGGGAGCTCACACGGGAGGTCCTGGCAAAAATCTTGAAACAGTTGAAGCGATTGAAGAAACGGTCGAAGTCAGACACTCAGAGAGTGGGGACTCGCGTTCAGCGAGTAAGACGAGCTCTCGAGTCAAATGGACACAGAACGGAAAGATGTGTGAAAAGTGGTGGGACTGGATTTTTCGGTCCGTCCGCACGCGGCGAAATAGGCGATTCACGCCTCACTTTTCAGCTTAATAACAATTCCAATTTTGCATATAAAAATTGAATTATTTTTTAATTTGAAAGAGCGATTTAAAAACTATCAATAGCATCAAAAACCTGAAAATCGATTTTTAACCCTAAGGGTCCTTTTCTCGCGGCACGTCACATATATACATAACGTGCCTAAGAGCCGCATTCAGAACATAACATCAGTGAAGGAGTCTTTTCGAAACAGATACAAGCGTCTTCTTCGACAGATTTGGTCTTCCAATCTGTCGGCGTTGAACAAAGCATCTGCGACCAACTTGCTTACAATCCTGGTACTACTGTACTCATTTGAGGTATTCCCATTTGCATATCATTCCATGAGCATATCGATTCGTCCGTTCTGCGACTATATATCCTACGCCATCAAGGTGGGCAGGGACTTCTAAATCTCCAATGTCTTCATAACCGTACTATTCTGGGTAGAGCTTGCATCGTTGCAAAGGGAAAGGATCCTCTCCTAAAAATGGTCAGGAAACGCTTGATGATTGAAAAAGGAGCGTTCCTTTACATAGCCGCGGAGCAGGCGACCGAGAACCTTGGCCAGAATTTTAACATCAGAAGTGAGGAATGTGCATTACTCCATCTAAATTTAATTCAGGTACAGTTACATTTGGGCGTGCCGGGCGGTGTCATGTCCACCTTAGTATATCGTGAACGCATTTTATGTCAAGAAGTTCCAAGCGGAAGGTGCAGAGCGTGTCAAGGACACATTGAGTACCTAGAACACATACTGTCTGGGTGTCCCACCCATGCGGGAACAACGTATATCTACAGACATAATGCGGCCCTAAGAGTGCGTTATTACCACCTTTGTCGCCTTTATGGTGTTGGCCGCGACCCTGCCCTGCCGAACGCTCCAAGGGAGATAGAGTCAATTGTCCGAAACGAGAAGAGCCAAATTTTCTGGAACTAGGATTTTCGGACAGCAGTCTCCATTGCACATTCGAGAACTGATATCGTTCTACAGGACTTCGAGAAACAAACTATATTCGTGATCGAATTCTGCGCTCCAACCGACTACAACATCACTGCTGAGGAGAAAGGAAAAGAGAAATAGCATGACCTTAACTGCCATGGATGCAGATGGATGGAGAAGGCTCTCAACCTTGGGTCGCTCCTTATCCTCAAGATACACGAGCGTTTCACCAGCCTGTAGTTGTGATTTTGTCATACCCTGTGGCCACTCATCTCACGGTCGTGAGACGTGGCCATGGGTGTGATTTACCGCGTCTCTACTGAGAACCAGTGTCATGTTCATGGATGGCAGTTGCTCCCAGTGAGACCCTGCGTTACAGGTTAAACAACAACCGCAGGATCCCACTGGGAATAACTGCCATATATATTAGGGTGGTTCACAAAAAACTTATTTTTAGTTTTCGGCGGTCGTATCGCGACAGTTTGTTCCTCTGGGTGAGATATAACACTCCTAATTTTTTCAGATTAAAAAAAAATTTGTTTCAGAGAAATATCTTATGAATAAAAATTGTAACTAATACAAAGGACAAAACTTTCACTTCGTGCCCGATGGGAAAAAAATACTTGGCGCCGGTAATAGGCATAAAAAATACGATTTATTAGAAAGAGATAAATATAAGGTCATAATTGTACCCCTAAACATTTTTTGTAAGGATTACCAAAATTCTGAGATGTACCCCACACAATAGAACAAAATATATAATAGATATGAGAGGAAAAATTAAAAAATGGGGCACCAGAAAAATAAAGAATAAATTATTTAAAAAGGCTTTTAATGAGTTCTCCATCAATTAAATTTTATAAAATAGTAAAATACATCAATAGAAGGAAGAGAGAATAACATATTACTCATTTTATATGAAATCATATGTTAATCTATTCTTATATTCACGACAAATACGCAGTATATGATTTATCTATTTTTTTTATATTCCCAACAAATATACAGATGAACTGTGCAATGTTAGTAACTCCTGGTTTAAACGAAGCATGCACTTGTCAAATGTTTTATTTATGCTATCAGAGTAAAGGTCACTTATTGATGTTACAATTTCCAATATTATATAATACTGTCTTCGATAATGAAAGAAAATCACGTAAAGAAATTCACGCATTTGTGATGTTGCGAAGCACAAATGCATTAGCGATTTTTTTTCATTGTAAAAGAAAATAAAAAATTATCCTTACACAAAATTGTAACATTCTCCAACTGCATATTTGTTGCGAATATAAAAAAAATATGCCCGCTGCGCGGGCACATTCTCATTGCGCGCGGCTCGCTTTGCTCGCAAGTTTGAGCGCGCCTAGGGCGCGCGACTGTTGGTTCTCGCGCTTCGCGCTCGAGAATATATTCATCTCGCACTCTTGCACTAACACTCATGTACTTTGTATCGGTGAGGTGGTCACGTGGTGTAGATTACAAAGTGGGGATACGCTAATCAAGGCAGAAGGTTAATAATATAGAGATTCTAGCTAGAGAAAATAGTTCTTAAAAAAGAAAAATGTTAGAATCAATTTTTATTAGGAAATAAAATAAAATTTCTATTAATATAAAAACGAAAATCCTCAGTATAAATCAATGCTCTTATAGCATTATCATAGCAATTTGCAGCTTTAATTCGTGTCTCGAACTTCAAGATAGCTTAGATAAATTTACACAGTGGTGTAACCTAAATAAACTTGAATTAAATATAAACAAGTAAAAAATTAGGACCTTTCTGCGAACTCGTAAATCATCGATCACACATGACTTTCAATACTCTGTGAAATTATACTTTTACACGAGCATTTCTTTCATTTTTAATTCCTTGACGCCTGAATCCTTTAGGACAGCTTTATTTTGTATTGCAATGTTGGCTATTTCTACTTTTAGTTGTGTCGCGTTGTCTACTTATGAAAGTTTGTCCATAAGAGTTGACGATTTTAATTTATCCTAGTAAAAAAATTGGTCTCAAGTATGCACGTCGGACCAATCCTGGAAGGACGATAAACCTGAAACGAAATACCCTATTATTTACAACAATTTTAAAGGAAACTCTATCAATTACATGCGGTGCCCAATTTGCTTAAAAATTGATTTCGCTCCTTTCAAGTTTTAAGCCTTGAATTTTGAAATAATATTCTATGAGGAATTCTTTGGAAAAATACCTGTCCCTTGATTCTATCTCAACAATTGCTCTGCTCTCACTAGTTCTCATTTAACAGATTAAGTTATATCAATTTGTAATTTTCAAAAGAAAGGAGTGCACAGAAGCGAAAAACAGAATTACGACTATATTTCCGTGATCGGCTAATTTTTATTTTTCCTGCCGCAGCTTAACATTATATCCATCATAATTCGAGGTTCATTGTTTAATTACAAGCTTAATTCCACCTATTGTGTTAAGAAAATATGCGTGCATAATAATTTTGAAGCCTGGATTTTGTGTTGCTAAATTATTCTGATCAAATTCCCCTCTCCATGAGGAACAGCTGGAATTTCGTTTGGAAAATGATTTGAAATAATGGGATTTGATTTTGTGCAAAACTCAGTGCAATTTTTTCTTGATTACGAAATCAATCCCCATTTTCCTAGCTATTGAATTCGATAATAATGTCTCTTTTAGGGTCTTATTTTCGCTCTTCTGATGTTCTGACATTAATCCCTAATCTCTCTTCATACACCTTTATTTCTCTAAAACCAAATTATAGGATCCATTCTGGGAATATTGAATTCCTAGGGTGCCTGTAACTTTTTATTTGAGCATGTTAAATATTGACTTTATTGTGGTCAATTAGTATTTGGCAAAAGAAAAGTGACTCACTTGAATGAGTTCCCGTGTGGCAACGGGTTAAAAATTCAATCTGGTCCTTCCAATTTCACCAAACACTTCACAGGAAAAACAATTTTCACTTGCCGCTAATGATGCGTTTCTTAAAACTAATTTGAAGGTTTTGCACTAGGATCCCTAATCTCTCGTATGGTGACGGGTTGAAAGAGGATCTGTCGTGTCTAGCGCTGCTCCAAATTAGTCAGCCACGACATTATGCCTGGGCTGGGCAAAGTGCATGTCGAGTAACACCTTTTTGAATATTAAATTATATAGATAAATGAAAATCCCACTTTATTTTGGATCCATGAGTTTAAACACGCGTTCCACTCACTCGTAATAGTTGGAGAGTCCTGTACCTAAGAGCTCTCAACTCGACGTTCCGGCGAACAAAATTCCGAGAATCAATTAGAGTGCACGGAAACCGAGAGCCTGCCGCTAAACCCAGGGTCTTTCCTAGAGTTCAGCGCAGACTGATTATATGTTGGTTCATTCGTATCGAGAGCGCTCTCGTTGCCGCGGGCCCGTTCATCCCCTCCTATCTAGTGGTTGCGCACGCAATCACTCTGATTTCACATAACCTATGCATGTGATGTATCTTCCCTTTCGCCTAGGAATTCGCGAGAGTCGCTCAGTAGCCTCTCGGTTTAGATTTTTTCCCGCTCTAACTAAATTTCATAAATATAATTCATGAAATCATACTGAACCGTTTCCGTGCCACCCCCCTAAACGAAGGAATGTTTGAAAATTTAAAAAAATTTATTCGTTTGATAAAGAAAAAGAAAATATTTGCTTTTGCATATATCATTTTATATCCAATTTTTATCAAAATTAATGTATAAGTATTAAAGATGATTAAGAGTATGTGAGTAAGTAACGAACTTTAAACTACTTTTAAAATTAAGATCGAAAAGAAATCTATTTTATCATAAATAATTTTATGCAAAATGAGCATGAAAGAGATTCACAATTACAAAAACAGAATTCCAAACTATCTCACTTTTCGGCTCGTTAATGCTCTGGGTTTTAGTGCCCCCCTAAATGGATGCAACGAATGAAAAAAATATGTATGTTTTGAAATTTTTTTGAAAGTACGGGTTAACTGTGCCCCCAAGCAAAAGTTTGCTCCTTCTACAAGGACTGTTTTTCTACATTTTTGTGAAAGTTTCCGTGCATTTTCTTGTCGAGTAGCTATTGGAGAAATTTTGCAAACTCTGCTTTCTTCACTTCGGCTTTTAGAAGTGAAGCATCTAGATGGAGTAATGCACTTTCCTCAATTCAATTCGGGTTCATGGAGAGTGCGAGATGCATATGCTATTGGCAAATCTTGTCCTATGGGACCTTGACTAAGGATTCCGCCTACCCCATAATTGGAAGCATCCGTTCTGAGTACAAACGGCCTTGAAAAATCAGGATATTGCAAAATAGGCTCCGAACAAATCTTGTCACGAAGAACTTCGAAGGCCTCCTGTTGAGCAGGACCCCAACTAAAAGGAACCTTATCCTTTACCAGGGCAGTTAATGATTTTGCCAACTTTGCGAAATCAGGTATAAACTTACGATAATATCCCATTAGACCTAGAAACTGTTTTATATTTTTCTTTGTTTTAGGTGGAGGGAACCTTTTGACTGCTTCTACTTTTTTAGGATTTGGCTTTACACCATCACGAGTAATAATATGTCCTAAATAGGCAATTTCATGTCGAAGGAAATGAGATTTTTCTGGTTGCAAGGCTAAACCTGCAGATCTTAATCGCTCTAATAGGACCCTTAATTTTCGAGTATTTTCAGCTAATGATGAGGCATACAGGACTATGTCGTCCATATAAAGGAAGAGCTCGATACCTTGGAGACCTGTCAACATCTGATTCAACATCCGTTGACACGTTGCGGGTGCATTCTTAAGCCCGAATGGTATTCTATTGTACTCATAATGGCCATAATGAGTAAAAAAAGCAGTTTTGGCCTTGGACTCTGGGTCCATTGGGATCTGATGAAATCCCATAGCCAAGTCTAGAAGTGAAAAGTATTGAGCTCCACCAAGCTGATCTAATATGTCTGTAATGTTCGGTAAAGGATAAGCATCTTGAATAGTTTGCTCATTTACAGCACGGTAATCGATAACCATCCGCCATCGCTTATTACCTTGTGCATCAGGTGGTTTGGGCACTACTAATGCAGGAGAATTGTATGGGGAATTTGAAGGGTGAACTAGTTCATCTTCTAGTAATCTTTGAGTTTCGCAACGAATTACCTCTTTATGAATAGGGGGATTTCGATATTACTTTATATTAACTGGATGTTCACTTGTTGTATATATTTTGTGGGTTACCGTGCTGGTCATTCCTAACTTATCCCCAAGTAGGAAAAAAAGATAAGGAAATTCATTGAATATTCCAAATAGACTACTTTTCTCTTCGTCATTTAAATCACGTAAATCAAGGTTTTTTATAAGTTTTGTGAACCTAACAGCTTTAGATTTTTCTTCGTCTTGAGAATCTTCAGATGACCTTGAATCCTGAATTGAAGGAGAATGTATTTCAGACTCCTCCAGCTCAAGAAGTGGTATTATTAAATCTACATCTTTATCTGGTGTATTTATCACAAAAATTTTAACTGAATTAGCGATATTTGATAGCAAAGCCTCGCCAGCAAATACGTCCGGTCCGCATTGAATTTTCCTAATACAACCTTATCTTAAATCTGTGGCCTTTATGGGCAGTGTTGCTAATCTTTTGGTTTGAGCAGGTAGCTTTATATTTGTGTGCGTAATGAATGGAAGATCTTCATCTCCCAAATGCATGTAATCGTCAACAAAGTTCAAGATCGCCCCATGTTACTTCAAAAAAGAAACGCCTGAAAGCCCATCTTGTCGAATAGGAAAATCTTTGGATACCACCTGAAAAGGTGTGAGGATTCCTTTTACTAACATTTTTACTTCGTCCTCTGTTGGAATCATATCCGGGCCAATTCCTACAAGATTGTAAATGATTTTTGAATTCACTCTTATTCGCAGATCTAAGGCATTTATTTTGATCAAATTTACACTAGAACCAGTATCCACTAAAGCTCGAATCTCACCATTTTTAAGAGATAAATTTTTGAAATTTACTACTGGGACTGGTTCTTCTGAAGTGTGAATATTTAAAACAACTCTTATAGGGGCTTTTTCTCATTTTGGGTAGCAACTTCCCCTTTCTGTTGGCCCAATTTCTCGTTTAAATAGTTGGGTTTGACACTGCTTAGCTCGAGAAATTTCAGTTTCATGTCTTTTCTTTAATTTGCAATAACTAAACTCATGACCGATTCTTCCACAATAGCTACATTTTTTACTCTCTCTATCCCTTACATTTGATTTTCCATCTTTCTTAGGACAGTCTCGCTGACGATGTTCGTATTCCTGACACTTATAACACTGAATAGAACTTAAATAATGAGCCTGACTTTTATCGTTACTATGATCATTTTTTAAGTGAGCGACGTATCTTTTAGGCACTTGCCTTCTATCATCCCTTCTATAATTTCTTCTATCATCTCCTCTATCAAAAGAAGATGTAGTGGCTTCTTGTTTCTCATTGTGAACCAAACCTCAGCGTTTATTTTCCAGATCGGCTTCGGAAGCTGGTTCTATAGCTATGTCTAAAGTAGGAGGGGCCTTTTCGCGAATAAACGTTAGAGTACCTCTGTCTAAACCGCGCATAAAATTGCATATGGCATTTTCCCGGTTTTCTTTACAACGTTCTTCACCTGTCTCACCAGGATTTTTATCCATCACTTTTATGACGATTTTATTTAAAATTTCAGTGACACGCGCCCCACAATCGATAACACTTTCGTCTTTTTACCGCGGCTAATTCTTGTGACAATGGACTTATGTCTGATTCTGGCGAGTATATTCTTTGAAGTATTTTTAACAATTCTTCAAAACCGAGACCCACCTTATCTTGTATATGTTTACGAGCTGCTCCCTTAATTCGTGTTTTAATTAACATCACGAGATACGTGATACTGGTGACGTAACCGCATAGTTCGTTGCGTTGGGGAGTTAGCCCAATGCAACGTGGCTGACTGCAAGAGCTGTAGCTCTTGGGCGATGGGGTCGCCACATCCCCACGCCTAATTATTATTATGATGATTATTATTATTATTAATATACCATCAAGCCAAATCCCTTTCGGGATAAGCATAACTCGCCCGGTTCTATCCTCGTTATTCTACCGCGGATCGAGGAATTCATATGCTAAAGTAAGCAAGTGAGGTATCTTTAGGAAAAGGGACAAATTTTAGATCAATTTAGAATTCCTGGGATGCTTATTCAAACAGCACATTCGTTCCGTAACATCGCTCCAACACGGGTCGGAGTCACCCTAGGCGGAGAGCTTCACAAAGTCGTCATACGTCCAAGTTCACACACAAATACACAAACAGACTGGTAAACTCATAGAAAGATCCATACTCTTCACTCCTAACACAACCACTAACATAAGCATACAACTTTTGCTTCCTCTACATCCATACGTCTACTCATGCAATCTCTTTTGTTTCTGTTGCTCTTTATATGGGTCATTCTCCGTCAAAGTGTAAAATTTTGCCCCCTGGCATACATGTAAGCCCCCTGGTTTTCAAAAATCGAGTAACCTAAATAATTGACATTTTACACTTTGACGGAGAATGACCCATATGTTGTCGCTGTAGTGTCTCATTAATGCATTCCCACCACTCCTTTCCAAACTGCCTACATTTTTTTTAATTAAGCGCAACCCAAGAGATTATAAAAATATGAAACTAAGAGATCGAGGAATGTATTTGTGATGGATATGAATTTTATACGTTGGTAAAGGTCGCGTGACTGGAAATGCGACTATAATAAAACAAAAAATGTCAAAAATCTTTTTACAATATACGCAGAACACGTACAATTCACAAAAATGGGGAAAATGACTATTTTCAAGATTTACTTGATTTTGACTTTAGCTTTTCAAAACATCCTGTCATTCTATAGTATGTGAAATTAATATGGAGAATTATCGGACATTTTTTAAAAAACATGACGCAAAAATATTGATCATTATTAACTGTTGTTTGGAATCAACATTGATAAATCGATTTTTAACCATGCTAAAATCTTCGGAAGTATAACGTTAACAATTTTAGCTTTTATTATGAATAGTTTCAATCATTATTTTCGAGTTTTATTCTAAATTTCATTCCCACTTTTTGATAGTTTCAGAACAATTTAGATAACTCATGGCCCTAAAACCATGATTCCATCTCGAATTTGAACTGTCACTTGATTCTCATTTATTTTTTATGTGAAGTGATAGGAAACAAGTGAGTTTTCAAAAAAGTTTCATTGCAGAAAAACAATTAATAATTAAATACTAAACATTTCCGGAAATTCAGAAATCATACCGCCACTTCTCTCCCCTTTCCCTTTCCGGTATCGACTCTCAATTTGAAGAAATATTTGTCATCTCTACAGCATGACATTTTCCCGAAGAGAAAGATCGGGAAGAGAAGAACAAAGAGAACATGAAATTCAATAAAAAAAAAAAAATTGTTTAAATACCACTGTGAGAGGCAAGGGGACTTACGCCAAAAAGCATCGCAAAGTGTGAGAGGCAAGCGAACTCACATGAAAAAGCACACGAAATTGTTAGAGGCAAGGAAATTAACACCAAAAAACACTCCACAATAGGAGAGACCAGGGGACTCGCCAAAACCCACCTCGAAATGTAACAGGTGAGGTGAGCAGAATCATCCACGACAATCGTTTATTATTTTATTATGAACTATCGTTTTCCTAAAAAGAAACCATTTACAAAATTTCATTTAAAAGATATCTAAATCGTTGTCCGACTTTCAAAAAGTGGCAATAAAATAAAGATCTTGGTACACGTAAACAGAATAATAATTTTTTATCAGTTATGAGAACCAATGAGACACTACAGCACGCCTGGTATCGCTGCGGCTAGTTGCCGCGGGGTATCCACGCTCTTATGACTTTCTACAGATCAACTAATACTTTTCATATTATTTTCGTTTTCGGATGCTTTTCAAGAAAAAAAACAAGCTTTTTTCTAGCTTGCTTAAAAAATTAATAAAAAATTCCGCATTTGGAGAAAAATTCAAAAATGTTTTTTAAAACAGGGGTTACAGTCAGTCCCCCATTCCTCATTTTTTCCTATTTTTTTTACATTTGCACGTTATGCTCATCAGTCGTATTTATCATATTAAGAAGAAAACAAGCGAACTGCTTGAGAAGCAGATATTTCAGAAGATATCGCAAGAGAAAGAAAATATATTCAAAAGTTAGGGATTGATTTAGAATCCACTGGAAAAGTATATGAGGAAGCTACGCTGGTATTTTTAAAAGAAAAAAATTCCCTTTTTTAGACGAAAAAATCCCCTGTTTTCCCTATAATTGAACTGCTGTACCACTGTGACCCCTGTTAAAATGAAAAATCATGGTGAAATCTTTTTTTTTTATACTAAAATAATTTTTTTTTAAACCTCGTTAAAAGGGAGGGGATAGAATCCCTTCATCAAGTACAGCAGTACACTGTCAACTGTACTTGTATATGTCTACGATTTCGTTGTTTTTTTTTGGTTTTTTTTTTCAACAATTTATTGATAAACGAAATTTACTTTTTCATTTTGTATATTTTGATAACTATTCTTTCTGTGGGCTTTGTTTTTTGGTAAAAAAAATACAACGTGGAACAGGAAGTAATTGTTTTTGATTTGGATGTTTAAAGGGATTTTCGGTAAAGGCAGCTGAGACTTGGTTCGCTAAATGTGATAGGATTAGTTCATAAAGGTCGTGGAATATTAATATGGAGATAGGTATATTAACTAGTGTTTCGCGAAGTTATCTGTGATGACTGTTTTTAATTTGGAATTCATTTGGCGGTTTTAGTTGAAGGCAGCTAACACGTGCTTCATTACATGCGATCGCAGTAGCTCTTAAGGGTTCTTGAATGTTACTGTGGAGATGATGATATGAAAAATAGTTTTTGTTTTTTAGTTATTGCTGTGTATTTTGGGTATAGTTTAGAGTCTTGCGAAGGTGACTAGTATAATTTTTTTCATTTGGAGATTTTCCGGCAGTGTTCTGTGAACCGCGCAAAATCATCGACATTTGATTTATATCTTTTTTTTTATTTTTGTTTTGTTTATTATCAATATTTGTAATTAGGGACAGGCTTTGGCCTTATGGGTTGTTTTCAAACATTTAAAATTTTTATTTGTAGTGAGCCCAAAACTAGCTCAGGCCTGTGTTGTCATCACTTAGCGAAATGTTATGACCTCCATATCTTGCGCAATTTCCAAGATATTGAGACATTTTTTATGGCGCATATGAGGGCTTTTGAAACCCCATACGACAGTCCCTTCACCACTGCCGAATAAAATCTTTTTATTTTGGCGGTAATCACTTTGCACAATGTTATGACCTCCGTATCTTGCGCAATTTTTAAAATTTGCAGACATTTTTTATTGCGCATATGAGCGCATTTGAAACCCCATACGACAGTCCCTTCATCAAATCGAATTAAAAGCTTTTTATTTTGGTGGCCATCACTTTGCAAAATGTTATGACCTCCATATCTTGCGCAATTTTCAACATTTGCAGACATCTTTAATCGCGCATATAAGCGCATTTGAAACCCCATTCGACAGTCCTTTCATCAATTCAGATTGAAAGCTTTTTATTTTTGCGGTCATCACTTTGCAAAATGTTGTGACTTTCATTTCTTGCGCAATTTTCAAGATATTCAGAAATTTTTTATGGCGCATATGAGCGCATTCGGAACCCCATACGACAGTCCCTTCACCACTATTGTCTCCAAAGAGCATACACATATAAACCCAAAGAGTCCCTTCATCACTGCTGATTAAAAACTTTGTATTTTGGAAGTCATCACTTTGCAAAATGTTATGACGTTGTTAAATGTTATGACCTATTATCTTGTGCAATCTTCAAGATATTCAAAGAAATTTCATGAGTCATACCAGCGCATTTGAAACCCCATACGACAGACCCTTCATCACTGCGGATTAAAAACTTTTTATTTTGGTGTTCATCACCTTGCAAAATGTTATGAACTCCATATCTTGCGCAATTTTCGAGATGTCAAGAAATTTTTCATGACGCATATGAGCGCATTTAAAACCCCATACGACACCCTTCACCACTGCTGATTGAAAAGTTTTTATTTTGGTGGTCATCACTTTGCAAAGTGTTATGACCTCCATATCCTACGCAATTTTAGAGAAATAACCAACAATTTAATGACTCATATGAGCGCATATGAAACCCCATACAAGAGTCCCTACATCACTGCTGCGTAGTTGCTGCGCAACTCAACTGCACATCCGGTTTTAGTTTCTGGACCAGAAGATTTATTTATAAAGTCTGTTTCCAAGGCGATTAATTTTAGAACTTTACAAATACAAGGACAAGAAGAATGCTGGGGTCACTGGGCATGTGGAAACCTAAGCAGGTCAGCTGGATTTATAAGACAACTTCAAAAAAATGAAATTCTGTTCACTACCAACCAGGGAGTATCAACGATTCATTATTCTATCGAATGCAGTAACAGTACTGGAACAATACGGTATAACGCATTGATACTCAAATCAAAAGAAAATAAGCGATCTTCGTCACTCTCAATAAAATGCATATACTTGGTACTACTAATTGTACCAATTTGGCTCATGGCTCGCTTGTTAAAATTGGACACTTATTACTAGTCTTTAATAAACATAATGCAAGCAGTGTTGGGATTTACAGTACCTACGGAACCTTAAAGATCGGCTGAAAGAATTTTGTTTGCCACTGTTCTCATTGCGTTTTTGGTAGTCATTAGAAGATCTAATTGAAGCAAATCTCATTCCTATGATGTCGCAGTTATTTTGCAATATATTGAAAGCAGAAAATGATCACGTTACAAAAGCTATATTAGATAAGACCAGAACGGATGTTAGTCGTAAAGAATGCTGTAAGATGCTATTGGATCACAATAAGGCTACTTGCATTGATAGAGAAAGCATGTTTGAACCATTCATTCAAAGTCACCTAGATGAAAATGGATATCGTGTCATGAAAACCGTCAAACAAACCTTTGGCTACTATGAGAAGACTATGGAGAAGAATTCACTGTTCGTTCGGGCAGCTAACAAGATTTTGATAAGGCTACTCGAATCAGGTCTCAACAATCACTGGCACAAACTTCTATCTTCTCGATTATTAAAATCCGAACAAACAATAACGAAGAAAGAATGAAAATTTGCGAAGCTAATTAATACACTGGTTATCGTTCTAGCTACTGGATATGGACTCTCCATTGTAGTTTTCATGATCGAATTGCTACAGAAATGCATCGATAAATTTGCATTCAGATGTGTAGCATTTATTCTCCCAGGGAGCGTATTATAAGATAATACCTCAGTTTAAAATTCAATTAACAGGGTTTTCTAATTTTCAACAGTTACAAATTAATTTTTGTTTCAATTTTAATTCAATTTTCAATTCTCTTCATTTTTCAACAGAAATAATAATTTTTTTTCTTCAAATTTTCAAAAGTTGAATTTTCAATATTCCATTTTTTTTTAAATTATTTCCATTGGATTATTAATAATTTTTCAAATTTTGGTTTGCCAATGGCGACTGGTTTTTGAAAAAATAAACTTTTATCGAATTATTTTTTTATGAATTGAAATCTTTATTTATCAAGTTCAATTTTCTTTAATTTTCAACAATTGATTTGTTAACTGTTGCTAATTTAGTTGTTTTAAATCAAAGAAAACTGAAAATTCAATTGTTAAAAATTGAATTTTCAACTCTTGAAAATTAGATTTTCATCTGTCGAAAATTCAAGAAAATTTATAATTGAATTTTCAACAGAAAAAAATTAAAAATGGAATATTCAACTATTGAAAAATTGAGAAAAATAAATTTTTGATTGTTGAAAATTAATAATTTAATTATCCACAGTAGAAATTTCAACTTTTTTGGTTGAGTATCAACTATTACCATTTTAGTTGAGAATTAATCTTTGTAGGTCGAAAATTCAACTATTTAGTTGAAAATTCAAATATTTTGGTGAAATTTGAATTTTTTTTTTTGAAAATTCAACTCCTTGCTTAAAATTTTGACTATTTTTTTGAAATTTTTTTCATTTTTGTTTGAAGCGTCTACTCTTATTTTTGTTGAATTTTTGATTGGGATTTTCGGGTTCATAAGTTAACTTTTTTAAAAAAAACTTTCTACTTTTAGCTTAAAAATTCAACTATATAGTTGAAAATATATCTTTGTAGATAGGCAGTTCCAGTATTTGGTTCAAAATTCATGTTTTTGGTTGAAAATTCAATTATTTTCGTTAAAGATTCACCATTTTAATTGAAAATTCATGTATTTTGTTCCAAATTTTTATTTTTTGTAGAAATTAATTTTCTTGGTTGAAAATTCATGAATTTTGTTAATAATGTGTATTTTTTGGTAGAAATTAATTTTCTTAGTTGAAAATTTATATTTTGGGTTGAAATTTCATCTTTTTGGTTGAAAATTCTTATTTTTTGTTAGAAAATAATCTTAGTTGAAAATTCATCTTTTTGGTTGAAAATTCAATTAGTTTCGTTGAAGATTCATCATTTTAGTTGAAAATTCGTGTATTTCGATAATTTTTTTTTTTTTTTGTAGAAATTAATATTCCTAATTGAAAATCCATATTTTGGGTTGAAATTTTATATTTTTGATTGGAAATTCAATTATTTTAGTTAAAGATTCATTATTTTAGTTGAAAATTCATGTATTTTGTTAAAAATTCTTATTTTTTGGTATAAAATAATCTTAGTTGAAAAATCGTCTTTTTGTTTGAAAATTCAATTATTTTCGTTAAAGGTATATCATTTTAGTTGCAAATTCATATATTTTGTCAACATTTTTTTTTGTAGGAATTAATATTCTTAATTGAAAATTCGTCTTTTTGGATTGAAATTTCATCTTTTTTTTGTTGAAAATTCAATTATTTTCGTTAAAGATTCATCATTTTAGTTGAAAATTTATGTATTTTGTTCAAAATTATTATTTTTTGTAGAAATTAATCTTCTTGGTTGAAAATTTATATATTTTGTTACAAATTCTTATTTTTTGGCAGAAAATAATCTTAGTTGAAAATTCATCTTTTTGTTTGAAATTCAATTATTTTCGTTAAAGGTACATCATTTTAGTTGCAAATTCATGTATTTTGTTAACATTTTTTTTTGTAGAAATTAATATTCTTAATTAAAAATTCGTCTGTTGGATTGAAATTTCATTTTTTTTTGTTCAAAATTATTATTTTTTGTAGAAATTAATCTTCTTGGATGAAAATTCGTCTTTTGGGTTGAAATCTCATCTTTTAGGTTGAAAATTCTTATTTTTTGGTAGAAAATAATCTGAGTTGAAAATTCATCTTTTTGTTTGAAATTCAATTATTTTCGTTAAAGGTACATTATTTTAGTTGCAAATTCATGTATTTTGTGAACATTTTGTTGTTGTAGAAATTAATATTCTTAATTAAAAATTCGTCTTTTGGGTTGAAATTTCATCTTTTTGGTTGAAAATTCAATTCTTTTCATTAAAGATTCATTATTTCAGTTGAAATTCATGTATTTTGTTAAGAATTCTTATTTGTTGTAGAAACTAATCTTC